>CP106709.1:91469487-92069487 GCA_025503065.1 Gossypium bickii
GAGGTGTGCTCGTTTTAAGGATGGGCTGAAAGATAATCTGAGGGTTCTAATTGCTCTACAAAGTGAGCGTGAGTTCTCTGTTCTGGTTGAGAAGATAAAGATCGCCGAAGATGTTAAACGCGTAGAGTGCCAGAATTGAGAAAAGGAAAGAGGTAAGGACAAGAGGGATTCAGAGCCCTCGAGTTCTGTGCAGAGGCCTAAGAAATGGGTCGGATTTAATGGGCCAGTTAGAGTGGAAGGCCCTGTTACTTCTATTGGGATGCTGTTTTGTGGAGATTGTGGGAGACGCCATCCGGGCGAGTTCTGGAGAAGGATTGGGGCTTGTTTGAGGTGTGGGTCTCTTAAGCACCGTATCAGAGGCTGCCCACAGCGGGTAGATCAGACGCAAGCTCTGGGATTTGTGCAGTCGCAGAAGGTAGTTTAGTAGCCGCCTAGGGGTCGTGGTAAGGCTAGAGGTGGTAATGGTATGGACCAAGGGCAGAGAGCACCAGACAGAGGTACTGATCAGATAGAGAGGATAGAGAGGCTCTTGACGTCATCACCGGTACATTTTTTATATTTGATGTACCTTACTTGGCTTTGATAGACATATGGTCTACTCACTCTTATATAGCTAGTACTGTATTTGAAGTGTTTGGGATTTTGGTAGAGAGCACTACTAGTGAGGCTACTGTACTGAGTCTGTTAGGGCATTTTTTTTGGGTTAGTAAACTCTATAGGATGTTTCGGTAGAGGTGTAAGGGACTGTTTTTCTGGTGGATCTGATGGAGCTTCTGTCTGAAGAGTTTGACCTAATTCTGGGTATGGACTGATTGGTAGAGCACCGAGTCAGTTTGGACTGCGCATCTAAGAGGGTCGTTCTGAGGACCAAGGATGATGTGGAGGTGGTTATGATTAGTGGGTGTCGAGATTATCTGTCGCATGTGATCTATGCACTAGTAGCTGAGAAATTGGTCCGAAAAGGGTGTGAGGCGTACTAGGCTTATGTAAGTGTTTCTGATTCTAGGGACTCTTCTGTTGGGAATACCAGAACTGTGAGGGATTTTTCAGATGTCTTTCCTAAGTATTTATCGGGGTTGCCTCCTAGTAAGGAGGTCGAGTTTGGAATTGAGCTACTTCCGGGTACGGCTCCAGTGTCTATTGCTCCCTATCGTATGGCACCGAAAAAGCTTACAGAGCTTAAGGCACAATTACAGGAGTTGTTGGACCGTGGTTTCATTCGTCCTAGTGTGTCTCCGTGGGGAGCACCAGTCCTGTTTGTTAAGAAAAAGGATGGGACCATGAAGATGTGCATCGAATATCGACAGTTGAACAAGCTGACTATAAATAATAAGTATCTGCTTCCGAGGATCGATGACTTGTTTGATTAGTTTAGAGGGGCTTCTATGTTTTCGAAGATTGACCTTCAATCTGAATGTCATCAGTTGAGGGTTAAGGAAGCTGATGTACATAAGACGACATTTTGGACTCGTTATGGACATTACGAGTTCCTAGTTATGCCTTTCGAGTTGACTAATGCTCTGGCCGCACTTATAGATCTAATGAACTGAGTTTTTCAGCCGTATCTAGATGAATTTGTTGTGGTCTTCATCGACGAAATTTTGGTATACTCTAAGACTGAGGGTGAGCATGATGAGCACCTTAGAGTAGTGCTTTAGATTCTACGAGAGAAGCAGCTTTATGTGAAATTCAGCAAGTGTGAGTTCTGACTACGTGAAGTGACTTTTCTTGGGCACGTAGTTTCTACTGAAGGGATTCGTGTAGATCCAAGGAAGATTAAGGCTGTACTGGATTGGAAACAACCTAAGAATGTGTCTAAGACCATTAACATTCTGGGTTTAGCGGGATATTATCAGTAGTTTGTCGAGGGGTTCTAACTAATTGCAGCTCTCTTGGCTAAGCTTCTACATAAGGGTGTGTCATTTTCCTGGATTGATGCACAATAAGAGAGCTTTGAGAAGCTCAAGTCTATTCTCGCTCAGGCTCCTATTTTGATACAGCCTGAATTTAGTAAGGAGTTTGTGGTCTATAGTGATACATCACACATCGGTTTAGGATGTGTGGTGATGCAAGACTGTAAGGTTGTGGCTTATGCGTCTCGGTAGCTTAAGACATACAAGGCAAACTATTCGATACATGATCTTGAGTTAGCGACGATAGTATTTGCATTAAAAATCTAGAGGCATTATCTGTACGGTGAGAGGTGTATCATCTACACTGATCACAAGAGTGTCAAGTATCTCCTTACTCAGAAGGAGTTGAATCTTAGATAGCGTCAATGGATTGAGCTGCTCAAAGATTATGATTACACCATCGAGTATCATCCTAGTAAGGCCAATGTGGTGGCCGACGCTCTAAGCCGAAGAGCGATGTCTAATTTGAGGGTGATGTTTGCTTGCCTTAGTCTGTGTGATGATGGGAGTCTATTAGCCAAGTTGTAGGTTAAATCGACTTGGATTGACCAGATTCGGGATAAGCAGTTAGGGGATGAGTATTTGGGTCTGCGGTTTCGATAGATTGAAAGTGGTACTACTTCTTATTTTAGGTTAAACAATGATGGTGTGTTATATTTCAAGGCCAGATTTATGGGCCAAATAGTTTTGATTTGAGGCAGTCTATTTTGAGAGAGGCACATAGTAACCTCTATGCTATGCATCTCGATGGTAATAAGATGTATTGTGATATCCGTGAGTTGTATTGGTGGTCGGGGTTGAAGCATGAGGTTACCAATTTCGTTTCTCATTGTTTGACTTGTCATCAGGTTAAGGCTGAGCATCACTTGCCTTTGGGTTTGTTGCAGCCAGTTAAGATTCCCCTTTGGAAATGGGAGTGAGTGACATGGACTTCGTTAGTGGGTTTCCTTTAACACCCACTAAGAAGGATTCTGTCTGGTTCATCGTGGATTGATTGACCAAGTCTACACACTTCATTCTGGTTCGAACTGATTATTCTCTGCAGAAGCTATTGAAGTTGTATATTTTCGAGATAGTTAGACTGCATGGGGTACCTGTGTCGATTATTTCTGACAGAGATCCTCGTTTTACATCTCGGTTCTGGAAGAAGTTACATAAGGCTCTAGGTTCGAGATTGGACTTCAGTACTGCGTTCCATCCTTAGATAGATGGTCAATATGATAGAGTGATTCAGATATTAGAGGATATGGTTTGGGGTTGTGTGATTGACTTCCAAGGTAGTTGGGAGGATTATCTGCCGCTAGCTGAGTTCGCCTACAATAACAACTTCCAGTCTAGCATCTAGATGGCACCTTATGAGGCTCTGTATGGTCGTAAGTATCGCACACCTCTATGTTAGACCAAGTTGGGTGAATGTCGGGTTTTGGGTCCTAAATTGGTTTTTAAGACCAAGGATAAGGATAGATTAATTCGGGATCATCTAAAAGCAGCTACTGATAGGAAGAAGTCGTATGCATATTTGAAGAGATGTGAGATTAAGTACTCTGTGAGGGATTTTGTATTCCTTAAGGTTTCTCCATGGAAGAAAGTTCCGAGGTTCGGTCGTAAGGGCAAGTTGAGCCCTAGGTGCATTGGGCCGTATCAAATTCTGAAATGAGTGGGACCAATTGCTTACCAGTTGGAGCTACCTTCAGAGCTTGACCGTATTCACGATGTGTTCCACGTCTCGATGTTGAGAAGATACCGATCTAACCCATCTTATGTTGTCTCGGTTGAGGAGATCAAGGTTAGGCCGGACTTGACTTTTAAGGAGGAGCCAGTTCAGATTCTGGATCGCGATGTTAAGGTTCTGCAAAAAAAGTCCATTCCATTAGTGAAGGTGCTGTAGCAGAATCATAGCACTAAGGAGGCCACGTGGAAACCTGAGGACTTGATGCGTCAGGAATATCCTCATCTGTTCTGATCTGGTAAATTTCGAGGTTGAAATTTCTTTTAGGGGGTAGAGTTGTAACGCCCCAAATTTGTTTAGTTCTGTAAAATTTTGACACAAACATCTATCTGCTTTAGTGATTAATTGTTCTAGGTGTGTGTGAGAGGTCCCAAGATCAAGCCTTAGCTTTAGCAAAAATTTGTTATTTTTTGGTTATAAGCCTTATCCTTGTTCAGTGGGCTTATATTAAATTGTCTATAAATTCATATCAGAATGAGCTTGTTGGTTCAAGTGGTAAGGGTGTTGGTGTGTTAGAGGTCCTGTGTTTGAATCCCTACGTTTGCATGAGTAATTATATTTACTCTATTTTTGGGTAGAATTTCAGTGGAGTTGGGACTTTGAGAAGTTGTTGTTAGTGGGATAGTGGGGAGGAATTTGAGGGTTGATGATATCTTGTTTTATTTTTGTGTTTCAAAAAAATTCCTCTTCCTTCTCTTCAGAAAATCCCTAAATCAAGTCTGATGTTAATTTCTTTCCTTTTTTACTTACTGCCGTGTTGTCCCCTCTCTCTTCTTGTTGGTGATTTTTGTTTTACTTTCCCCATCTGTGGTTGAATTCTCGTATCTCGCTAGTTCGGGGCTTTTCGTGCGGTACCGATAAGTTTAGGTAGGGTAATTGTTTTTGTGCTTATTAATTCTTCATTGATGGGTGTTGATATTGCTCGTTAAGGGAAGATTTAGGGGCTTGAAATAAGTTGTCGGGGACTTAGCTTCGTGGGAAATTGTCGTTATTCGATTGGAGGTAAGGTTTGGTGGTTCATTGGATGATTAGCTTGATTTGGGTTTGGCTTTAGTTCGGTTTTAAACGATTAAATTAGTGTCTTGTTAGACAATCTTAGGTTTTGGTGGTCTCGGGAGCATTTTTACAACGAAACGATACCATTTGTGTACCCAAAACATAGAAAAACGAGATTCGATAAAAGCCAAAAAGCCCCACTGTCGACTCCACACGGTCGTCTGGTAGGTTGTGTGCGATGACATGGCCGTGTGATCGAAGAAGGCTAGGCCGTGCACAGGACACAACTGTGTGATTGCCGGGGTGTGGATATGTGAGCCACACGGGCTAGGCCAAATTCAACGTGTAGGCCACACGAGTGTGTGATATCTGGGCCAGGCCGTGTGATCCATACGGGAAAGGCCAATCTAGGTGTGTGGGCCCACACGGGCATGTGGGGCTATTGTACTGAATTTTTTTGTAGGGTTACATGGGTCGTCCCAATTGACTGTAGACCTATCGTAAGGTCAGTAAATGTTATCAAACCCTAAAATTAAGTGATCTGCTAGACTAAAATATGGTTATGAGCATGCCTATGTTTGTATATCTGTTATCTAATTATAAAAGCATGTTAAACAGGATTTATCTGTTAATTCTGTATGTATGTCTGTTACTATTATTGGGGTGGGATGATGTATTTTGGAGGAAGTGTTCTAAAAGGCAGTTTAGGCCTAACTTCTGGCAGCATGGCTGCATTAGATTAGTTATGTGCCGCATCGGTACTATGTGGAGTATAGGGATGGGTGGGTGTTTTAAACTTTACATGGTGTGTAGGGATGGTCGGAGATGGTGTGTAGAGGATGGGAGTAGGAGATCTGATTCTGATTCTGGTTTCTAGTTCTGTATCTTTATTTGTATTGGGTTTAAGCCCGAATCTGTATTTGTCCGATTCTGATTATTGGTTGTGTGCATGCTTAATTCTGTGGGGTTACACACTCAGTTTATGTAAACTCACTCTTTCTGTCTATTCTGTACAGGTAACCCACAGTCTTAGGTGGATCGGTGCAGCGGAGGACTCGACGGTGACCACACGCCTTAGAACTGTTTTATGTGGCTTTATGATTTTATTTAAGTTTCGGTAATTCTTTTTGGGGAGTTGTAATTTCTAAACTATATGGACTTTGACTGTGGTTTTGGTTTGTTGCTCATTTTTATGCATGCTTTGACATGATTTCTCCTAAAATGTCGGTTTACTTAAACAAGGTTTTCTAAATCACGAACTGAATTGCTTAAGCATTATGGTTTTCATAAAGTTTCCGCACTAAAGGATTTTTAAGGAAAATGAATAGATGTTTTGAAATAAATGAAAGCAAATAAGGGTTTCAAAGCTTAGGGTCTTTTTCAAGTTAGTTTTATTTCAAATCCATTCCATGTGAAATCACCAGATTCGACCATAACGTCTAGGCTGGGTTTGGGGCGTTACACACTCATTGAGTTCTCTGATGGTTGTACGATCGTTAGATGTGAATAAAGATCAATTTCATCCTTGCGAGACTAATAAAGAGTTTCTTGGTCCTAAAGTACCATATCTAAGTGTCATAGGGTTATTGATGTATCTTACAAACAACACAAGACCTGATATAGTTTTCGCTATAAACTTGTTAACAAGATTTAGTTCTTCTTCAACGCGTAGACATTGGAATGGAATTAAACATGTATTTAGAGGGACCATTGATTTGGGGTTATTTTATTCAAATGATAGAACAAATCGTATTTCACGAAAATTATTCTTCACCCATGATCTTAAGAAAAGAGGTGATATAAATGTTTAACAAATTCATTTTAGTGATAATTTAGCAGATTTTTTTACTAAAGCATTACCAACTTCAACATTTGAAAGACTACTACACAAGATTGGAATGCATCAACTCAAAGATGTAATGTAATGTTGCCATTAGGGAGTCCAAAACAAGTTGTACTCTTTTCCTTTAACTAAGGTTTTGTCCTATTGAGTTTTCCTGGTAAAGGTTTTTAATGAGGCAACTTGTAATAGAAGATTGTATACTCTTTTTCCTTCATTAGGCTTTTATCCCACAGGGTTTTTCCTAATAAGGTTTTAACGAGACACATTATCTACCAATGAACATCCAAGGGGGAGTGCTATGAATATCTTATTAAGTGGATGTCCATCATGATCAAGATAAATTTTTGTTGTATTTTAAATTCTAATAGTTATTAGAATTAGATCTGTAACAACTCGTTTTTCAATGGTGTCAGAAACATTGGTTTTAGGGCCACCAAATCTAATGAGTAAGTTCGTAAATATTATTATTTAAAATTTACGAGTCAAATATGGTTTTAAAAAGGTTTTTGATTTGATAATTTATGTTATATAAGCGGTTTATTGAGTTCAAGTGTAAGACCCTAAGGTCAAGTAGTTTTAGAAAATGAGGTATTGGGACCTTGTTTCTATAAACCGAACTATAAATATTTTGATAAATATTTACAGACTTTCATTAAGGTGGTATTAAATTTTTGTTGAAAATTTTTAACGTTTCGATAGTTAATTAAGCAAAAAGGACTAAATCGTAAAAGTTGAAAAAGTCAATCGCTATTAGTTTAAAGGTGTTAATGGATTAAAGAATCATAATTGGATGGCCTTAATGGGTAAATTACCAATTCTTAATATGGTGGACGGTTTAATTTTTAATTTCCTTTAATTTTATATGTTTTATAAATTATTTTTTTAATATTGAAATAATATTATAATGTTAAAATAAGAAAACATAAGGTTTTCTTGTTCATTTTGGGTTTGTTTCAACCAAATGTCCATGGAAGCTTTAAGCTAGGTTCGACCATGGTAGTTCTCTCATGCATGGTAAGTAAATCTTATTCGTTTTTAATAATTTTAATGTCTTTGAGATCGTTACAATTAGGTCCTGCTAACCTGTACCTTCGATTTTAAAACTGTCAAAGATTTTGAATGTTTCCATTGATGAATCTAGTGATATTTGATGTTAAATGATGAATTATAAATATTATTTATTGCTTAAAAGTATTTTATTAAGTGAATTTTGATGAATTTTCTGATTAAGGACTAAATTGTTAAAATAGTAAAAGTACTAGATTTGATGTGAAATTGTTGTAATAATGGGCTGTATTGGATGCCATAGGTATTTGACTAGGCTCAATTGCGGGTAAAAATAGTTAATTTGCATGTTTTAGGCTCAGAGACTAAATTGAATAAAAGTAAAATTTTAGGGGCAACTTTGTAAAAATGTCTAAAATGACTAAATTGCATAAAATACATTGTTTTACAGTCTAAATTAATAGATTGAATGAAATTATTAATTTAGATCAAGAACGAATGGAAAATCAAGACGAACGAAAATTACCAAAATGCCCCTATACTTTGTCATTTCTGCAATTTAGCCAAGTAAGTTCGTATAAACAGAATTCTATATAATGTTGATTAAATTGAATGTTAGAATGTGATCCTATTGTGATTGAATCATTATATACATGTTATTATGTAATTTACCTTGTCAAAAAACGATGAAAGTTCAACAACGTACGATAGTTATCGAGCCCCGTATGAACCTTAGGAATATATAGGATACACGTGACATGTTATTAGGGTTACCATGTTTTGGGTGCTGGTCTTGAATGTCCTACTGATGGCTGAGTTCAGGTATTAGTTGTAGATACTTGACAACTTGTGTGAGCAAACCTAGGTTACCATGTTTCGGGTGCTAGTCTTGAATGTCCTACCGATGGCTATGGTTCAACATTAGTTGCAGATACTCAATAACTTGTGTTATCAGCATCATTTAGCTTACGTTCCGACTGATAGCTTGTGTGAGCAGACCTATTTTACAGCTTGTGTAAGCTACGACTATAAGTTTAGCACACTTTGTGTGAGTGTAACGTCCCAAAATCCCGAAACTCTAAATTCTGTGCACTGAAGTTGGTATGTATAAGTAGCACTTAGAATATTAATTTTAAGGTATTACCAGGGTTATTTAAAGTCTTAGAGGTAGGGAAGACCATAGGGAAAATTTTAATTTTTGCCTTAGTGGGACCCTAGTCTCAGGCATTAGGCCTCTTAAATAGATTAAGGGGAAAATAGAACACAATTGGGCGTGTGATCCAGTGGCAATGTGGCATCACTTGGGGAGCTACAAGGTGGTATTATTATTAGGTGAAGAGGTCCAAGGTTCGAGGCTTAAGAGTGGTGGATTGAAGGGTTTTATTTTTGCACATGGAAGGAAGGTAGTGGCACTAGAGTGGACTTTGGAAGGGAGTGTTCAGGAGAGAAATTTAAGGTAAAGATAAGAGAGAAAAGATAGGGGATTGAGGTGTAGATTTGTTGGTGCCGAATGGGACTTTGTGGGAAGGTAGTTTCGGCTTTGGCTATAAAAGGGGGTGCCGAATTCCTTTGAAAGGTTCTTTGAGTTTCCATTATTTTCATTTCTCCCCCTCAATCTGTTTCTTCCATTGCTGAATGATAAACTGTAATATATAAATATTTTAATCCCACATTTAACATACTTTTGGATGATTTATTCCTTGAATTGTGGAATTTGGTGCTCCTAATCCTTTAATTTCATGTTTTATACTTAGGAAAACACTGGAGGATGAAAAGAATGAGAAATAGGCCTAAAACAGCGTAAATGGGCCAACTTACAAAATTGACACGGCCTGGACCCAAGACCACACGGCTGTGCCTCCTTAACAGACCCGAACACGGCCTGGACACGATTCACACGGGTGTGTGCCATGGGCATGTCCCTGACGTGACAAAGAAGAGTTTCACTCAGAGTAGGGTACTTAGAGGCAAAGAAAGCCATTCCAAAAGCCTATATAAACACCCTAAAGGCCAACCTTCAGGGGGCATCCAGTGAGGCCAAAGAGCCAAGCCAGAGAGGCCAAAATTGTGGAATTTACTCTAAGAAAGCTAGTTGATTCATCTCAAGAAGCCGGAGTTATACTCAAGACGGAAGATCTTCCCTTCAATTTGCTTCAGGGGTTTCAGGGTTTTCTTATGTTTTGTTTTATATTTTCTTCTAAGATGTATTCTTTTATAATTATGAACTAAACCCTCAATTACCTGAGGGGGATGAAACCTAAGACGGATCTTGTTATTGTTTTCTGAACTATGTGATAAATACTTGATTTCTTCTTAATTATGTGTTCTTAATTCTTGCTTTGATATTTCAGGATATTGATTCAAGTATTGATGTGCTTAGGAAGTGGAGTAAAAGTCCCTGTTTAATAGTAGATCTAGCATAATTAAGAGGAGTTGATCGCAACCCTAGAAATAGGATGACAAAAATCTGCCGGATTAGGGTCAAACCTAATATGGGAGTCCATAGATCGAGTTAATGCAATTCTAGGGGTTTTAATTAGAAAGAGATTTCAATTAATCAACCTAGGGTTAGACGTTAGTAGCCTCGAAAGAGGTATTAATATAAATTAGGGAATCCTACGGATCAAGTCAAGTGAATAAATCGTCTGGTTCAGAGTTAAATAACAAGTGAAGTCTAGGTGGATTCTTCCTCGGGTATTGTCCTAATCAATTGGTTTTCCCCACAAGTATTTTCCCCAATTCGTTCTCTTTGTCTTAGCATCTTTAGCTTAATAGTTAGTTAATTTCAAATTAATTAATAATTCCCTTAATTTTTAGGCTAAATAATAGAAAGAAAGTTAGTATTAGTACTTTTAGTTCCTTTAGGTTCGACAATCCGGTCTTGCCACTTAACTATACTACTGTTCGATAGGTGCACTTGCCTCAATCATTGTCAGAGTTAGTTTCTAGGCTCGATCATTCTTTACATAAATTTTTAATACTTTGACACACGATCACTGAATTACCATCACCCTTTTTGCTGAAATCCCTATTTGTGCTGATTCCTTGTTGTTTTTCCTCCATCACAAAACTGTTGCTGTTATCTACTCTAATCAAGTTTTGAAAGCCAGATCTTGTTTAGTAGCTATCTAGGCCACAGGGTCAAAGGTTGGATTCGGTAAGTACTCAGTCAACCTCCTTAGTGTGTTTTGTTAAAAGCCGAAGGGCTATCTAACTCCTCCTTATCGTTAACCTTGTATTAACAAAGTCAGGGTTCAAAGATCACAAGCGTGATAAGGATCGTTAGCAAGATGTAAGTGAAGTCGTCTCAGTTGTGGATTAGTGAGTGACCGAATGTAAGTATGGCTTATAGAGGTGACTTGTGTGGAATATAAGTCACTTGATTTTTGATAGTATTTGTGTGGGTACAGATCTAGGGGATAATCGTGAATAGTAGCTAAGGAAGGGCTACTAGAACTGGTGGCACACGGTAAGGTTATTGTAAGGCTTCAATTTTTGGGTAAATACTGTGTTAAGTGTGTAATTGATTGGAGATTGGTATTGTTTGTAGGTTCAAGGCTAAGGATAGTGTAGCACGTCGCATTAACCAGGTGTGTACATACACTTCACACATGACAAATCGGTAAAAGCTGAAATACCAAAAAACCCAAAATGCCGAAAAGCTGAAAAGCTGAAAGGTTGGTGCCAGCAACCACATAAGCGTGTGAACATTTGTGGGGGGACACCTATGCAATTTCCAGGGCCAAGAGAGCGATCTCATGGTCTCAGGACACTATTTGGCTGACCGGGCCAGAAGGGGCTAAATGGGCCTACCGAACTCGTGGGCCCAAATTGGCAAGAGTTGATATGTGAAAATTGAATGATGGATTGATATGGATGGTTGTATGATTTGAATAAGATTAGGTTTAATGGGTTATATGGACATGAATGGGCCTAGTGGGCCTTATGGGATATTAAGAATGCTTGCTAGGGTTTTAATGGACTCTAGGCTTAGTTTTGGTAAATTCTTAAATAGCATAAAACTTAATTTAATAATCAAACATGTCTATGGACAAGTCACTAGGTTAGAGTGTGGCAATGGACATATGCATGTCTAGGATTGGATCTAGGGAGAGCTTGGTACTTAAGCGATCCTAGTGACCCACCTCATCTTCTCTGGGATCCTACCTGGTGCATAGTGTCTGTTCACTTTAGTTGCAAGGTCTTGTTGACGGGCCAAAGTTCATAACTAAAACCTAAGATGAAAGAAGTTAGAAAAATACCCCTATAGGATAGAATTATGAAAATACCCCTGTAGAGTAGATTTACAAAAAATACCCCTGGGTAGTGAAATAACTAAAATACCCCTAGGTGCTTAATGTGTGAAAATGTGTACGTTGCATTCATGAGATATATGCTGCACTTGGGTGGGTTTGATGATACGAAGGAAGATATGTGAGGATCGCATAGTCGCTTGACGACCGTAGATCCACCGGTGGCTTAAAGCCTATTATATGCTTAGCAGCCTTACTGCAACGTTTGAGTAGTGCCGCTGTTGGTCCTACCTTTGGAGTGTAGGGATGGGTGGGTTGATATTTATATCTCCACAAGTGTGTAGGATTGGAAGGGAAATGGAATGCAGGGTTGGATGTGGGATGGGAGCATTGTATTCGTATGATACTGATGTGATATGAGGTCATTGTGGGCTAAGGCCCAAGACCACCGATTCTTTTAGGGTTTAGGCCCAATGTGATAATTGCATGTTGATTAGATTAGCAAGGGTCGTACACACTGAGTTTCGAAACTCACACCCTTTTATTAAATATTTCAGGTGACCCTCAGTAGACGGCTCGACATGGGAGAGGACTCAGAGATGGCCACACTACAAGTTGCTTAGAAGTTTTTGTTTATTTGTTTCGAATGACTTTATGTTAATTATTTCATTTGGGATGTAATAAAGCCTTGTATCTTTAAGTTGACTTTACATTTGGGTTTCCTTATGGTTTCAACTGCCTAATTGTTAAACTTGAATAAATTTCTAAAGTTTAAACATGGCTTTCGAAATAACTATAACATATGGACGTTTTCTTAAAACATGTGCTTTTATCATAACTTAACAAGTTGCAAGGATTTTGGGTTTCTAAGCCTTAAACTTAAGTTTTAACTAAGCAAAGTCGTTTTAAATTATTCCTTTGATGTGACATCATCGAATTCGTCCATAACGTCTGGGCTGGGTTTGGGATGTTACATTTAGTGGTATCAGAGCTCGGTTGCAAAGCTCGGGCTGTGAAATGGGCCTTAGATTTTGGGTTTTTAAAACAAGTAAATAGAAAAATTACAGGATTCTTGAAGTGTGGTTCATCGAGCCCTCGACATCGAGCCAAGTAAGTTTTTCTATTATTGCACTTGTTTAAATTGCTGAACTATTTTTAGCTATTGGGCTACTGTAAGTAATAGGGTCTTAGAGACTAAAGCCCATAGGAAACTTAAGCCTGTAGTGGATTTACGACTGCGAAACAACTTTTAAATTGTTACTTGCATAAGACATGTGCTTTAAACAATGGAACTATGAACTAATTTCATAAAAATTCTAATCTAGAAATACGCACGCAACGATGAGTACTAGAAGAGGTGCAAGAGGCCGCGGCAGAAGCCTTGGAAGTGTTAGGGCTGGGTCATTGTCATCGGGCCATATGCCCAATGTTAGAGTAGAGGAGGCTCCAGCCTCACCAGTAGTTGAAACGGGACCATATAAACGGGCTACCACTATAGAAGATGCAGTATCGCAGGCCATGTTAAGGATTTTAGAAAGGATCGCTGGGCCCAATAGTAGTACGAGAAGTCGTGGGTCGATCGCGGAGCGACTCCGGGCTAATGGGGTGAAGATTTTCAAAGGAGTAGATGGGGTGGCCCCGAATGTGGCGGAGTACTGGTTGGAAGCTAAGGAAAGAATAATCGATGACCTGGATTGCACCGCGGAACAAAAGTTAAAAGAGGCGATATCTTTACTTAGGGAGGAAGCTTATTAGTGGTGGTTGAGCGTAAAGGAGGGCAACCAACCAGAACAGATCACCTGGGAGTTCTTCAAATCGATATTCCAGGGGAAGTACATTGGAGCGGGATATGTGGATGCCCGAAGGAAGGAGTTCTTGAGTCTGACTCAAAGAGATAAGTTGGTAGCTGAGTATGAGGCTGAGTTTCTGCGCCTTAGTTGATATGCCAAAGGAATAGTCACAACAGAGTATGAGAGATCCGTACGGTTTGAGGATGGGTTAAGAGACAACCTTAGGGTACTTATAGCTCTACAGAGGGAGCGGGACTTTACGGTCTTGGTGGAGACAGCAAATATAGCAGAGGAAGTAAAGGGCACGGAGAACCTCAACCGAGAGAAGGAGAAGGACAAGAACAAACAGAACGTGGAAGCTATGGGGGCTGGACAGAGGCCTACGAGGAGGGCCAGAGTGAATGGGCTGGTTAGAGCTGGGGCCCCTGTTGCTGCTGCTAATACCAGGATACCACCTTGTGCTGTATGTGGAAAAGGGCATATGGGCGAATGTTGGAGGAGAATAGGGGCTTGTTTGAGCTGTGGATCTATGGAACATAGGATTAGAGAGTGCCCAGGAAGGCTAGATCAGGGACGAGCCAATGGTAGAGGTAATTTTCAGTCGCAGAGGGGTGGTCAACAACCACTAAGGGGCCGTGGACAAGCCAGAGGCGGCAATGGTGGAGGACGAGGATGTGGAGCACCGGGCAGAGGTGCAGAACAGGCAGAGGTGAGACAGCCAGCTTTAGTCTATGCTGCTCGTCGCAGAGAGGAAGGAGAGACACCAGATGTCATAACGGGTACGTTATTTATTCGTGAGTTACATTATATTGCGCTAATTGATGTAGGGTCAACACATTCATACATTGCATGCAATAAGGCTGAAACTGTAGGGGATGAGTTTGAAACCATTGCGAACAAAATGACCTTATTAAGTTCTTTAGGGCAGTCGGTGAAAGTTAGTAAGTTGTTTAGGAATGTACCATTCGTAGTTCAAGGAGTTACTTTCTTAGCGGACTTGGTAAAATTACCATTTGGTGAGTTTGACCTCATCTTAGGCATAGATTGGTTGACGAGGCATCAGGCAACTTTAGATTGTGCTGCGAAGCGGATGGTGTTAAGAACTATAGAAGGTGATGAAGTAGTAGTGATCGGGGAACAACGTGATTACTTGTCGAACGTGATTTCAACTTTAAGGGCAGAAAAGTTGGTAAGGAAGGGCTGTTAAGCTTACTTAGCCTATATTAGTGATATGAAATCTAAGAGCTCTACTGTTAAGGATTTGAGAACAGTAAAAAAATTCCTTGATGTTTTTTCGAAGGAATTGCTTGGGTTACCTCCCAATAGAGAGGTGGAGTTTGGAATAGAATTGTTACTGGGAATGGCTCCAGTGCCCATCACTTCTTATAGGATGGCACCGAAGCAGCTGGGGGAGTTGAAGGCCCAGATTCAGGAGTTATTAGACCACAAATTTATTAGACCAAGTGTGCCTTCATGGGGAGCACTGGTATTATTCTTGAAGAAAAAGGATGGGTCCATGAGAATGTGCATCGATTATCGGCAGCTAAACAAGTTAACCAGAAAGAATAAGTACCCTTTGCTTAGGATAGATGACCTTTTCGATCAACTTAGGGGAGCCTCAGTTTTCTCGAAGATTGACTTGCATTCAGGGTACCATCAACTCAGGGTTAAGGAAGCAGATGTGTATAAGATAGCTTTCAGAACTCGTTATGGACATTACGAGTTTTTGGTGATGCCTTTTGGGCTAACGAACGCACCTGCTACTTTTATGGATCTTATGAACTGGGTTTTTCAACCGTATCTAGACCAATTCGTAGTAGTTTTCATAGATGAAATCTTAGTATACTCGAGAATAGAGGATGATCATGATGCACACTTAAGAATTTTGTTGCAGATTCTAAGGGAGAAGCAACTTTATGCTAAATTTAGCAAGTGCGAATTTTGGCTAAGGGAAGTCACTTTCTTAGGGCATGTGGTCTCAACCGAGGTGATTAGAGTTGACCCTCGGAAAGTGGAAGACGTGTTGGAATGGAAACGACCTAAGACGTTGTCAGAAATTTAGAGTTTTCTAGGCCCGGCAGGGTACTATAGGCGATTTTTTGAAGGGTTCTCCCTAATCGCTACACCCTTGACCAAGCTGCTTCGAAAGGGGGTGTCATTTGTGTGGACTGATAAACAACAAGAAAGTTTTGAGAAGCCTAAGAAGCTTTTAACGGAGGCCCATGTTTTGATTCAGCCAGAGCCTGGGAAGGAGTTTACAATTTATAGTGATGCGTCACACGTGGGCTTGGGCAGGGTTTTGATGCAGGAAGGAAAGGTGGTTGCATATGCGTCACGCCAGCTTAAGACTCATGAAAGAAATTACCCAACCAACGATTTTGAGTTGGCAGCAATGGTATTCGCACTTAAGATTTGTAGGCATCATTTGTATGGGGAGAAGTGCACCATCTATACGGATCACAAGAGTCTGAAGTACCTTTTAACTCAGAAGGAGTTGAATTTGAGACAGCGCAGATGGATTGAGCTGTTAAAGGATTATGATTACACGAGTGAATATCACTTGGGCAAAGCAAATGTGCTCGCTGATGCGCAAAGTCGTATGGCTATGTTAGACTTGAGGGTGATGTTTGCTCGGTTGAGTTTGTATGACGGCGGGAGTTTGTTAGCCGAGTTACAAGTGAAGCCACTGTGGGTTGAGCAGATTAAAGTTAAGCAGTCATTGGATGGAACTCTGCGTTCTCGATTCAAGCAAATTGAGAATGGGGAACGACATATTTTGGGTTAAATAGTGACGGGTTGTTGTGTTTTCGTGGTAGAATTTGTGTGCCAAGGGATGAAGAACTAAGGAAGTCTATACTGCGGGAAGCGCATAGTAGTTCCTATGCTATGCACCCCAAAGGTAACAAGATGTATTGGGATTTACGATAACTTTATTGGTGGCCGAGATTGAAATGCGAGGTTACAGAGCTTGTGGGCAAATGTTTGGTATGTCAGCAAGTGAAAGCGGAACATCAACTACCATTAGGGTTACTTCAGCCCATTAAGATCCCACTATGGAAGTGGGAGCGGGTTACTATGGATTTCGTTAGTGGGTTACCTTTGACGTCTGCTAAGAAGGGCTTTGTGTGGGTTATTGTGGATCGGTTAACTAAGTCTGCCCATTTTATACCGGTCTGCACTGACTACTCGTTATAGAAGTTGGCAAGGTTGTATGTGGCAGAGATTATGAGATTGCATGGGGTTCTGGTCTCTATTATATATGATAGAGACCCTCGTTTTACGTCTCGCTTTTGGAAGAAACTGCATGAAGTACTGGGTACGAGGTTGGATTTTAGTACAGCATTTCACCCTCAAATTGATGGTCAATCGGAGAGGGTAATTCAAGTTTTGGAGGATATGCTGAGAGGGTGTGTAATTGAGTTTCAAGGTAGTTGGGAGGATTGCTTACCGTTAGCTGAATTTGCTTAAAACAATAGTTATTAGGCAAGTATTGGAATGGCACCATATAAAGCATTATATGGGCGAAGATGTCATACTCCAACTTGTTGGACTGAGTTGGGTGAGCGGCGAGTATTGGGTCCGGAGTTGGTAGCAGACACTGAAGATAAGGTAAAGTTGATTCAGGATTGGTTGAAGGAGGCGGCGGATAGGTAGAAGTCATATGCTGACCTCAAACGGAGAGAGATTGAGTATTCGGTGGGGGACTTGGTTTTTCTCAAGGTTTCCCCTTGGAAGAAGGTGTTAAGGTTTGGTCACAAGGGCAAGTTAAGCCCTAGATTCATTAGGCCATACCGGCTGTTGAATCGAATTAGACCAGTTGCCTATCAGCTGGAATTTCCTTCTGAACTAAGCCAAATACACAATGTGTTCCATGTATCGATGCTAAGGCGTTATCACTCAGACCCTTCTCATATCGTGTCAGTCGAGGAGATTGAGGTTAGACCAGACCTAACTTTTGAAGAGGAGCCAACTCGAATAATTGATGAAGATGTTAAGATGCTAAGAAGGAAGTCTGTCCCTTTGGTCAAAGTGCTTTGGCGTAACCATAATGCCAAGGAGGCTACTTGGGAATTTGAGGAGGCATTGCGACGACAATACCCTCACTTGTTTCAAACAGGTAAATTTCGAGGCCGAAATTTTTTTTAGAGGGGTAGAGTTGTAACGCCCCAACTCTAAATTCTGTGCATTGAAGTTGGTATGTATATGTAGCACTTAGAATATTAATTTTAAGGTATTACCAGGGTTATTTGAAGTCTTAGAGATAGGGAAGACTATAGGGAAAATTTTAATTTTTGCCTTAGTAGGACCCTAGTCTCAGGTATTAGGCCTTTTAAATAGATTAAGGGGAAAATAGGACATAATTGGGCCTGTGATCCAGTGGAAAGGTGGCGTCACTTGGGGAGCTACAAGGTGGCATTATTATCAGGTGAAGAGGTCCAAGGTTCGAGGCTTAAGGGTGGTGAACTGAGGGGTTTTGTTTTTGCAAATGGAAGAAAGGTAGTGGCGCTGGAGTGGAATCTGGAAGGGAGTGTTCAGGAGAGAAATTTAAGGTAAAGATAAGAGAGAAAAGATAGGGGATTGAGGAGTACATGTGTTGGTGCCAAATGGAACGTTGGGGGAAGGGAGTTTCGACTTTGGCTATAAAAGGGGGGTGCCGAATTCCTTTCAAAGGTTCTTTGAGTTTCCATTATTTTCTTTTCTCCCCCTCAATCTGTTTCTTCCATTGCCAAATTACCATCATCCCTTTTTGCCGAAATCCCTATTTGTGCCGATTCCTTGTTGTTTTTTCTCCATCACAAAACTGTTGCTGTTATATACTCTTAATCAAGTTTTAAAAGCTGGATCTTGTTCAGTAGCTATCTAGGCCGCAGGGTTAAAGGTTGGATTCGGTAAGTACTCAGTCAACCTCCTTAGTGTGTTTTGTTAAAATCCGAAGGGCTATCTAACTCTTCTTTGTCGTTAACCTTGTATTAACAAGGGTAGGGTTCAAAGATCGCAAGCGTGATAAGGATCGTTAGCAAGAGGTAAGTGTACTCGTCTCAATTGTGGATTAGTGAGTGGCCAAATGTAAGTATGGCTTATAGAGGTGACTTGTGTGGAATATAAGTCACTTCATTTTTTATAGTATTTGTGTGGGTGCAGATCTAGGGGATAATCGTGAATAGTAGCTAAGGATGGGCTACTAGAACTGGTAGCACACGGTAAGGTTATGGTAAGGCTTCGGTTTTTGGGTAAATACTGTGGTTAAGTGTGTAATTGATTGGAGATTGGTATTGGTTGTAGGTTCAAGGCTAAGGATAGTGTAGCACGTCGCATTAACCAAGTGTGTACATACACTTCACACACGACAAATCGACAAAAGTAAAAATACCGAAAAACCCGAAATACCAAAAATCTGAAAAGTTGAAAGGTTGGCGCTTCGTGTGGGGACACCGATATGATTACTGGGGCTAAGAGAGTGATCTCAAGCTCTCGGGCCACTATTTGGCCGACCAGACCAGAAGGGGCTAAATGGGCCTATCGAGCTCGTGGGCCCAAATTGGCAAGAGTTGATATGTGAAAATTGAATGATAGATTGATATGGATTGTTGCATGATATGAATAAGATTGGGCTTAATGGGTTATATGGACATGAATGGGCCTAGTTGGCCTTATGGGATATTAAGAATGCATGCTAGGGTTTTAATGGACTCTAGGCCTAGTTCTGATAAATTCTTAAATAGCATAAAACTTAATTTAATAATCAAACATGTCTGTGGACAGGTCACTAGGTTAGAGTGTGGCAATGGACATATGCATATCTAGGATTGGATCTAGGGAGAGCTTGGTACTTAAGCGGTCCTAGTGACCCACCTCCTCTTCTCTGGGACCCTACCTGGTCCATAGTGTCTGTTCACTTTAGCCACAAGGACTTGTTGACGGGCCAAAGTTCATTACTAAAACCCGAGATGAAAGAAATTATGAAAATACCCCTGTAGGGTAGAATTACGAAAATAACCCTGTAGAGTAGATTTACAAAAATACCCCTAGGTAGTGAACTGACTAAAATACCCCTAGGTGCTTAATGTGTGAAAATGTGTATGTTGCATTCTTGAGATATATGTTGCACTTGGGTAGTTTTGATGATACAGGGGAAGATATGTGAGGTTCGCATAGTCGCTTGACGACTGTGGATCCATCGGTGGCTTAAAGCCCATTATATGCTTAGCAGCCTTGCTGCAACGTTTGAGTAGTGCCGCTGTTGGTGATACCTTTGGGGTGTAGAGATGGTTGGGTTGATATTTATATCCCCACAGGAGTGTAGGGTTGGAAGGGAAATGGAGTGCAGGGTTGGATTTGGGATGGGAGCATTGCATTCGTATGATACTGATGTGATATGAGGTCATTGTGGGCTAAGGCCCAAGACCACTGATTCTGTTAGGGCTTAGGCCCAATGTGATAATTACATGTTGATTGGATTACCAAGGGTCGTACACACTGAGTTTCGAAACTCACACCCTTTTATTAAATGTTTCAGGTGACCCTCAGTAGACGGCTCGACATGGGAGAGGACTCGGAGATGGCCACACTACAAGTTACTTAGAAGTTTTTGTTTATTTATTTCGAATGACTTTATGTTAATTATTTCATTTGGGATGTAATAAGGCTTTGTATCTCCAATTTCACTTTACATTTGGGTTTCCTTATGGTTTCAACTACCTAATTGTTAAACTTGAATAAATTTCTAAAGTTTAAACATAGTTTTCGAAATAACTATAACATATGGACATTTTCTTAAAACATGGGCTTTTATTATAACTTAACAAGTTGCAAGGATTTTGGGTTTCTAAGCCTTAAACTTAAGTTTTAACTAAGCAAAGTCGATTTGAATTATTCCTTTGATGTGACATCATCAGATTCGGCCATAACATCTGGGCCGGGTTTTAGGGTGTTACAGTGAGCTTTCCCGCGTATCCGGTATTATTATAAGTGGTTCAATGAGCATGAAAAGGGATGAATCGGTAAAGGTTCTGATTGATTTCACTACGATAATTATAGAAATGTATGATGTATCGATGATCAAAGTAAGAACATTCATGATTATAAAAAGTATGATTTAAGTGATGCTATGTTTATGTACCATATCTTACCAAGTGATGATATAGCTAAGTTAAGTGTTTAATTACTATCTTGTGACTATGGTTAATGCTAGGTTTATTTGTTATGTGTTATGCATATGAAATGGTAAGTGTTTAATATGAATTAAGATAGGTATATATGAAACTCATTGAAATGGTGATACATGGAAAACATGATATGTTATGAAATGGATGATAAATCCAATTAAATCATGCTCAAGTATAATGGTTCATGTCAAGTTCGTACGAATCATGTTTAAATGAACTAACATGTTTTGTTGATGTGCTTAGGCTTATGCAAAGTTTCTGGATATTAGCGATGTTTATAATTACACTTGTACTATGCATATGAAACGGGTAAGAAAAGGAAATGAAACAGTAAGTATATATTTGGTATGTATTATGATGTTATAAAAGGTATAATGTGATAAATGATGTATTTATATGTAAGCAAATTGCTTATGCTATGGATGAATATACCTATATCATGGATAAATACACTAAGTCGGGAATTGGTAATGTTGTTTAGGCTTATGATAAGCATTGGGATTAGAATGAAAAGAAAGTAAATAGAAAGATATATAATCTTATAGAAAGGTTGATGATTGTATATTATGTCTCATGAAATCCTATCATGTTATGAATTGTTAATAATTATGCGACATTAATAAACTTATTCAATTGTGAGTTGATAATTATGGTTGGATAAATCTGGAGGCATTGGTGTAGGCTTGTATTTAACATATAAATTTCATTATTGAAATGTAATATTATGCTTATAGTTTATACGAGCTTACTAAGCATTCATTGCTTACGTAGTTATCTTTCTCTTACTTTATATATTATAGGAAGGTCGTTTGGGTTGGAAGCTAGTCAGAGATCCATCACACTATCCATCGATTTTTTCAGTAGATTTTGATGCTTTGGTCATGGTTATAATGGCATGTATAGGTGGACTATGTCTAACGTTTAATTAAAGCATTTGGTATATATATGTCATTTTTAGTTGATGATTATGGCATGAAATGTTACCTTGGATTTGAGGTACTTAAGGTACTATTGATATCTTATTGGTTGTGGTTAATATGGTCAAATTGATGCATGTTTTGAAATGAACAAAATTGGTATGTGTTAATGCATCTTTAAATTGTCAAAATGGTTTGTGATAAATTGATATAAACATGGTCAAGATATAGTTTACTTTGGAAAAGTTTTCAACTAGATCTGTGTGATGTAAATATGGTTTATAAATTTCGATTGTTTGGTAACATTTGGAAATGGTTGGTTTATGTCATTTAAGTGGTTATGAAGCAATAGAGGAATGGTCCAAATGGTAAGGTTATTTTGATATGGCATGAATCTAATATGGTATGGTTGTTATGTATCAATTGTGATATGTTTTGGGGTGGAAACAATATAGTTGATAAATGGTAAATGTGCACATGTTTAGGTTGATTGAAGATTGTGTTTGAGGTGTTTTTTGGCATATTGGTTGTATGGATAAATGACCTATTGAATTGGTCTTATTATGCATATTTTAGGTATGTTTGAAAGCTTGATTGTATGTGTAAATGTCTTGTAGGTGTGAGCTTAAAATGGGTGAAAGGAATTGCTTGAAATTCGCCTATTTCTTGTCCACATGGCTTAAGACACCGGCGTGTGTCTCACACACGGCCCTGCGACACGATCGTGCATCTCCTATAAGTTTTTAAAGGTTACATTTTGAGAGTTACATGACCTGGAACACGGGCGTGTGGCTTGACCTTGTGAACAAAGTCAGAGAGTTATACAGGCATAGACATGGGCTAGGACATGGCCGTATGTCCCTATTTCGAATGCCCATATGGCTTTAGACATGGGTGTGTGTCTCAACCGTGTGAGTCACACGGCCGTGTGACCCCTGTAGTATGAATTTTTCTATCTTTCACCATGAAGTTCTAAATATTTTTGATTTAGTCCTGAATTTTTTCTAAAGTGTTTCTAAGGTCTCGAGGGCTTGAAAAAGAGACATTATGCATGTGCTTGAATGGAATATGATGTGTTTTATAATTTATTGTAATCGAATGCTTTAAAGTTAAAAGTTTCTGGTAATGTTCCGTAACCCTATTCTGGCAATGGATACGGGTTAGGGGTGTTACATTTAGTGGTATCAGAGCTACGATTTAGTTAGTTCCCGGACTGAACATAGCATGTCTGAAGTCTAGAAATACATGCCATTATATAACATGTAATAGTCTGATATCTCCCAACTCTGATTAAATTTGTTTCCTTTTTAGACAAAGATGTTTTCCAACCGAGCTAATTCCGATAATGCTAAATGCTATACTCAAGTATATGAGTAAAATGTTGCTAAGGATGAGTAGAAACTCATGAAGGTATGAATAAATGTTTATAATGATTATGTTATTGATGAATGTTATGTGTATATATATGAGAGTCAAATTTAGAGGTTTTACAATCTCTACTCTCTTGCCATCAAAATCTTATACAATGGAATTCACAAGATTTATGTTGATTAAGTCTGCAAAAGAAAAATTAAAGAATTCATAGATTGAATTAGTAATAATGTGAAGGGGTAGACATCGGCAAAAGTATACATGGTGGAAGATCGAGCTTAAACTTTTCTATTGGTTCTCATCCCTCAGGTAATCCTGGATTATGTTAAGAAGCCACTAACGAGATGTCAAATTTCGTTTGAGTTAATGTAGCTTGTTGTGATCTTCGATTGGTATTCTAAGTGAATTATGATAGATGGTATATCTAGATTATCTTGACAACAAGAAAAAAGAATTATACTAAAATGTTATTATCCGATAGTTAAGCTTGACTCAGTTGTTTTAATCAGAGTGGGTTATTCATTTGAAAAGTTAATTGAGTTATATGCATTTGGGTGTAACACCCCAAACCCGGTCCAAACACCACGACCGAATCTGGTATGTTACGGGGAAAGCCGTGTTTGAAAATCTCGAATTTGTACTAAATAGAATTGGTAAAACTTTGATCCGTTTAGAAAAACAAGTTGTTTAATACCGTTACTAAAACATTTAGACTTAGTAAAAATTGGATTTCACGATTGAAAACAATTGATCTTTATTGGTTTATAAAATCAAAGTGATACCCGATGGTATAGTTGAAAACATATCGTTAAAGATTTGAAATCGTTGTTATGTTAAGTTTTAGCAAATTAACCCAATTATTTTGTTATGGCATATTAAAATCAGACTTAAAACATAATATCAAAAGGCATAATTTAAAGGCTTTTTACAAATCCGAAATAAACCCAACTGAAAGTAAATTACTAAAGTACCCAAAGCATAACATCTGAGTAAAACTTTTATTCCGCATGGCATGAGCACCCCGAGTCCATCCCGGCTCCATGTCCGCGTCTAAGTGTCACCTGAAATGTCAAAGGAGAGGGTGAGTCGAATGACTCAGTGTGTAAATCCCGCTCCCGATAAAACAACATGCTAACACACATCATACATAGCAACATAATTAATGCAACCCGATCCTAACCATCCATACACCTTTTCTACCCCGTGTGGTACCAAACCACCGGTGGTGCCAAACCACCGGTGACGATAGTCACAATGTGTTACCAAAACACTGTGTCCCAAAGACACATTATCCATCAATGTGGTCCCAAACCACCGTGTCCTAAAGACACAATTGTGCTACCAAAGCACCGGTGACCGAAGTCACAAATCCAATGATGGGGCCAACCCATCGTGTGTTACCAAAACACTAGCGATTTATCCCATATCTCAAGTGGGGCCAACCCACGGTGGTCAAACCACGGGACTAGTCGCAATGAGGTGCCAAACCTCTCGTGTCCCAAAGACACAATGTGCTACCAAAGCACCGTGACCGTAGTCACAAATCGGTGATGGGGCCAACCCATCGTGTGTTACCAAAACATCGGCGTCAATCCCAGATAATCATCTCGTGGGGCCAACCCACTCGTGGTGCTGAGCCACTGGGACGAGACGCTGAGGTACCAAACCTCTGGAGGTGCCAAACCTCTGTGACCCAAAGTCACAAAGTGTGCTACCAAAGCACTGGTGCTCGTCAACACAAAATATCACCGCTCCTCTCTCTCATATCACCCATACACATGATATACTAACTCATGTGCAATATGCAAATCATGTAACTCATGCAACCATGTCCAACATAGCATCTCATAGCATATACATACAAAGATATAAATCATCATATCAAAGTATCCCTAATAGGACTTGTAAATAAATAGACTTACCCGGGATCCGCATACACATACCCCATTTGGGTATCCAACTATCCATCATATTTGTTATGATTTTTAATCGCAAGCGGTGTTTATTAATAACATTACTAAGTATTAGTGTGTTAGTTTACACACTGTAAAAACGAGTCTAAAGATCCCAACGAACGATCTAAGTCCCACGAATCTGGCTCCTATAACAATCGGCCAATCATAGGGTTAGGCACTAAGACCATTCGGCCAACACCACTCAACCAAAGGGGTTAATATCGAACCCTTACCTTACCTTGGTTTGGTTTCCTACCAAACCCGAACCACGATGGTTCCTCTATCCACACCGGTCAACGAGAAAAATGCCTCCTCTTGCTTGATTCCGCAATCCAAAGACCCTATAACAAAGAGATTAATACCCTTCCAAGATGACCATATTCGGCCCCTAATCAACCAAACGATCAAGAATAGAACAAGAGAAGAGATGGCCATTCGGCCAAAAGCTTACCACCACCAACGATTGAAGCAAGGACCCCAACCTCTCTACGATATTCGCCACTACAACTTCTAGGAGAAGGGAAATATTCGGCTAAGTTGTAAACAATAGAAAGGAGAAATCGACACTAGGTGTTTAACACTCTTGTTTTCGGTTTTGGATTAAAAGAGAAAGAAAGAACATAGGTGAGAAGAAATGGAGATTACGGCACTAGGATTTGAGAAAAATAGAAGAAAGTTTGGGGCAAGTTGATATGGTTTCAGCTAGCAAGAAAAGAGATGGAAAATGTTTTGGAGAGGTGGAGTTTCGGCTCAAGTGTTTTAAGAGAAAGAATGAAAATACGAGGAGAGAAAGGTAGCTAGTTTCATAGATACAAGAGATTAAGAGAAGCAATTGCACACAATCGGCTAGATGCCCAAAAGAAAAGTCGGCAAGGTATGGTTGCTTGAAGCTTTCTGGTTTTCAAGAGGAAAAGAAAATGAGAGACTTATTTTGAGAGAAGAATCGGCTAACAAAAGACCAAGGAAGAGCTTTTGCTTGGAATTGACTATGACCGAAAATGCCTAGTTTGCCAAAGTGAATTTCTAAGCACTACCACTTTTCCCATGCTCCAAGCCGTCACTCCTCCTCCACACTCCCCTAAAATTCGGCCATATTCCCCAAGAGCTCCCATCCACTCATTCAAAATTGGTTGAACAAGTCAACCTCCTAAAATTCCTCTCCACCCACCATTCGAATGTGAAGACCAAGTCAATAGCGAGTTTGAACCGCACACTACTACTCCTCCTCCATGCCAGTAAAATGGAAGCAAAATGTAGGATTTTCGCAGCTTGAACATAGGACCCCTTCCTTGCAAGTGACGCCAAACACAAGCCCCAAGTGGCGCATGGTTTGCCACTTTACTAGCTCAACTCTTGTGCTAGAATTCACCAACAAATAATTATAAACCCCACTCAACAAACTCCTCTCACCCAAAGCTTAAAACTAAAATTTTTCTACCTACTCAGGCTTACTTCTAGCCTACAATTAAACCCCGATTCTACACAACAACAATACAGCACACCAAACACATGCAATATTATGCAACAACAAAATAGCCCCTAACCCGGGATATTACAGTTCTACCCCCCTTAAAAATAATTTCGGCCTCGAAATTACCTGGTCAAAAGAGTTGCGGGTATTGCTGTCTCATCGTATCCTCGGGTTCCCACGTGGCTTCCTCCACGCCATGATTCCGCCAAAGAACCTTAACCAAAGGCACGGACTTTCTACGCAGGACCTTCACATCCCGATCAAGAATCTGCACAGGTTCTTCTTCCATAGTCAAATCTGGATTTACCTCGATCTCTTCCACTGCTACTACATGTGATGGATCTGAACGATACCTCCGAAGCATCGAAACGTGAAATACATCGTGAATCTGGCTAAGCTCCGCTGGCAACTCAAGCTGATACGCCACTGGTCCAACTCGTCTCAATATCTTATATGGCCCAATAAACCTCGGACTTAGCTTGCCTTTTTTGCCAAACCTCAGCACCTTCTTCCAAGGTGAGACCTTTAAGAAAACCCGATCTCCCACAAATAACTCTATATATCTTCGCTTAAGATCGGCATAAGACTTTTGCCGGTCCGAGCTTCCTTCAAACGAGATGAATCAACCTAACCTTGTCTTCGTCTCAAAGAACCAACTCGGGTCCCAACAACCGACGTTCACCTAACTCGCCCAACAAGTAGGTGAGCGACACTTCCTACCATACAACGCCTCATATGGTGCCATTTTGATGCTCGCTTGGTAGCCGTTGTTGTTATAAGCGAACTCGCCAACGGCGAAACTCTTCCCAATCGCCTCAAGTCCGTAACACAACCTCTCAAAGCATGTCTTCCAAGGTCCGACGACCTCTACATTGCGCCTGTCGATCATGCGGGTGAAAAGCCGTGCTAAAATCCAAACGAGTACCCGAGCTTGATGCAACGCTCTCTGAACCTCGACGTAAACTCGATCCCTATCCGAGATAATCGAAACCGGTACACCGTGTAGCCTTACTATCTCGACACATAAAGCTTCGCCAACCTCAAGTGAATAGTCCACTCTCCGAATGAAATGGGTGACTTAGTCGACGGTCCACAATAACCCAAATCGAATCTTTCTTGCTTGGCGTAGCGGTAACCCACCGATTTAAATCCATAGTTATCCTTTTCCATTTCCACCGAGGATTTTCACAGTCAAGTAAACCCGACGGCAATCGATGTTCACTTTTGACTGTGACAAGTCGACACTTCCCAACAAACTCGCTACTTCCTTCTTCAAACCAAAGCCACCAAAATCGCTTCTTTAAGGTCCCTATACATTTTACTACCTCCGGGATGCATAGCATAAGGATCAAGCTATGTGCGTCTGAAAGAATCCTCTGCCTCACTCAACATCTTTAGGCATACAAGCCTTACCTTGAAAACACAAAACCTCATCACTCGACAAGTCAGAACCCTCCAAACCACCATTCTCGCACTTGTAACCTTCGCGCACTCGTAACCTCATCCTCCAATCTGCTTCTCTTTGATCTGCTCAACCCAAGTAGGCTTAACTCGCAGCTTCGCTGAATACTCCCGTCGTCATACAAACTTAAATGGGCAAACATCGCTCTTAAGTCCGAAACAACTCTACGGCTCAACGCGTGCGCCACCACGTTAGCCTTGCCCGATGATATTCAATCGAGCGATCGTAGTCCTTGAGCAACTCAACCCATCTACGCCGCCTCAAATTCGGATCCTTCGAGTCAATAGATACTTCGACTCTTATGATCCGTGTAGACGATTGACTTCTCCCCGCACAAGTAATGCCTCCAGATTTTTAGAGCGAAGACTACAAACCGCTAGCTCCAAGTCGTGCGTCGGATAGTTGACCTCGTGTGGCCTCACCGCCGAGAAGCGTAAGCCACCACCTTACCTTCTTGCATCAGCACACAACCCAATCCCGTATGTGATGCGTCGCGATGACAATCGTGAATTCCTTACCACCTCAAAGTTGAATTAAAACAGAGCCTCGGTCAAGATCTTCTTCAACTTATCAAAACTCTCCTGCTGCTTCTCGGTCCCAAACAAACGGAACTCCTTTTCTTAACGACTTAGTCATCGGTCTTTGCAATTAACGAAACCCTCAACAAATCTTGGTAGTATCCTGCCAAACCCAGAAACTCCGATCTCAAATGCGACGACTTAGGAGGCTTCCAATCCAAAACCGCCTCAACCTTCCGAGGATCTACTCTAATCCCCTCACCGATACTACATGACCCAAAAACGTCCACTTCACTAAGCCGAACTCGCACTTATCGAACTTAGCATAGAGTTGCTTCTCCTCAAAATTTGCAACACCACTCTCAAGTGTGCATCATGCTCTTCTTCCGACCTTGAGTAAACCAAGATGTCGTCAATAAAAACCACGACGAAAACGGTCCGGATCTCAAAAACACCCTATTCATCATGTCCATAAAAGTCGCGAGCGTTAGTCAACCCGAACGGCATTACCAGAATTCGTAGTGCCCGCATCGAGTCCAAACGCCGTCTTATGGATATCCGCTTCCTTAACTTTCAACCGATGGTACCTGGACCTCAAATCGATCTTCAAAACACCGATGCACCTTTTCACCGATCAAACAAGTCATCTATCCGTGGTAACGGATACTTGTTTTTAATCGTCGGCTTATTCGGTTGGCGTGTAATCGATACACATCCGCATCGTCACCGTCCTTCTTCTTAACAAATAATACCGGCGCTCCCCACGGTGAAACACTTGGCCTAATGAAGCCTCGATCCAACAAATCCCGAATCGAGCCTTAAGCTCCACCAATTCCTTTGGCGCCATCCTATATGGAGCAATAGACACCGGCGCACCCCGGTAGCGAGATCTATCCCAAACTCTACCTCACGATCCGGTGGCAAACCCTAAGCTCCTCCTCTGAAACACATCAACAAATTCCTTAACAAGATTTAACCTTCTCAACAAAGAGACTCTTTAGCCTCCAAGGCATACACATGAACCACACGCGCTTCACACCTTTTTCTCGACCATCTTTACGACTTTTAATGCCGACACCACATTGGATAAGTAATCTCTCCTATTACCTATCATAATCACCTCATCTCCCTCGTCCGTCGATAGAACCATGCGCTTAGCCGCAATCCACCTTGGCCTGGTACTTAACCAACGGTCCATTCCAAGAATCGATCGAACTCCCCAAACGGCGGTTCCATCGGATCAAGAAGAAAACCTACCCTTGGAGTTCTAGGGTACATCCTTATATAGCTTATCTACGACTACAGAGTGACCTAGAGGCTAAGTACACTCATCCGTCTGAAAGCGATTTCGAGTCTAAGTCCATGGTCTCAACTATACTACTAGCAACATACGAATGCGTGGAACCCAAGTCAATTAAAGCGAAGATAGGAGAACCAAAAATCAAAAACGTCACGGTGATTACGTCCCGGCGCGTCGCCCCTCGCGGCGCCTAGCCGCATACACCGCACTGCATCGCCGTGCCTCGTAACTACCCGCACCTCTCCGGTGCTCCACGACCTCGACCAAATCCATTACCACCTCTCGCCATTACCACGCCCCTCTGCGATGGCGGTCCATTACCTCTGAACTGACACGGCCCGACTCTCGGGCCCGAATCCTCGCCATCCTACGTGGGCGGTCCCTAATGCGATGATCCAGAGAACCACATTCGGCAACCCTTTCCACGGTCCAACAAACACCCCAATGAGATTTCCCACACTCGACATTACATGCGGCGGTCCCCGCTTAGCGAAGAAACAAACCTAGCGATCGATTACGCCCCACTCGGTCTAGCCTCTCTTCTGCGGATTACGAGATGATCCCGAAGACCCAAAGCTCCTCTTAAACCTACTCCTGTCCATGCTCTGTCTTACCGACTCCTTAACACCTTCGGCTACCTTAGCCTTTTCAACTAAGACAAGAACTCGCGCTCCTCGCCGTGGAGCAATTAGCGACCCTCAACTCGTCTCGCAGACCATCCTCGAAACGAACACACCTCTCATGCTCGGTGGCTACAATGCCCCGGCATACCTACTCACCAGAACTCACCTGCGTACTAAGAATGATTTACTCCCCTGAACAAGCCTTAGAAATGCCTTCCGCTGGGAGTCGATGTAACTAGCCCCGATGTATTTCTTTTGATATGCAACTCGAAATAATCCCATGTCGATCCTCACCGCCACACTGTCCCGAACAGTGAGCCACCACCGATATGACTCATCCCGAAGAAGCGAGCACGATACCTTTCACTTCTCTCTTCACCACAAGTCCGTGATCGTCCATGATCCGCTCGGTTGCCTCCACCAATATTCCGCAGAGCTGCTAGAGCAACACCCGATACACCTCGGAAAAATTCGGCCCCGTTAGCCCGAGTCGCCAGAATGCATTTCTTAACTCCCGCACCACCACCTACACCAGCTACTCTTTCCAACACCCGCAAAGATCGCTCGTGACATCGCATCGTCTCGGTCGATCTCGAACTCACCACCTCCACCGGTGGCGAACCGGCATCTCATTTTCGACCCTTGACCAGATCCTACGGGTTCGTAAACCGTCATCCTACCTCGACCTCGACCACGAGTATTACGGCCACGCCCACCTCGAGTACTCATGACTAAACGATCTACGCTTACGATTAAGAAGATTCTTATGCATTAGTATCGTTCCACTTTCTTAACCGCAAAGAAATTTTATGGATAGAGTTTAATCAGGGGTTCTTTCGAGCAACCAAGGTTTCAATCTTCTATCCTATTCACCCAAAAGAGGTAATACATCCATTCCTTAACCCTTTCCATACCTATTCACTCTTCGGACATTGCTGCCCATTTCTAGCCCAAAGGTATTTTCGTCATTTTCCCTACAGGGTATTTTTTTTGTAATAAAAGATATTTTAAAACTTTCATAAAACCGGTCACTTTGGAATTCCAAAAGTTTGAGAGTGTTCTTTGGAAATTTTGTAAAATACTTCGTTTTGGGAACCAGGGGTATTTTAGTAATTTTCACAAACTGAGGGCGTTTTCGTAAATTTCCAAAATCGAAATTTTCGATTGATATTTTGTAAAACAGAGTGTTTAAATTTCGTAACATCATTGAAATTTTGGGCAAAATCATTGAGTTGCTATTTTATAAACCGAGGGCATTTTAGTAAATTTACCCCTAAGGGCATTTTTGTAATTTTCCATAAATCAGGTTTTTCAAGAAAATTGTTGTAAAAGCGACATTCTCAGTTTTGAAAGAGTTTATTGCAAAAAGTTTGAAAACATTAGGGTTGTTGTTGTATTTTCGAAAACATGGCTAATTCCCTTTTCGGGTTTTAGTCGTTAGGTTAAGTCTATGACCGAGCCTTCTTGGTCAGGGTGAACTCGAGCTACACACCAGGTGGGATACCTGCGAAGAGGAGGTGAGTCACGAGGACTGCTTAAATACCAAGCTCTTCCGGATCCTCTCCTAGACATGCTTACAGGAGTTACCACACCCTAGCCCCATGGCTGAGTCATAGGTTGGTTTAGTGCTTTAAGTCTTATGCTTTAGTTCGAGTGTTTGAGTGACCTAATCCTAGGGTTCAAGTCCTATAAATCTAACTACGTTCCATATCACCTACCCTTCTACAAATAATAATTCACAGAAGAGTTTAGAATTACTTACCCGGCGAATCAGTGCAGAGACTCGGTGCCATGCCTTGTAAACCATGTATTCAACCCAAAAACACTTAAAACGAACTTTTGAAAACAATTTGGGCCTCAGGCCCACAGCCGAGCTTTTGAACCTGGCTCTGATACCACAATTGTAACACCCCAAACCCGGTCCAAACACCACGACCGAATCTGGTATGTTACGGGGAAAGCCGTGTTTGAAAATCTCGAATTTGTACTAAATAGAATTGGTAAAACTTTGATCCGTTTAGAAAAACAAGTTGTTTAATACCGTTACTAAAACATTTAGACTTAGTAAAAATTGGATTTCACGATTGAAAACAATTGATCTTTATTGGTTTATAAAATCAAAGTGATACCCGATGGTATAGTTGAAAACATATCGTTAAAGATTTGAAATCGTTGTTATGTTAAGTTTTAGCAAATTAACCCAATTATTTTGTTATGGCATATTAAAATCAGACTTAAAACATAATATCAAAAGGCATAATTTAAAGGCTTTTTACAAATCAGAAATAAACCCAACCGAAAGTAAATTACTAAAGTACCCAAAGCATAACATCTCGAGTAAAACTTTTATTCCGCATGGCATGAGCACCCCGAGTCCATCCCCGGCCCATGTCCGCGTCTAAGTGTCACTGAAATGTCAAAGGAGAGGGTGAGTCGAATGACTCAGTGTGTAAATCCCGCTCCCGATAAAACAACATGCTAACACACATCATACATAGCAACATAATTAATGCAACCCGATCCTAACCATCCATACACCTTTTCTACCCCGTGTGGTACCAAACCACTGGTGGTGCCAAACCACCGTGACGTATAGTCACAATGTGTTACCAAAACACCGTGTCCCAAAGACACATTATCCATCAATGTGGTCCCAAACCACCGGTGTCCCAAAGACACAATTGTGCTACTAAAGCACCGGTGACCGAAGTCACAAATCCAATGATGGGGCCAACCCATCGTGTGTTACCAAAACACTAGCGCATTTATCCCATATCTCAAGTGGGGCCAACCTACGGTGGTCAAACCACGGGGACTAGTCGCAATGAGGTGCCAAACCTCTGTGTCCCAAAGACACAATGTGCTACCAAAGCACCGTGACTGTAGTAGTCACAAATCGTGATGGGGCCAACCCATCGTGTGTTACCAAAACACCGGCGTCAATCCCAGATATAATCATCATGGGGCCAACCCATCGTGGTGCTGAGCCACTGGACGAGACGAGGTACCAAACCTCTGGAGGTGCCAAACCTCTGGTGACCCAAAGTCACAAAGTGTGCTACCAAAGCACTGGTGCTCGTCAGCACAAAATATCACTGCTCCCTCCTCTCATATCACCCATACATGATATACTAACTCATGTGCAATATGCAAATCATGTAACTCATGCAACCATGTCCAACATAGCATCTCATAGCATATACATACAGTATAAATCATCATACCAAAGTATCCCTAATAGGACTTGTAAATAAATAGACTTACCCGGATCCGTACACATACCCCATTTGGGTATCCAACTATCCATCATACTGTTATGATTTTTAACTGGCAAGCAGGTTTATTAATAACATTACTAAGTATTAGTGTGTTAGTTTACACACCTGGTAAAAACGAGTCTAAAGATCCCAACGAACGATCTAAGTCCCACGAATCTGGCTCCTATAACAATCGGCCAATCATAGGGTTAGGCACTAAGACCATTCGGCCAACACCACTCAACCAAAGGGGTTAATATCGAACCCTTACCTTACCTTGGTTTGGTTTCCTACCAAACCCGAACCACAGTGGTTCCTCTATCCACAATCGGTCAACAGAAAAATGCCTCCTCTTGCTTGATTCCGCAATCCAAAGACCCTATAACAAAGAGATTAATACCCTTCCAAGATGACCATATTCGGCCCCTAATCAACCAAACGATCAAGAATAGAACAAGAGAAGAGATGGCCATTCGGCCAAAAGCTTACCACCACCAACGATTGAAGCAAGGACCCCAACCCTCTACTGATATTCGGCCACTACAACTTCTAGGAGAAGGGAAATATTCGGCTAAGTTGTAAACAATAGAAAGGAGAAATCGGCACTAGGTGTTTAACACTCTTGTTTTCGGTTTTGGATTAAAAGAGAAAGAAAGAACATAGGTGAGAAGAAATGGAGATTACTGGCACTAGGATTTGAGAAAATAGAAAGAAAGTTTGGGGCAAGTTGATATGGTTTCTGCTAGCAAGAAAAGAGATGGAAAATGTTTTGGAGAGGTGGAGTTTCTGGCTCAAGTGTTTTAAGAGAAAGAATGAAAATACGAGGAGAGAAAGGTAGCTAGTTTCAAAAGACAAGAGATTAAGAGAAGCAATTGCACACAATCGGCTAGATGCCCAAAAGAAAAGTCGGCAAGGTATGGTTGCTTGAAGCTTTCGGTTTTCAAAGAGGAAAAGAAAATGAGAGACTTATTTTGAGAGAAGAATCGGCTAACAAAAGACCAAGGAAGAGCTTTTGCTTGGAATTGACTATGACCGAAAATGCCTAGTTTGCCAAAGTGAATTTCGGCACTACCACTTTTCCCATGCTCCAAGCCGTCACTCCCTCCTCCACACTCCCCTAAAATTCGGCCATATCCCCCAAGAGCTCCCATCCACTCATTCAAAATTGGTTGAACAAGTCAACCTCCTAAAATTCCTCTCCACCCACCATTCGAATGTGAAGACCAAGTCAATAGCAGAGTTTGAACTGCACACTACTACTCCTCCTCCATGCCGTAAAATGGAAGCAAAATGTAGGATTTTCGCAGCTTGAACATAGGACCCCTTCCCTTGCAAGTGACGCCAAACACAAGCCCCAAGTGGCGCATGGTTTGCCACTTTACTAGCTCAACTCTTGTGCTAGAATTCACCAACAAATAATTATAAACCCCAGCTCCAACAGCTCCTCTCACCCAAAGCTTAAAACTAAAATTTTTCTACCTACTCAGGCTTACTTCTAGCCTACAATTAAACCCCGATTCTACACAACAACAATACAGCACACCAAACACATGCAATATTATGCAACAACAAAATAGCCCCTAACCCGGGATATTACATTGAGTTTTTCCTCAGGTCTGAGAATAAATTTTATGCATTCACGAGTAAATAGACGAACAGTCTGATTGAAGAATTCATATTCTAGAAGACATGATACAGAAATATATCTATCAGATCAGTTATAATCGAGAAATGTCATTATGGGTTAAAGTTGTCTCGATAGTTGAAGCTGTCGCGCTTGTGTTAAATGATATTGCTTGACGCTTTCCATGTGAGGGGAACAAATATCAGTTGAAAGTTACAGATGCAAACATGTCAGGAGCATTAATCAAAGTTTGATAATATGGGTTTCTCGATTATGTTTCATCAAAAGATCAATGGAAATTTCTCGGTAGTTATACTACTAATGATAAAGTTATGATAGGTGAACATCACAGCTTTTCCATTAAGTCCCAATATAGTATCAAGTGCTTATATGATTTCTGATACGAGATTTGAAACTAGATGAGTAATGATTGATTTGTTTATGTAAAACCATTGTAAAGGTGGAAGAAAGATTTGATGTGATGACTTTTATCAGGTGGGAAATTTAGAGGACGAAATTTTCGTAAAGGGGGAAAGTTGTAACAACCCGTTTTTTAGTGGTGTTGAGAACAGTGGTTTCGAGGCCACCAAATCTGACGAGTAAGTTCATAAATATTATTATTTAATATTTATGAGTCAAAAATGGTTTTAAAAATGTTTTTTTATTTGATAATTTATGTTATATAAGCGGTTTATTAAGTTCAAGTGGTAAGACCCTAAGGTCAAGTGGCTTTAGAAAATAAGGTATCGGGACCTCATTTCTAAAAACCGAGCAGTAAATATTTTTATAAATATTTACAAAGTGTCATTAAGGTGGTATTAAAGTTTTGTTGAAAATTTTAATGTTTCGATAGTTAATTAAGCGAAAAGGACTAAATCGTAAAAGTTGAAAACATCAATTGCTATTAGTTTAAAGGTGTTAATTGATTAAAGAATCATAATTGTATGGCCTTAATTGGTAAATTACCCATTCCTAATATGGTGGACGGTTTAAGTTATAATTTCCTTTAATTTTATATGTTTTATATATTATTTTTTAATATTAAAATAATATTATAATGTTAAAATAAGAAAACATAAGGTTTTCTTCGTAATTTTGGTTTTATCTCAATAGAATGTCCATGGAAGCTTTAAGCTAGGTTCGACCATGGTAGTTCTCTCATGCATTGTAAGTAAATCTTACCCGTTTTTAATAAATTTGATGTTTTTTAGATCATTGCAACTAGTTCTAGCTAACCCATACCTTCGATTTTGAAACTCTCAAAGATTTTGAATGTTGCCATTGATTAATCTAGTGATATTTGATGTTAAATGATGAATTTGATATATTATTTATTGTTTAAAAGTATTTTATTAAGTGATTTTTGATGAATTTTTTATTAGGGACAAAATTGTTAAAATAGTAAAAGTATAAGGATTTGATGTGAAATTGTTGCAATAATGGGCTTTATTGGATGCCATAGGTATTTGATAGGCTTAATTTTGGGTAAAAATGGTTCATTTGCATGTTTTAGGCTCAGGGACTAAATTGAATAAAAGTAAAACTTTAGGGGAAACTTTGGAAAAATGTATAAAATGACTGAATTGCATAAAATACATTGTTTTACAGTTTAAATTAATATATTGAATGAAATTATTAATTTAGATCAAGACCGAGTGGAAAATCGAGGGGAATGGAAAATTACCAAAATGCCTATGTACTTTGTCATTTCTGCAATTTAGCCAAGTAAGTTCATATGAACTGAATTCTATATAATGTTGATTAAATTGAATGTTAGAATGTGATCCTATTATGATTGATTCATTATATACATGTTATTATGCAATTTACCTTGTCAAGAAACGATGAAAATACAACGACGTACGACGATTATCGAGCCCCGTCTGATGCTTAGGAATATATAGGATACAAATGACATGTCATTATGGTTACCATGTTTCAAGTGCTGGCCTTGAATCTCCCATCAGTGTTTAAGTTCCGGCATTAGTTGAGGATACTCGATAGCTTGTATGAGTAACACCGTGTAGCTACGTTCCTATTGACAGCTTGTGTGAGCAGACCTAGGTTACCATGTTTCGGGTGTTGGTCTTGAATGTCCTACTGATGGCTGAGGTCCGACATTAGTTGTGGATACTCGATAGCTTGTGTGAGCAGCATCATGTAGCTTACATTTCGACCGTCAGCTTGTAACATCCCAAAAACGGGGCTATTTGAAATTTCATTATTTTCTTATGTATGAACTACTGAAATATTATTTATGGAATAAGAGAGTTTAATTTAAGGCTTTGAGTTGGCTCGGTTTAAAAGAAAATTTAGTTTTTAAACTTAAAAGGTAAGGAGCCTTAACAGAAGGGTGTTAAAAGAATAAATGGGGATAATTTGACACTAAAAAGCCCTTGGTAAAGTGGCAAAAAGAAGCCCACTTAAGAGCTAGCATGTGACGCCACATCAAGGGGAAGGGGAGCCTTGGTTCGAGTCGCGGATTTTTCCTCTTTTTGCTCATTAGTGGGACGGCACAAGGGGGGAGTTTTTCCTCAGATTAAACTCCTTTATTAGTATTATTTTAAGATAATATGAGCTTTTGAATTAGATTTTTATTTGGATAATAAGGAGGCTATTTTATTAGCAAAGGATTATTGATTTATTATGTGAGATTAATTCAACAATATTTGAATTAAATTAAGCAAGTGGCTCGAGAGGATTTAAGGAGATTAAATGGATTTTGAACTCCTCAAATGGAGTGGACGGCAAAGCAAAGGGAACCTAAGTGCCGAATCCCTTTATAAGCACCTATCCATCACTTTGTTTCCTTTTTCTCACTTTCACTAGTTGCCAAATCCCTAACCTCTCAATTGTTCTTCTTTTCATTTTTTTCTCTCTTCCTAAAGACCTTTAGCCAAATTCTTATCATCTTTTCCTCTCCATTATTTCTTTTCTCACTTATAATAGCCGAATACCCTCCTCTCATCAAGGTCTAAACTCTAAACACCTTCTTTCCTCGGTATTCTTCCTCTAGCCAGACCTGTTTCTCTACTCCTAGGCCGAATTTTTCTCCTATTTTAACCCTTTAACCGAATATTGAGGTAGTATAACTCTCTACTGAATCTCTTCTCGCAATCGGTTGGTGAAGGTGAGGAATGGCGGATCTTTCTCTTCTATATTTTCCTATTCTCATGTGACTTATAGGAGGGTAAGAAGTTAATTTCGGCACTTGATGGCAAGAGTATTAATACTCTTTTAAAACCGATATGTTGTAGGGACTCCGGGATATTTGGAAACAAGCGATCTAGGCCCTATTTTCTGTCAACCTAAATTGGTAAGTAAGGCCTATGTTGTATTTAAAAGCCGAAAGTTTTGATTATGAGTGTTACTACTAACCGATGGTAGTTGACACACAGCAGATTCGGAATCGAGTGCCGTGGTTAGTAGCAAAAGCAAAGGTGAGATTTCGGGATTCTAAGGAACCCATTCTAATATTTTGGTTTGGCCGATTAGGCCATAGTGCTAATTCTAAGGTTGGCGAATATAGGTACAGAGAGATCTCTAGGAGGCCGACTCCTCTTTCCGGGATTTAGGACTATCATCGATATCGTGTGTGTACATACACACCATATGATATATTAATCATGCTTAATATTGTGAATGCTCATTTTGATTTATGTAGCATTGGAATTAATACCAACTCGGTATAAGTGGCGACTCGTAAGTACACATATATTATGAATTTGCTATTTGATGCTTTTGGTAAGCATGATGTATTGACACATGAAATTTAAGAATGTGATGGCATGAAACATATATATGTTTATCTGTTGTGGGATTGATGAGTGGAGGCAAAGTGTATTCGTGCCGACGGGCACCGATGTTTTGGTAACACACCGTGACTACGGTCACCGTGAGGTTTGGTACCTCCGAGGGTTTGGCACCTCGATGGCGACTCATCCCCTCGTGGTTAATACCACCGTGGGTTGGCCCCACTTGAGATATGGGATCGCCCGCGCGGTGATTTGGTATCACACGATGGGTTGGCCCTATCACCCGATTTGTGTCTACGGACACCGTTGCTTTGGTAGCACATCGTGACTATATGTCACCAAAGTGGTTTGGCACCACCAAAGGGTTTGGTACCACAACGGGTAGACAAAGTGGTGTATGGTCGCTAGGTTGGGATATATGATGTTTTGCATGTTAATGCTATATGATGTGTATGAACATATTTAAAACCGGGGAAGGGTTACATACCGAGTCTTGGTGACTCACCTTCTCCTTTACATTTTTCGTAACGAGTAGACCGCGGATGTGGGCCGGGCCGACTCGAGGTGGCCATGCCGTTGGAGTTAAATTTTAACGGACCTTGAATTTCAATTTATTTACCATGGGATTGTGGATTTAAATTTTATTTTCTTTTATGTAATAAGGCCTCCTAGTATTTTTATTTTATTTTTATTTTACGCTCGAATATTTGTTTTAATTATCTCTTTATGAAATGAGTTAAAAGGGTTTTCTAAGTTAATTCGTAAATATTTTTTTTTTTTTTTTGCCATCGGCACACTTATAATTTTATATTAACTCAACTTAACTTAAATTGTAAATCAAAAATAAAGTTTTGGCAAGCCCACTAAAATGGAAAAGTTTTAAAATTTAAGTTGGTTTCAAAAAGGAACTTGAAAAATGTTTTCACTGTAACAGACCAGACTCGGCCATAGCGTTTGGGCCGGGTTCGGGTCGTTACACAGCTTGTGTGAGTAGACCCATTTTACAGTGCGTGTGAGCTACAACTATATGTTTAGCACACTTTGTGTGAGCTTTCCTGTAACACCCCTCACCTGTATTCACCGTCAGAATAGGGTTACGAGGTATTACCGATTAATTCATAACATATGGCATACATTTATCAAACATAAGGCATTCATTCTCATAAATCATTTAATACAATCACATTGTCCCTTATAAGGGCCTACAAGGCCTTAAATATGCTTTAGAAGTGGTCTGGGACTAAACCGATAACATACAAAATTCTTGGAAAACATAGAAAATTTTCAATCATTCAAGGGTCACACACCCATGTGCATAGGCCGTATGCCTCACACGGCTTCAGACAAGTTCGTGTCACAGGCCGTGTGGAAACAGGGCATACATACTGACTTGGGTCACACAGCCGACCACACGCCCGTGTGCCAGGCCGTGGACTAAGCCATGCCAAACCTGTAGTGTAACAGCACGATTTTCGGCCTAGTCAGAACAGTGCTTTCGGGACCACAAATCTGACGTAATAAAAATAGTTTTTATTATATTTTTATGGTCTACAATTTCACGAAATGATTTCGTGAAAATTTCGTTCGAAGATTTCAACGTTTGGGCACTTAATTTGGTCAAAAGGACTAAATCATAAAAAGTGTAAAACTTGAGAAGCTAGAGGTGCCTAATTGCTATGAAACTTTAAATTAGAGGTCCTTGGTTGTTAATTAGGCCATTGGATAAATTGTTGGACAAAGATAAACATGAAATAGGTGAAATAAAATATTTTTAAGCTAGGGGCAATTTGGTCATTTAGTAATTAAAAGAATTAAAAAGCCAAAATAGCCAAAAATTTGTCCATCTTCTACCTCTCTTGGCCGAAACTTGTATGGACACCATGGCTAGGGTTTTGTTCTAGCTTTCCAAGCTCCATAGTAAGTCCGTTCTTGCCCCGTTTTTAATGATTTTCACGTTTTTGAAATCCTTGTAACATGATCTATCTATTTCTACCATTTATTTGAGATATGATGAAGGTCTACGATTTGGCCCATGTTATAAATTTGTGTATTTTGATGCTTAATGGTAGATTATGCATGTTTATAGTTAGAAAAATAACTTTTACTAAGTGATTTTCGGTAAAAATGCCTAAAAGGACTAATTTGTAAAAGTTATAAAATATGTCATAAAAGTGTTTTAGTGGAAAATGTGGGCTGCTATAAGCATGAAAATGATTCGTCTAGGCTTGGGTTACAAATAAATTGAACACATTTCATTTATGAGCCTAGAGGCAAATGTGTAAATATGTAAAACTTTAAGGGAAAAAAATATAATTTTTCCATAATGTGATTTTTGGATCACATTGAATAATGTGACTAATAAATAGACTAAATGTGATGTTATAGATCAAAGAAAACGAGATTCGGACCTAGAACGGGGGAAAAGAGAGAAATTGATGATTAGGTCCCTTTTACCTTTTTGGTATCGTGGTAAGTTCGTGTGTAAATAATGCAACTTTATATTATGCATTTAATATTTGATATTATATAAATTGTTTAATTCTTCTTATGAGGACGTTCGAAGAAGATTTGATGTGGTAAAATTCGCGGTTGAACCATAGGAATAGATAGGATATAATTGCCATGACATTAGGTTTATGTGTGATTTCGTGTAAGACCATATCTGGGATATGGCATCGATATGTGATTTCGTGTAAGCCCATGTTTGGGACATGGCTTCGATATGAGACATCATGTAAGACCATAGCTGGGCTATCGGCATCGATATGTAATCCCATGTAAGACCATATTTAGGATATGGCATTGGCATCTTACTATGTGTATGAGGTTTCTCGGGACTCCTTTAGTACTGCAAGTGGTTCAACGGGCAATTTAAAGATTTTTTCAATGATATGAAAGGCTATGATTATGTTATGAAATGGTACAGGTATGTACATAGAACTCATGTGAAGTGAATTCGGTATATAATGAATTCATGGTAAGAATGTACACGAATAAGTTATGCTTATGAGATATTGATAACCTTACGATCAATGATCTACATTTATGATGAATGGCTGCATGACAAGATTTGAAAATGACCATATGTTAGGCTTATGAGTCTAATTTGGGTTGTGATATAGTATGATGTATATGCTTAAACTGTGATTCATTTGATATGAGAAAAAGGAAAGACAGGCGTAATCGTTGATTAAAGTCATTATGAAAACAAAGAGAGACATGAGCTACAGATAAGTGAAAGATTGTTAAGCTATATGTTGAAATTATGATTACTCGTAAATGATGTGCATGTTGTTAAGAGAGTTGAAATAACTTGCTAAATAATGTGATATGCTATAATGTGGAGATTATGGCTGCTAGTCTAATACCAAGATATGCAATTAGCGTTTGTAAAATAAAAGAGTAAGCATTATGAATGAGTAAGTGGTAATCATGAGGTCTAATGCAAATTGTATTAATAATAGTACTCTTATAGATGGATAAAGAAAATGAATGCTAATAGTTGTTTATTATTTACATATGAACTTACTAAGCTCTATTGCTTACTCCCTTCCTTTCCTATTTTTTATAGGTTAATTTAGCTAGCTCGGGTTGGAGATCGTCGGAGATGCTATCACACTATCAAGTTATCATTTGGGTATAAGTGAATGCAAGTATTTTAAGTTTATGGCATGTGTAGGGATTTTATCTTTTGTTAATGATGTCATTGTTAATGTGGTCATGTGTGTTGGCCTATTATGGTTCTGGTCCAATTTGTATATAGCCATGAATGATGGCTTATGTTGATTATATGATTTTTCATGTGAATATGCCAATGGCTTGTGATGTGGTTTATGATTGCTTGATATGTGATGGATGTGGTTAATAGTCTTGTTGTTGATTAGATAAGTTGACTAATGTTGGATACGAGTCATTCATATGATAATGTCCTTATGAATATGAAGTTGGTATGAGTTGTATTAGTAAAGAATAATGCTATTAGAATGATGGAAGTGAATATGTACATGATATGTTATTTCTTGATTATGTTAGTTCAGTTTGAAGGCATTTGTATGCCATAAAAGTTGCCATGTGATGTTGCTTGAGGGTGACAAAATAGCTTAGAAAATATCTTTATATATGTCCACACGGGTAGACACACGAGTGTGTGATCCGGCCGTGTGTCCCCTGCACCTTAGTATAGCAAAATAGAATGTCTAGAATTGGGCACATGGGTTGACACACGACCGTGTGTCTCAGTCGTGTGAGTGACACGGTCTTAGGACATGGGCGTTTGCCCTGGCCGTGTGAAGTCTGCACCTGATTTATGAAAAATCATGATAATAAAATTAACCACACAATCTAGCACACGGGTGTGTGACTTGGCCGTGTGGCTACCATTTGTTGCTGACGTCATAAACCAAATGCAACCTAAAATCGACATGGCCTAAGCCCACTGGCGTGTCCATTGACCCATATGGGCGTGTGCCCCTAAAGCCTCAAAATTTTTCTGAGTTTCGTAAAATCTTCCTAAGATCTCGGTTTAGTCCTGAACCACCCTCAATGTATGTTTTGGACCTCGTGGGCCCATATAAGGGACGATGTGCACGTGACTGAAAAGTTTTAATTTGGATGGAAATTTAAGTCTCGATTTTGTATGATTTCTTAAGTTTAGGTCCGGTAACGCCTCATACCCTATTCCAGCATCGAATACGGGTAAGGAGTGTTACATTTAATGGTATTAGAGCTATGGTTTAGTCGATTCTTGGACTAACCTAGCATATGTGAGTTTAGCTATACATGCCATATTACTACTCATGATAGTGTGAAATCTCCCGGCTCTAACGAAATTGTTTTATTAAGACAGAGATGACTTACAACCGAGCTATTTTTGATAATGCTAAAAATGATATTAAGATGATTGAAATATGCTTACGATGTGTTGAAATGTGGAAAGGTATGAATAGAAGTTCATGATATGCATGTGTTAACGTACGGAATGAGATAACTATAAGTTGAGAAATGTGAAAAAGTTAAATGAAATGAAAGTTATATGGTGATAAGCCCATCCATGTTTATTTGGCATTCATATGATGTTAGGTGCCCAACATATTTGATTAAGTGAATATGCTAAGTACACTTACACAAATTGACGGAATGTGTGTTTATGTACACTTGCTTGAATAAGTGTAATCAGTATGTTCATATGGTAGAATCTTATGTTTAATTGTTAAATTTGAGAAAATATAATTTTTTGTTTTATGTCTTTGTTATTGAACCATGAATATTATAGTAGTATGAAAATTGAATTGGAAGATCAAATTGAGTATAATGCAGGAGATGAGTTGTAACGACCCGAATTTGGGCCTAGTAGAATTGGGCCCATTGGGCCTTAGGCGTGGGAGCGTTTAAAGTTTTTGAGAACGAGAGAACAGCACTAATGCAAGTTGGACCTAATAGGTGTGTGATTTTGAAAGGTTAGGGGGCTTCTATGAAGTCCCGGGATCAAACTTGGGCTTTAGGAAAATTTTGATTTTAGGTGAATAAAACCCTGGGAGTTAGTAAGTAGGCTATAAGAATAAAATGTGGAGAAAAATAACACAAAAAGGAGTGTGGTGTGGTGGCAAAGTGACGCGACTTAGGGAGCAAGGGAATGATGCGACAAGGAAGCAAAGGGCTCCAACGTTCAAGTCTTGGCGCTTGCATGTTGATTTTATTTTTTTAAGTGAACTTAGACTTTGGCCTATAGACTTATATTTAGTTGCGCATGATTTTTGACACAAGAGGAGCTTGTGGCCAAGTGGTTAGCGGCGTGGATTATGTTACAGGGGGGCCTGGGTTCGAATCTCATGACAAGCAAGGGAGTATTTATTTTACGAATTGACGGCTAGAGTTTGTAATGGATTTAAACTCTACTGAAAGGGGATCCTACATCGGAAAGCTAGCAAAAGGGAAGGTGAGAAGCTGGCTATATATAAAGCTGTCTATGGGGAGAGGAAGATACCTTGGTGGGTGTTTGGGCATAAGAGTGCTCGGAGCGCGGATTAGCAGCTTCAGATTCCTATCAGGTGTGTATTTCGCCCTACTCTAGCTGTAGAGCGGCAAATGTCGAAATACCGGTCACACAGCAATGGTAGCCGCACGAGCGTGCGAGTGCACGTGTGGGGGCTTCGACGCGATAGTTAAGGTCACCATGAGTATTCTTGTGGGTTGATGTTGTTTGGGCCACAATGGGCCCAATAGGCCCGTGGGCCCGTATGAATAAGTTGTATGATTATGTAGTAGATAGTGAACTGGTCTAGATGAACCTCACAACTGTGGCTAGATTATGTGTAATGGGCCACACGAGCGTGTGGGCCCGTTTGGGCCTAAAATGGATTTTTGGCCCAATAGACCCGTAGAGACCCAAGAAGGGTCTCGTGTCGCTCGAGGCCACAATAGGCCTTCGAAAAGGCCGTTAGATGGGTAAATTATCGAAATACCCCTATAGGGTAGAATTACCGAAATACCCCTAGAGGGTAAATTACCGAAATACCCCTAGAGGGTAAAATTACTAAAATACCCTCGATGGGTAAAATGACCAATATGCCCCTGAAGGGCAAAATGACGAAAACACCCCTACATGTTATATGATTACTCTTGTATGCGATTTATGATTGTTATCGTATGATTATTATTTTATGTTGCATTCATGTGTTATTATGTTGCATGGGGATGGGTTATTAATACGGAGGAAGTGCTAATAGGATCACATAGTCTCTTGACGACTGTGGATCCACCGAAGGCTTTTTAGCCACCGAGCCATCTTTGCCAAATAAAGAAGTTAGTGCCGCAACCGGTGCTACATAAGGAGTGTACGGATGGGTGGGTCGATTAAATCCCCACAGGAGTGTACAGTTGGACAGGAGACGGAGTGCAGGGCTGGTATGGGCATTAATGCATTGCATATGTGGATTATATTATTGAGATGGGCTTAGGCCCAGATATTTATGATAAGTGACATATGATATGAGTTAAGGCCCAACTGAGGCTATTTTGGGCTAAGGCCCAATTTCCACTGTTATTGTAATGGGCTTCGGCCCGGATTGTTGGGATACATGTTTATACTGACGAGGGTTGTACACACTTAGTTTTCGCAAACTCACATCCTCTTTTTTGTTTTTCTCAGGTAATCCTCAGTAAGCGGTTCGACGTTCTGGATGACACGGATGTGGCCACACTACGAGCAGTTTGGATTTTAGTATTTTACTTTTCTTTAATTTGGGTTAATATTTTGTAATAAGGCCTCTCTTAAATTCTGGTTTTTAGTTTGGGATTTTTAGTTTAATACGTTTTAAATTTGCTCAACATTGAATCGCGATTTCCAAAACAATATCTGTTTTCAAAACACTATGCTTTCGCAACTAAGTTGTAAATATCATGTTTTCATAAGTCACTTGTTTTAAATTAAGCTTCCGCAACGAACAAGGTTTTGAAGGTAATGACTTCTTAATAAATGTCGATTATTAATAACAATCATAAACTAGGACTTTAGTTTTTAAATATCAAGAAGGGTTTCCAATGAAAACGTGGTTTTCGAAAAACACCTCAATGTCCGGTACATGGCATCATTATGAGATTTCGTGTAAGACCATATTTGGGATATGGCATCAATATGAGATTATGTGTAAGACCATGTCTGGGACATGGCATCGATATGAGACTTTGTGTAAGACCATAGTTGGACTGTGGCATAAAGTAAACAACATACTCAAACCTGTAAGGCGTTCTCTAATTTGACAAATGTTGGTAGGTAAGATTGAAGATAAATGTTGGAATTTAATTAGATATCAATATTGAGCTCAAGTAAGTAAATGCATTGTTTGAAATTGTGGATGGCAGATAACATTCGTAAAATGAATAAGTATATTAAATTGCCTGGAGTTAATTATGTGATTATGATGATGTTATGTTAATGATGAGTGCAAAGTCATATGTGTGTATTTATGAGAGTCAAGTTAGAGGCTTTACGACCTCACCCCCTTACCAGTGTTGCTTTATGAAGAAAATTCACGAGAATCATGTTGAATAAGTTTATAAGTGGGAAACTAAGGAGTTCAGTGGTGAAATAATTAGTAATGCAAACATAGTTGAGTATAGTGTGACAAATGAACTCAATTTTAGAAGAAATATCAGATTGTTTTAAAGATTATACAGATTATGCAATATCATGGTTAAAGAAGAAATTAGTCTCGGCTAATCGACTCAATTAGGTATGGAGTCTAAAGTGTGTTTACTGAAATTTCTTTTGAATTGATTTTCGTTAGTGAGTGGAATAATACGAGGTTTATAATAACAGAATTAGTCAGAGAAATGAAGTTTGAATTTTGAAGACGTCTGTGTGTAACAATTATGGTGGAATAGATTACAATGATCACTTCTGAGTATTCTGTATATATTCATTCATCCTCAGGGATTCATGTGAATGTCCGTTTTCTGATGAAATTCTTATTGAGTGAAAATGTTAGCTAACTTTAATGTTAGATGGAAGTACTGATGGTCTGTTTGATTTATGATTGGCATTGCCTTATCTCTTCGGGATTCTATCCTAATATGTTAGAATGAAGTCGATGGTAAAATTTATGTGAGACTATTCTTAAGTTTATACTGATCATGGTTTTGTTTGTAACATCCTAGATTAGGGGTTATGCGTTCGTGCATAATTCATGAGTTAGTAGGCTTTTGCAGTGTTTGGAAGTGTATTAAGGGTTCCTAAAATTCTAGGATGGAAGAAGAAAGCTTTGGAAAATTATTGGTTTTTAAGTAAAAAGGGGAGCTAGGTAAATGAGGCTTTAAAAGAAACTCCGTGTGAAGCATGACACAAGGAACCATGTGGTAAAATGGCATGTTTTATGAATTATGAATGTATTATGTGAATTCTAGAAATAAGGAAATGTATGGAAATGTAAGGAAATGTAAGGAAATGTATGGAAATGTATGGAAATGTATGGAAATGTAAGGAAATGTAAGGAAATGTATGGAAATGTATGGAAATGTAAGGAAATGTGAGGAAATGTATGGAAATGTAAGGAAATGTAAGGAAATGCAAGGAAATGTATGGAAATGTAAGGAAATGTAAGGAAATGTGAGGAAATGTATGGAAATGTAAGGAAATGCAAGGAAATGCAAGGAAATGTCTTGTCTTGGAAATGTAGGGAAATGTCCTGAAAATGTAAAGGAATAAAGAGGAAAGTGAACATTTCTGGAAACTTGGAAATGTAAGGAAATGTCAAGTTTACAGAGCCAAACGAAAATTTTTGGAAACTTAGAAATGACCTAGAAATGACGAGTTTTAAGGTTTAAAAGGGGAAATTAAGGCAATGTGGCCTTAAAAGAAAAAGTTTGTGAAATTTGACACACAAATAGGCTTGGAAAAGTGGCCTGAAGATGTCACTTAGGGCCTATGAAAATGGCGCCATATGCAAGAGGAATGGGCCTGAGTTCGAGTCACTTGGGAAGCAAATAAAGGAGGTTTTATTTTTGCTTCCAAAAGACTGAGGTGGACGGCACATGCTTCTAGAAAGGAGGTGTTTTATTTTCATAAATATTCGATTAAAAAGGTGATAAATAAAGGATTTTTAAATTGGATTATTTTGAAGGGATAAACGTTGGATTAAACTCTTTTATTTATGATAATTAAAGGGATAAAGCTATCAAAATAGAAGAGTGGTGGCCAAGTAAGGGACTCTAGCTTAGTAATTTCTAAAATTACACAAATTTTCTCTAAGTAACAAAGAACTTTGAAACCGGTTTACTTAAGGAACATACCAGATCCGGTTCAGGCTCGTGGGCCGGGTGTAGGGTGTAGGGTGTTTCAGTTTGGTATCAGAGCCCAGTTTTAAAACTCTCAGCCTGTGGGCTAAGGACCAAAATGTTTTCCAAACAAGCCCAAATGAGTTTTATGAAAAGTATTTCTAAAGTTAAGCGGGTTTTTACGGCATGGCACCCAAGTCTCAGACCATGATCCACGGTAAGTACTTCTATCCATTTGTGTGATTTATTGAATGATCTGTAGAAGGGTAGAAATGGAATGGAACGTAGATTAGCATGATAAGTACTTGAACCTTAGGACTAGTTTACCCCAACATTTACATAAGACTTTAATGCCTAATTAAACAAACCTATGGCTAAGTCGCCGAGTTAAGGTGTGGTAACCCCTGTGCGCATGTCTAGGATTGGATCCGGAAGAGCCTGGTACTTAAGCAGTCCTAGTGACTCACCTCCTCTTCGCAGAATCCTACAGTGCGTAGCTTCTGTTCACCCTAACCAAGAGGACTCTCGATCATAAGCTAAACACAATAACTAAAACCCAAAGGGAACTAGCCGTGTTTTTACAAAAACCCTAGTTTTAAAACTCTTAAAATTACCTTTTTAATTTGTGAAAACCATTTTTACAAAATTTTCTGAAAAATTTTCGATTTATGAAATTACAAAAATACCCTCAGTGGTAACATTACAAAAATTACCCTTGGTTTATAAAATGTCCAAACTACCCACGCTTTTAGCAAAATTTCCTTACTTTATGACAAGTTCAAAACCCTAATTTGCAAAATATCAAAATACCTTGATTTTGGAAAAATACGAAATTGCCCCAACTTGCAAATTACCAAAATGACCCTAATTTCCAAAATTTTTGCAACATCACCATTTTGGAAAACAAATTCTCAAAAGTAACCCTAAAGTTTTGTAAAATCTGCAATACCCACGATTTATTGAGCTTTACAAATTTACCACAGTTTTATTACCAAAATACCCTGAGTTTCAAAATTACCAAAATGCCCTCAAATTTTAGAATTTCCAAAAATACCCCGGGAACACAAAATTACCAAAATACCCTTATTGACAAAATCACCAAGGAACCTTATTTTGAAAAATTACGAACATACCCTGGTAGGACAAATTATGAAAATACCCCAGGATAGGAATAAGGCTAAGAGTGTTCGAATAGTGAATGTGGGTGGTAGATACCATCAATAAATTTGTCTATGTTGATGAATGAATGTGCCTTTATTGAGGAATGAAGGTGTCTCTGTTGATGAATGTGAATGTGATTCTCTGAATTAGAGTAGTGAACTTGAACTGAAACTTTGTGTGATCGAAAGAACTACTTCTAAATATCTTTATTTCATAAAATTGTTCGCGGTTAATAAGTGGAACAAAATTCTAATGCATAAAACTTTGTAATCGATTAAATCGCGACGTTAGAAATGAGTTTTAGGGGACGTGAACTTAGAGATTGTGCCTAGAGAGTGATGGTTCTATTAAGATCGAGTGCGCGAGAATAAGCGTAGTGCGGTGAGTTTAGATGTACGATTATTCGTTAGTAAGTAATTTCGAGGACGAAATTATTTTTAAGGAGGTAGAACTCAGTAACATCCTAGATTAGGGGTTATGCGTTAGGTGCATAATTCATGAGTTAGTAGGTTTTGCAGTGTTTGGAAGTGTATTAAGGGTTCCTAAAATTCTAGGATGGAAGAAGAAAGCTTTGGAAAATTATTGGTTTTAAGTAAAAGGGGAGCTAGGTAAATGAGGCTTTAAAAGAAACTCCGTGTGAAGCATGACACAAGGAACCATGTGGTAAAATGGCATGTTTTATGAATTATGAATGTGTTAGGTGAATTCTAGAAATAAGGAAATGTATGGAAATGTAAGGAAATGTATGGAAATGTATGGAAATGTAAGAAATGTAAGAAATGTAAGAAATGTATGGAAATGTATGGAAATGTATGGAAATGTAAAGAAATGTAAGAAATGTGAGAAATGTATGGAAATGGAAATGTAAGGAAATGTAAGAAATGCAAGGAAATGTATGGAAATGTAAGGAAATGTAAGGAAATGTGAGGAAATGTATGGAAATGTAAGGAAATACAAGGAAATGCAAGGAAATGTCTTGTCTTGGAAATGTAGGGAAATGTCCTGAAAATGTAAAGGAATAAAGAGGAAAGTGAACATTTATGGAAACTAGGAAAATGATTTAGAAATGACTCGAAAGAGGAAAGTGAACATTTCTGGAAACTTGGAAATGTAAGGAAATGTCAAGTTTACAGAGCCAAACGAAAATTTTTGGAAACTTAGAAATGACCTAGAAATGACGAGTTTTAAGGTTTAAAAGGGGGAATTAAGGCAAGGTAGCCTTAAAAGAAAAAGTTTGTGAAATTTGACACACAAACAGGCTTGGAAAAGTGGCCTGAAGATGTCACTTAAGGCCTATGAAAATGGCGCCATATGCAAGAGGAATGGGCCTGAGTTCGAGTCACTTGGGAAACAAATAAAGGAGGTTTTATTTTTGCTTCCAGAAGACTGAGGTGGACGGCACATGCTTCTAGAAAGGAGGTGTTTTATTTTCATAAATATTCGATTAAAAAGGTGATAAATAAAGGATTTTTAAATTGGATTATTTTGAAGGGATAAATGTTGGATTAAACTCTTTTATTTATGATAATTAAAGGGATAAAGCTATCAAAATAGAAGAGTGGTGGCCAAGTAAGGGACTCTAGCTTGTAATTTCTAAAATTACACAAATTTTCTCTAAGTAACAAAGAACTTTGAAACCGGTTTACTTAAGGAACATACCAGATCCGGTTCAGGCTCGTGGGCCGGGTGTAGGGTGTTTCAGTTTGGTATCAGAACCCAGTTTTAAAACTCTCGGCCTGTGGGTTAAGGACCAAAACGTTTTCCAAACAAGCCCAAATGAGTTTTATGAAAAGTATTTCTAAAGTTAAGCAGGTTTTCTGGCATGGCACCCAAGTCTCCGACCCGCAGTCCACTAGGTAAGTACTTCTATCCATTTGTGTGATTTATTGAATGATCTGTAGAAGGGTAGAAATGGAATGGAACGTAGATTAGCATGATAAGTACTTGAACCTTAGGTCTAGTTTACCCCAACATTTACATAAAACTTTAATGCCTAATTAAACAAACCTATGGCTAAGTCGCCGAGTTAAGGTGTGGTAACCCCTGTGCGCATGTCTAGGATTGGATCCGGAAGAGCCTGGTACTTAAGCAGTCCTAGTGACTCACCTCCTCTTCACAGAATCCTACACAGTGCGTAGCTTTGGTTCACCCTAACCAAGAGGACTCAGCTTCAAAGGCTAAACACAATAACTAAAACCCGAAAGGGAACTAGCCGTGTTTTTACAAAAACCCTAGTTTTAAAACTCTTAAAATTACCTTTTTAATTTGTGAAAACTATTTTTACAAAATTTTCTGAAAAATTTTCGATTTATGAAATTACAAAAATACCCCTAGTGGTAACATTACAAAAATTACCCTTGGTTTATAAAATGTCCAAACTACCCACGCTTTTAGCAAAATTTCCTTACTTTATGACAAGTTCAAAACCCTAATTTGCAAAATATCAAAATACCTTGATTTTAGAAAAATACGAAATTGCCCCTAACTTGCAAATTACCAAAATGACCCTAATTTCCAAAATTTTTGCAACATCACCATTTTGGAAAACAAATTCTCAAAAGTAACCCTAAAGTTTTGTAAAATCTGCAATACCTCTGATTTATTGAGCTTTACAAATTTACCCTGGTTTATTACCAAAATACCCCTGAGTTTCAAAATTACCAAAATGCCCTCGGATTTTAGAATTTCCAAAAATACCCCGGGAACACAAAATTACCAAAATACCCTTATTGACAAAATCACCAAGGAACCTTATTTTGAAAAATTACGAACATACCCTGGTAGGAAAAATTACGAAAATACCCCTGGGATAGGAATAAGGCTAAGAGTGTTCAAATAGTGAATGTGGGTGGTAGATACCACTGAATAAATTTGTCTATGTTGATGAATGAATGTGCCTTTATTGAGGAATGAAGGTGTCTCTGTTGATGAATGTGAATATGATTCTCTCAATTAGAGTAGTGAACTTGAATCAAACTTTGTGTGATCGAAAGAACTACTTCTAAATATCTTTATTTCATAAAATTGTTCGCGGTTAATAAGTGGAACAAAATTCTAATGCATAAAACTTTGTAATCGAGTTAAATCGCGACGTTAGAAATGAGTTCTAGGGACGTGAACTTAGAGATTGTGCCTAGAAAGTGATGGTTCTATTAAGATCGAGTCTTGCAGAATAAGCGTAGTGCGGTGAGTTAAGATGTACGATTATTCGTTAGTAAGTAATTTTGAGGACGAAATTATTTTTAAGGAGGGTAGAACTGTAACATCCTAGATTAGGGGTTATGCGTTAGTGCATAATTCATGAGTTAGTAGGTTTTTTGCAAAGTGTTTGGAAGTGTATTAAGGGTTCCTAAAATTCTAGGATGGAAGAAGAAAGCTTTGGAAAATTATTGGTTTTAAGTAAAAAGGGGAGCTAGGTAAATGAGGCTTTAAAAGAAACTCCGTGTGAAGCATGACACAAGGAACCATGTGGTAAAATGGCATGTTTTATGAATTATGAATGTGTTATGTGAATTCTAGAAATAAGAAATGTATGGAAATGTAAGGAAATGTAAGAAATGTAAGAAATGTAAGAAATGTAAGGAAATGTATGGAAATGTAAGAAATGTAAGGAAATGTGAGAAATGTATGGAAATGTAAGGAAATGTAAGGAAATGCAATGAAATGTATGGAAATGTAAGGAAGTGTAAGGAAATGTGAGGAAATGTATGGAAATGTAAGGAAATGCAAGGAAATGCAAGGAAATGTCTTGTCTTGGAAATGTAGGGAAATGTCCTGAAAATGTAAAGGAATAAAGAGGAATGGGCCTGAGTTCGAGTCACTTGGGAAGCAAATAAAGGAGGTTTTATTTTTGCTTCCAGAAGACTGAGGTGGACGGCACATGCTTCTAGAAAGGAGGTGTTTTATTTTCAGAAATATTCAATTAAAAAGGTGATAAATAAAGGATTTTTAAATTGGATTATTTTGAAGAGATAAATGTTGGATTAAACTCTTTTATTTATGATAATTAAAGGGATAAAGCTATCAAAATAGAAGAGTGGTGGCGAAGTAAGGGACTCTAGCTTAGTAATTTCAGCTATAAAAGGAAAAGAGAGGCCATTCTGCATTATTTTCTGTTCTTTAAAAGCCTCTGCCGAATTCTCTTCACCAAATCTTCTTCTTCTTTTATTTTTGCCAAGCCGAAATACCTTGTGTTCTAGCCGAATCCTCCATCTTTATTCTTCCTTCTCTTTTCTTTCTAATCCCTCCAAAACCGAAAGTTGTGAGATCATCATCTAGCCATAGCCGAATCTCTAAAGGTTGAAGTGAAGGTGCAATTGATTTCTTCAAGTAAGGGTAAGATCTCATTCGGTTTCATCCTTTTTCTTTTAAGATTTGCCGAAATCTAGGACTAACCCCATTACTATCTTGTTGCCGAAACTTTGAAGAGATCTTTCTGGATTTACTAACTGTTGACTACAAGGAGGAAGGTTTCGGGATTTCTAAGATTAAGGTAAGACATGTGTATTCGGCCAAAGGCCATGTTTTATGTTTTAATGGTTAGATTAAATCTAACGCAAGGTTATAGGAATTTTGACATTCCTAGGAAAACATGGATCAATTTCGGGATTTGTTGGTGTCCCAATCAAAGAACAAGGTAAGTTTAAGAATACTAATCCTACTAGGATTTGGATTTATGGTCGAATGGCTTTTTATTAAATTAGTAAGTGATTAATCAAATGTAGGGATTAAGGAATTAAGCGGTAGATCGATTTCAAATCTCAAGGAATTTGCTGTTTAATCAGTGTATACCCCACACTACTTTGTAATATGAATTATGGTTATATGTATTAAAATATGTGTTAATGGAAATATGAACGTGGCTAAGGTACCATGTTATGGTACTAAGTATTCGTGCACGCTTCCTACTCCTACTAGGAATATGAAATATGTTATTCGTAACATGAGAATATTATATGATTGTGAACTCGTATATTATGCATATTAATATATGGGGCATATGGTTGTATATTGAAAGGGAAGTGAAAAGTGGTGACTTAAGACCACGATGTCTGAAAAGTGGTGACTTACGACCACGATGAATCCGAAAAGTGGTGACCTAAGACCACGATGAATCTGAAAAGTGGTGACCTAAGACCACGATCATGCGGTGACTTAAGCCCGTAATTTGGTGTGTAGCGGAAGGAGGGTCGACTTAGTAGTCCCCACGGTGTGTTTGGCGTGCACGGGGTGTGTAGCGGATGGACAATTAGGTTCGGGTTTGGGAATGCATCATAACTTGTATTTTATGTTTGAATGTATTGTATGCCTGATTCTATTACGATTTGGTGTCGTGTACACATTGAGTCTGTTTGACTCACCCCGTTGTGGGAAATATTTTTCAGGTGATGAGCAATAATGGACCGGGTCGGGAGAGCTAAAGGTGGCCATGCATAGCAAGGAGAAATCTAAAGATTTGGACTTTTATTTTTACTAAGTACTTTAATTTTAAGTTTGAGAGTTGTTTGATGTAATAAGGCCATAAGGCCCAAGTTGGATTTCTCTATTTCTTTATTTCTTTTTATTTTTAACTATTATGTTTACAAATTTTTATTAAGTAAAGATCAAGTAAATTTATTTTAAAAATAAACCCTCGACTATTTTGTCACCTTAATGAATTGGGTTTTCAAATAAAATAAATGGGCTTTCCAATCTAAGCCCAACTCAAAACGATATTTTTCTAAAATTACACAAATTTTCTCTAAGCAACAAAGAACTTTGAAACCGGTTTACTTAAGGAACATACCAGACCCAGTTCAGGCTCGTGGGCCGGGTGTGGGGTGTTTCATTGTTTTATATATGCGAGATACATATTATCTCTGTTATGATGGAAGTCTAGAGTCGGTAAACAGTATTTTTCTTCCGAATTTCCCTGAGGAATTATCAAGATTTTTATTATCTTCTTGTGAGTTATGTTCTCGGACTTCCAGAATGGTATCATATTTGGGGTTTTCTTATCATCTTTATTGTGTAAATTATCGGACATGTCTCATCTATAAAGTATGTTCTTTAGTCTATGATGGCTATGTTTAATATGATTGTAAAGATCTTTTGACTAACATGTGAGGAAATTTTGAAAGATTCTATGTTTGAGTTGTTTTAACAGCATGAAAAAGAGAGTATTTTGACATGATATTATTTGATAATTGAGATCGACTCAATTGTTTTTTGTCAGAGCAAGCTAGTCAGTTGAAATATAAACTAAGTTATATGTATTTAAAATATCCTCAAGTGTAGTAAAGAATTTTGTGTAATCAAGAGTATATAGAAGGATAGCCTGAATGAAGAAATTATATTCTGGAAAGTATGATACAGAGATATGCCTATTGGATTGTTCTAATCGAATGATGTTATTATGATTTAAAGCTATACTGATTGATAAAGTCATCACATTTATGAAAATTGGAATGATATATGCATGTTAGCAAAGTTCTAAACAGTTGAAGGTATTATTAGCCAAAGCTCTAGTTCTGAGTTTAGTTTGAATTGAGTAAGGAATTTGCGATTTTTTCAGTGATGTACTATTGAACAGATCGGAATATGTTTTAATACAAGAATGTAAAGAAGTAGTTTGTACTTTCAGAAGGTCAAAGTCACATTAAAAAGAACTGTTCGACTAATGGTTTAGAGACGACCACTTTTTTGTTTGTGTTGTGAATTTGATGATTTCGTATGTTCGACGAAAAATGTCATATGCTTCCTGATCTTAATAGGTTAAAGTATCTAATGTCACAGAAAGATCTGAATTTAGGCGATGTGAATGTTTTGAGATGTTAAAAGACTGTGAGTAATTACCGATTTACCTTTTGGAGAACAAGTATGGTTATAGATGCTTGAATGGAAAATTTTGTTTATTTTGTGAGTGTTGGATACATGATTAATCTTATTTGATGATGGTCAAATTCTAGCTATATTAAATGCTAAAGCGAGGTTTCTTTGCGAAACTAAGTAGCTCAGAAATGTGATAGTGAATGGTAACCGAAATGAGTTTAGAGTGAGTTTACTTTTGATGTTAAATTTTAGGTCGGACATGATTCTTGTTATTATTTTCATTTCGAGATAGAATCTGCGTATTGATGAATCCAGAAGTTATGCAGAAGTTTTTGGTACGAGGCTCAGTAGTAGCACATCTGTTCATCCAAGAATAATAAAATGTGCAGTTATATGCATAGATGTTTTGGTGATTGAGTATGTATCACGATATTTTTGAGTTTATGTTCGGATGTCTATTTGGTAGGAAGTAAGCCGAAATCAAGTGTATGGAGGACTAATACAGTCAGTGATGGTACGGGATTGATGATGAGATAGAGTTACCATAAGTTTCGTATTGGGATTGTCATAATCTCCGAAAAGGAAGATGTCATTTGGATTGTGGTTGATTGTTTGGCAAAGATCTGTATGATCATTTTAGTGTGTGCAGATTCTTATTTGACAGATTACTGAGTATATATGTTCCAGAAAGAGTAATTCATATTTTGACGATGTACTCCGGCACTGTATGCTAAAGTTTAAAGGTTGTTGGAAAGAGATATACGGGGCTAAATTGATTTGTGATTCTGGAAAGTTAGTGAAAGTGTTTCATGAAAGTTGAAAGCAACTTCTTCTGGTAAGATTTTCAGGGACGAAAATCCCTAAAGGGGAGAGTTGTAACAGCCCGATTTTGGGCTAGTCGAAACACTTGTTTTGGGACCACAAATCCGACATAAGAAAATTAATTTTTATTATATTTTTATGGTCTACGATTTCACGAAATGATTTCGTGAAAATTTCATTTGAAAATTTTGATGTTTGGGCACTCACTTTAGTCAAAAAGACTAAATCGTAAAAAGTACAAAACTTGAGTTTTAGAAGCTAGAGGGTGCCTAATTGCTATAAAACTTTAAATTAGTGGTCCTTCGTTGGTAATTAGACCATTGGATAAATTGTTGGACAAAAATGGACATGAAATAGAATATTTTTAAGTTAGGGGCAATTTGGTCATTTAGTAATTAAAAGAATTAAAAAGCCAAAATAGCCAAAAATTTGTCCATATTCTACCTCTCTTGGCCTAAACTTGCATGGACACCATGGCTAGGGTTTTGTTCAAGCTTTTCAAGCTCCATAGTAAGTCTGTTCTTGCCCCGTTTTTAATGATTTTCACGTTTTTGAAATCCTTGTAACATGATCTATCTATTTCTATCATTTATTTGAGATAAGATAAAGGTCTAGGGTTTGACCCATGTTATAAATTTGTGTATTTTGATGTTTAATGGTAGATTATACATGTTTATGGTTAGAGAAACAACTTTTACTAAGTAATTTTCGGTAAAAATGCCTAAAAACTAATTTGTAAAAGTTATAAAATATGTCATAAAAGTGTGTTTTAGTGGAAATGTGGGCTTCTATAAGCATGAAAATGATTCGTTTAGGCTTGGGTTACAGATAAATTGAACACATTTCATTTTACAAGCCTAGGGGCAAAAGTGTAAATATGTGAAACTTTAGGGGCAAAAACATAATTTTGCCATAATGTGATTTTTGGATCACATTGAATAATTTGACTAATAAATAGACTAAATGTGATGTTATAGATCAAAGAAAATGAGATTCAGACCTAGAACGGGGGAAAAAGAGAGAAATTGACGATTAGGTCCCTTTTACCTTTTTGGTATCGAGGTAAGTTTGTGTGTAAATAATGCAACTTTATATTATGTATTTAATATTTGATATTATATGAATTTTTTTAATTATTGTTATGAGTACGTTGAAGAAGATTCGATGTGGTAAAATTCCCGGTTGAACCTCAAGAATAGATAGGATACAATTGTCATGACATTAGGGTTATGTGTGATTTTGTGTAAGAACATATCTAGGATATGGAATCGATATGTGATTTCGTGTAAGACCATGTTTGGGACATGGCATCAATATGAGACATCGTGTAAGGCCATAGCTGGGCTATTGGCATCGATATGTAATCCCATGTAAGACCATATCTGGGATATGGCATTGGCATCTTACTATGTCTATGAGGTTTCTCGGGTATCCTTTTGTAACACCCTTAACCCATAGCCGTCGCCAGATTAGGCTCACGAGGTATTACCGAACACAAGTGCAGATTCAAACATTCACACAATTCATATTCATATATATATATAAAGCATATAGCTTATTAAATATTAAACATGCATTATTACTCATATTACAAATACGAATCATACCTCAAAATTTACCCGAATCCATACCACGTATATAATCATATTTTTCAAACAAATAAACATGCCTCAAAGCTATACAATATATACATGCTTATACACGGCTTAATGTCCATAAGCAAATTCGGCATTAACAACTCCATATTATGATCAAGCATATTTCATTAAACATTAAAATCTTATGCACATTTAACCACATCGAAATGAATCATTCAAGCATAATCATGTGCACACATTGCCCTTCATTCTATCCTCTATTCGGCTAGCAAGTTACCATATAAAACTATACCCAATTCATGCACTACTCGTTTGACTAATATTAGCCATTTCCTAAATACATTTTCTGAACCAAACATACCAAATTTTCAAGAGCTATGCATCATGCCAAAATTACACATGCTTTCTAAATTCATTCCTTGTCTATTTGGCCAACAAGGTTAACAACATAAATGGTACAAATTTTTCCATTCAGTCATAAGCTAAATTATGCTATTTACTATCCTTAATAGAATGATCAATTCGTAACCAATGATATCATAGGCATATATTTATTGGTCTTACCTATTACTAGCCGAATATAAACATGCTTATTAAATCACTTAATAATTAATCATATAACCAACGAAACATGCTTATAACATAATCATGTGATCAAACCAAATCATCCTATTTTATAATCGAATGCATACCTAGACATAACAATTTTTCACTAATAAATAACTTAATTAATTTGGCCATACTACTATTAATTCGTCTATTGCATTATACACACAAATAAATCTAACCTTAAACTAACCAAATTGACCATCAAATACCAATACATATACAACATGTCATATACCTGTTTATATATATAATCAAATTATCCATTACTAACCGAGCATGAGTGTGCACTCTTTTCTATTTCTAAGCCAATTCACAAGATAAAACATATACACCTTTAACAATTCAATAATAAACCACAACTCAAACACATACATCAACCAATTCATTACATTAAACCAATTCATATATCAAGCACACCACACATAAGTACCATGAAACATAAATCCCAACATGAACTTATATCATGATCAAAACTGCATAAACATAAGCATCATTGTAACACCCCAAACCCAGCCTAGAAGTTATGGTCGAATCTGGCGGTGTCACATTGGAGTGCTTTTTGGAAACCCCTTTTTTTTCCTTGTTGAAAAAACTTGTTTGAGAGTTAAGACCCCTCTGTTAAAACTCAAAATAAAACTTAAACAATTATTGTTTACTTGAAAATGTAACTACTTTTAAAACCTTATCTGTTGCGGAAGTATATTTAAAATAAAGAATTTACGAAAAGGTGATGCTTAAAAACTGAGTTGCAGAAGCATTTTGAAAACGTTGCGGAAATATAGTGTTTTGAAAACAGTTATCATTTTGGAAATCGTATTCCATTTTTAGCAGTTAGAAAACATCATAAATAAATATCACAAATAATAAATTAAAAATAAAGAGGCCTTATTACAAAAATTATTAACCCAATAATTTAAAATACCTAAATTAAACTAAAATCGCTAAATTTAATCTTTAAACCATATCCGACGTGTGGCCACCTCCGAGTCCCTCGCAGCTCCAAATCCTCTAAGGCTGGGGATTACCTGTACAGTTAAAAACGGGGTGAGTTTATGAAAACTCAGTCAGTATACAAAAATAGAAACTGAAACAGTCTGGGCTAAATCCCTTTAAAAGTAACAGTACAGTTCAGTTCAAAGCATACGTGAGTCAAAGCCCACTACAATATCATTTGGGTCATAGCCCATAACAGAATCAATTGGGCCTAGCCCAAACCAATAACAGAACAAGTGGCCTAAGCCCAGTACAGTGACAGATCTCATAAACAGATATGCAACAGTATGGGGATGCATCCCACCCCGATTCAGCCAACACACCACTCGTACCAACCTACACACCATGTGGGGATAAAATTGACCCACCCAACCATCACACCAAGCTTAGCACCAGTTGCAGCACTAAGTCAACAGAATGGCTTGGCGCCGTAGACAGAACGGCTAAAAGCCATAAATATCACAGCATCGCTGCAAGTTAACAGAACGGAGCATCGCTGCCGGTTAACAGAACGACTAAAAGCCATAAATATCGCAGAAAGGCTGAAAGCCTTGTACAGAACGGCAATGGGCCGTACACTTCCACCGTAACTTTGTCCCAACCCCATGCAACATGTCGTGTATGTCATGCTCAATCATTACACGTCTATGCAAAATGACCATGCTTATTAACAATCATTTCAACACATATTAACAGCATATTAGTCACACGCCCACAGTCAAGTCAGTTAAAACACAGTCATACGATCACAGTCAAATCAGTCAAATCATAGCACAAGTCAGTCATTTACCCACAAGGGGAAAATAATCATTTACTCTATAAGGGTATTTCGGTAATCCTACCCTTTAGGGGTATTTCGGTAATTCTACCCTATAGGGGTATTTCAGTAATTCTACCCTACAGGGCTATTTTAGTAATTTTACAAACCGAGGGTATTTCAGTAATTTTGCAAATCGGGGTATTGCAGTAATTTTGCAAACTAGGGGTATTTCAGTGATTTTGCAAACCGGGGGGTATTTCAGTAATTTTGTAAACCAAGGGTATTTCAGTAATTTTGTAAGCCAAGGGTATTTTAGTAATTCTGTAAGCCAAGGGTATTTCAGTAATTCTGTAAGCCAAGGGTATTTCAGTAATTTTTATAAACTAAGAGTATTTCAATAATTTTGTAAACTAAGGGCATTTCAGTAATTTTGTAAACCAAGGGTATTACAGCAATTTTGTAAACCAAGGGTATTACAGTAATTTTGTAAACCAAGGTATTATAAACAGAGATAACGATACGAATGGGCCTAGGGCCCATTCTCGGCCCAAATGGGCCCACACGCTCATGTGACCCATTTACCCCAAATCTAGCCACGGATATGAGATTCACATAGACCAGTCCAATATCTACTACACAATCATACAATTTATTCATATGGGCCCACGGGCCCATTGGCCCCACATGGCCCCTTTGGGCCCATTGTGGCCCAAACAGCCTAAACCCACAAGAACACTTATGATGACCTCAACTATTGCGTCGAAGCTCCTACACGTGCGCTCGAACGCTCGTGCGGCTACCATCACCGTGTGATCGGCATTTCGGCATTTGACGCTCTATAGCTAGAGTAGTGCGAAATACACACCTGATAGGGAATCTGGAGTTAATCCGCACTCCGACCATTCCCAAACGCCAACCAATGTATGCTTACTTTCCTCCTAGATCGCTGTATTTAAAGCCAGCTTCTTGCCTACTCCCTTGCTAGCTTCCCGATGTGGGATCCTACCTTCAACAGAGTTTAATTCCAACACAACCACCTGTCACCCCAACTTAGCAAAATAAATATCCCTTTTTGCTTGTAATGGGATTCGAACCCTTGCCCTCTCCTATGCTCCAGACGCTACATTCCACCACAACACAAGCTCCTTTTGTGTCTTAAAACATGTGTAACTAAATATAAGTCAATAAGCCAAAGTCTAAGTTCATTTAAAAAGAAATCAAAATGAAATGCAAGCACCAAGACTTGAACCTTGGACCCCTTTCTTCCTCTATGGTGTCACTTCCTTGTCTCCCATGTGGCGCCATTTGCCACGAGACCACAACTCCTTTTGTGTCATTTTTCTCCACATTTTATTCTCAAAGCCTACTTACTAACTCCCAGGGTTTTATTCACCTAAAACCAAAATTTTTCCTAAAGCCCAGGTTTGATCCCGGGATTTCATGGAAGCCCTCTAACCTTTCAAAATCACTCACCTAATAGGTCTAACTTGCATTAGTGCCGTTCTCTTGTTCTCAAAAATTTTAAACGCTCCCATGCCCAAGGCCCAATAAGCCCAAATTCAGGGTGTTACAAATCTACCCCCTTAAAGAAATTTCGTCCTCGAAATTTCCAACTATATAATAGCCGCACAACCTAGGTTACACCACTATGCTCTCACTGCGCACTCTAATTCTAATATCCCTATCATATTTTAACTAGAACTTGGAACTCCCTACACATACTCAAAACACCTAACCATTGAAGCAGACAGATATTTCACACGCAACCAGAATCAACTTCAATGGTGTTTTTCGAGTTGTTTTCTTCAATATATAAGTGTTAAAATGCTTAAAAAACCTAAAAACCACGATTTTTCACTGTTCAATGTGCAAATCTGTGCAATCGACATAGCCTACCACACAACCGTCCGTCTAGGTCATATAGAATAGGTGAGCCCATGTGGCTCCTATGGCTTGCTCCTATTTTTCAATTTTCACTCATTTTTTATTCATTTTGCTCCCAAAAGCTCTATTAAACATCAAAACATGAATTTAAAGGATTAGGAGCATAAATTTCTTAATTAACATTGAAAAATCATCCAAAAACGCATTAAGAATGAGGTAAAAACATGTTACTTTTAGCATTTATCAACATTTCTCCTCTCTTGTGGACCTCCTTAATGAACTTGTTCTTGAGATTGTTAAGTTTTCTTTTTTGGAACAATTATCTCATCTTGAATATGGTGTTGTTTAACATTGTCTTGTTGAGGTTCTAGATTCACTTCTTGATCAATGATAGATATGAGAACATGAACACTGTTAAAAGTGATGGTAGAAACTGAGTTAGAATCCAATTCCTCCTAAAAGGCAATGTCTCCAACCTTATTTCTCCCTCCAAACTTAACATCCTCAAAAAATGTTATAGATCTCGTCTCAAAAATATTCCTAATTGTGGGATCATAAAACCTATAGCCCTTAGATCGCTTAGGATAACCAATAAAATAGTTGCTCACTATTTTGGAGTCCAATTTCTTTTCATGTGGCCTATATAAGGTCTTGGCTCAACTAGACATTCTCAAACGTGAAAGTGCTTTAGACTAAGCTTTCAACCTGTCCAAACCTCATAAGGTGTTTTTGCAGCTGCTTTAGTGAGTACTCTATTCAGAATGTAAGTTGTTGTCTTTATAGGCGCTGACCAAATGAGCACTTTCAAACTTATCATGTTTTAACCTTTCTTCCTCTTGCACATAATGAGAAATGAGCTCATTTAGAGTCCATTTTTCCTTTTGGCAGTTGTGACTAATTTTAAATTAGTTAAATGATATAGGAAGCAAAACTGTAACGCCCCTAACCCGTAACCGTCGCCGGACTAGGGTTAAGAGGCATTATGAATCATTTCCGAACATTTCATAACATTTTACAACACATAGTCAATCATCATTTAAAACATATCATAACATAAGCATATAGTCCCTTAATGAGGTCTATGAGACCTTAAACACGTGTTAGAAAGAGGTCAGGACCAAACTGAACACATACAAAAATTCTCAGAAATTTAAACATTTTTCAAAACTGCAGAGGTCACACGCCTGTGTGGGCAGGCCGTGTGCCTCCCACGGCCTCAGATACACCCGTGAGTCTAAGCCGTGTTAAAACAGGGCATACATACTGACTTGCACCACATGGCCAGTCACACGCCCGTGTGTCCAGCTCGTAGTCGAGCTTGACTTGTTTCACTTGGCAAACTTAAACAACACGATCGAGCCACACGCCAGTGTGCTCAACCGTGTGGGCAATTATAGGCCATATTCAAGGCCAAACTTTCCACCCACACTTAAGTACACCTACAAGCTTCAAAGCAATACCAATTCATGCCTCAAAATACATCCAAACATACCATTTCATGCATCAATTAATCATCAACAACATCATCTATTTCCATACTCAAAATCAACACAAATAAGTCCATCCAAATAAAAAGCATCATGCAATTCATATCATAACTTCCATATTTCAACCTCATTTCTCAACAACCAATTCAAGCATGAAACATACCATATTCATCACTCACTACTTTACACCACATTCATCATTTACATAATTCACACATAATAACCAAATTCATCTGTCTTCCAAGCCATGTCACATGGCAAGGTCCAACATCTCAAAATGTACCATAACTACTAGCCTATACATGTCATATTCCAACTACACACATCTTCAAAAGTACCTAAATAGATTGCCGATAGTGTGATAAAGATGCTGACAATCCCCGGATCTGAGCTAGCTTTACTGACATTGTAAAATCGAGAAACAAATCACACAGTAAGCTTTTAAAGCTTAGTAAGTTCGTAATATAATACATACTACTCAATATTACCATATCAATACATAATTAAGCCATCACATAAATAATTGCTCAAATAGGCATATCATCAATCTCAACCATATGCTCAAGTATCTATTCATTCAACTTTTAAAACTATCATCAACCACATAGGTTCAAACATACCTTGATCAACACATAGTTACTCACCATTCATGCTACTCAATTGCTCGATATTACACCTCGTTCAACCTTTACTATTCTTTTGATTATTTCGTACAGTTAGTGCTAGTTTCATAACCAAAACATAATCGTCTACCAATATGATAAATCGAACTATATCGATATCGCATACACAGTGCCAAATTAATAAGCAGATGCTTCTATCTTTTCGCACACACAGTGTTAATCATCTCTGTCTCATTTCTAATTTCTCACACTTAGTGCCATCTAATTCACTTTCGCACATAGCATTTATAATCTCTTAATTATATATATTTTCATTTAATTCACATCACATTGCTATAATTTAACAACTATATCCGAACTTACCCCAGATGTTGAAATATCGAAACTAGCCGATTAATCGAGTACTTTATCTTTGCCTCGATCTCGATCCAAATCCCTCCTTTCTTGGTCTATACACGTTCAAATTTAGCTCATTTAATCACCAATTCATTCAATTTAGTCCATACACATATTTAGGGCATTTTACAAATTAGCCCTCACATTTTCACATTTCAACACTTTAGTCCCTATTTCAAAAAAATCACAAAATACACATAATTTCACTTCACCCATGCCTAGCTGAATTCTCTCTATGTTCATACAAGTCCACACATTTCATTTAATTAACATTTTAGTCCCTTAATTTACGTTTTTCTCATTTTAGCCCAATTTACTCAAATTCATCAAAAATTCAAAGACAAAATATGTTAATCTAACACATATCTTTCATAATCCATCACCAAACTTCACAAAGCTCATGAATTCATCCATGACACATTTCAAATTCATCATCAATTCACAAAATTTAAGCATGGGTTTTGTAGAGCACGAAGCAACGATTACAAAAACGTAGAAATTATCAAAAACCGAGCTTGAAACATACCTTAATCAAAGACTCAAATGGCAGAAACCTAAAAATTTTATCCTTTATTTTTCTTTAGAAAATTTTGGCAAGGATGAATAAAAGATGAGAAAATTTTTGGTTTTGTTTTATTTAATATTAACTTAATAGGCTTTTTACCATTTTACCCTTAATGAAAATTAATAATAACACCAAAACCATGCTATCATCTTCCACTAACTTATAAAGTGGACTAATTGCATCATAAAACCTCCAAATTATAAAGATAACAACAATTAGACACTTAAACAATCAGCACACAACTTTTTCACTTTATGCGATTAAGTCCTTTTTCTTAATTCGACACACAATCAATAAAATTTTCACACAGAATTTTCAGACATGCTCAATCACATACTATAAACACAGAAAATAATATTAAAATATTATTCTAACCTCGAATTTGTAGTCTCGAAACCATTGTTCCGACTAGGGTCTAAATCTGGCTGTTACAAAAACCAAAATCATAAGAGCAAGAAATTCCTCAGAAAGCTCGATTTTAAATGCCTTAAGTCTTGAAGCAACATGAAACATCTCCATAATGTACTCCCTCACGTTTCCTTGACCCTTATACTTCATAAACATCAAAGAAGTCAGAAATGATATCATCACAACCTTATCGTTTTTGGAAAATGTTTCTTAATTTCGTCAAAGAAACCCTAGGAATGAGTAATCTCTTCAGATTCTGTGCCCCTAAAGGTTTTGGAATGTTGTGCTCATGACTATTATACTCATGCGGTTTAAATGATCCTAACTCTCAAAATCCCTTTTAGCATCAGGGGTGCTTGCCATAGTGAGAGGTGCAGGTTGTTCTTCTCTTAGTGTAAGGTCTATGTCCATACAACCAAGCACTATACGTAAGTGTCTTTTCCATTCCTTGAAATTAGTCCCATTAAGCATGGGTATATAATTTATATTAGCAGATATTGTGGTAGCAGAAGATGAACTAGCTAAATATAGAATAAAATAGATAAAAACAAGTTTACATGAATATTCATAAGTAAACAATAAATTCAAAATAGTGACTAACCTCATCTTAAGATGCCAAACACAACATTAATATCAAGTCTTTGGACAGTAATATTAATAGTAAGTAATACTTTTGCTGTAGCAATCAAACATTAATAATAAATTATGTCAAAAAATGAATCAATCTTTGGACTAACTTATTGCTCACATAAAGTACCTTATAATTGTCATACATTTATCACCACAGATATCATCGAAATTCTACTAAATATTAACTTACCTTTAGGTCAATTAATAAACGTATGAATCACAAAAACTTATAATCATCTTGATATTTTAAACAAACTAATCTATGCAAAAGAGGTCACTTTGGTGACATTTTTTTAAACTAAACTATTTAAAATACTAGACATCCTTAATTAAATCTCAAAGTCAAAATCTAAATTTATTTGTTTCGGAATATTTGAAATTTAAACGAAAATAATTTGAATAAATGTAAATCTCATTTGAAGATATCAGACACTCCATTAATATTTCATCTTTGGACAAAATATTAACTTGTAAGTGATATCTTATTGTAGTAATCAAAGATTGACAATAAAAACATGTCGAATAATAAGTCTTCCTTTGGACCGATTTATTGCTCACATGTAAAACCGAATAATCGTCACATGTTTATTACCACAGTTGCACATGTAACTTTGTTAAATGTTAATATTTCTTTAGGCTGGTCAATATTAGCGTAGCTTAAGTTACATGTACACAACTTTTTATATTTTAAAATGAAATAATTTCAATAATAGAGATCACTTTGACAACTTATTATTTCAATTAAGTTATTTAAAAACATATATAAATATACCAATATTTAAATTTAAAAAATTCCATAACAATTAAAGGTTAAAACTAACTCTCTCTTTTTATGACTTTTAATTTCCAAAATAACCTAAAATAAAATAATCTAAATAATGTAATAAAAAAACCCAAAACCTTATTCTTTGACAATTTCAAAATAAAAATAATATGTCTCTGATCAACAAACATGATATGAAAGGGAAAAAAATTGCACAAATGAATTAATATATAATCACGTGTATATATATATATATATATATCATATATAGTTTCTAATGTAACCAAACTTACATTGCCATAGATCCCCAAACATAAATTAAAAGATATATAACGAAAATATAAAAACTTCGTAATAATTTCACATACAATTCAACATATGTAAAATCCAATTCTCAATAATCAAACCGTTAATAAAAATATACATTGAATCCAATCTCACAAGATAAATAGATGAACAAAATTTACTTGTAAACTATAATTTGATTCACATATCAATTTCCTTAATACCTATTCCATAAAAAAACCTTAAAACTTTAATCCTGCTCAAAGATTCAATGTGTATTTAATCAAACCCTAAAATTTAAAGCTTCAACATATAATCCTAAAATTTTTATTCAATTTTTATTTTAAATCCTAAAATTTTAATATAAATCAAAAATAAAATTAATGTGTATAATCGAAAGTCTTAAGAATGGATTAATTTAAAAATATTCATTCTCAATTATTCAACATGACGAGACTTGGATGCTACTTATTAGAACTGTAAAAACAAGATTAGATATAAAACACTTTATTAACCATAATCTATCATGTCAAATTATCAAGAACAAAACTAGATGCAAAAGCGTACTTAAATTCATTGATTTCTTGAAACCTTCGGATATTATAGTTTTAATCTTCCAAATTAGCACACAAGTAATTCAGGGAGAATGACTCTCTTTTTTTCTTAATATGAGATATTAGAAAAGCTATGTACATATAATTTGGAGACCATAACCCTAATATATAACTTTTGCACAATAACACTAATTTTTAATCAATCGTCATCAATTAAAAATTAGTTACTAGAGTATCTACACATATTTGGCTCATACTTTATTTAATAACTAAAGTCCAATAAACCTCAACCAAATTATATCATTTTTAATTTGGGCTAATTTTTTTTATTATAGTAAATAATAACATGTAATTACTTTTATTATATATGTGATGTTCATATTTTCTAACAAGGACCACTCTAGGAACTGTTACACCAACTCCATCCTTATGCAAGATTTGCAGAACTTCATCAAAAGGAATATTGAAACAATGTAGCTCCAAACTATTGCCACTTGCTAAATTCACCATTGCATCTGCAGATTGATTTCCTTCTCTATAAGTATATGTAACATGTACTTCTTATCCCTATTGTAGTAGTGTAACATCCTAGATTAGGGGTTATGCGTTCGTGCCTAATTCATGAGTTAGTAGGTTTTGGCAGTGTTGGAAGTGTATTAAGGGTTTTTAGAATTCTAGGATGGAAGGAGAAAGCTTTTGAAAATTATCGGTTTTTAAGTAAAAAGGGGAGCTAGGTAAATGAGGCTTTAAAAGAAACTCCATGTGAAGCATGACACAAGGAACCATGTGGTAAAATGGCATGTTTTATGAATTATGAATGTGTTATGTGAATTCTAGAAATAAGGAAATGTATGGAAATGTAAGGAAATGCAAGGAAATGTAAGGAAATGTCTTGTCTTGGAAATGTAGGGAAATGTCCTGAAAATGTAAAGGAATAAAGAGGAAAGTGAACATTTCTGGAAACTTGGAAATGTAAGGAAATGTCAAGTTTACAGAGCCGAACGAAAATTTTTGGAAACTTAGAAACGACTTAGAAATGTCGAGTTTTAAAGCTTAAAAGAGGAAATTAAGGCAAGGTGGCCTTAAAAGAAAAAGTTGGTGAAATTTGACACATAAATAGGCTTGGTAAAGTGGCCTGAAGATATCACTTAAGGCCCAGGTAGGTGACGCCACAAGCTAGGCAAGTGGGCCTGAGTAGTAATTTTGGCTACAAAAGGAAGGAAAGAGGGCTACTCATCAATTTTTCTTCTTCCTCTTCTCTCTGCCAAATATTTTAGGGCTCTCTTCTCTTCTTTTCTCTTTTCTTTCTAATCCCTCCAAAAGCCGAAAGTTGTGAGAGCATCATTTAGCCATAGCCGAATCTCTGAAGTGGTGTCAAGAAGGATCTGTCGATTTCAATATAAAGGGTAAGGATCTATAATCATAATTGAATTCCTTTCTTTTAAGCCGAAAGTTAGTCTAATCCCTCCTCAATCTTATTGATCGAAATATGGAAGGTGAATTTCGGGATTTCAGATCTAAGGTATTTTGGCATCTCCATTAATCAGGAAGAGAGTTTCGGGATTTAAAGAGTTAAGGTAAGAAACTATAAGATTCGGCCAAAGGTCATGCTTTATGTTTTGAGGATTAGATTAAATCTAACGTAAGGTTATAGGAGTTTCGACACTACTAGGAAAACAAGGATCGGTTTGCCGGATTTGTTGGTGTCCCAATAGGCAACAAGGTAAGTTTAAGAATACTAATCCTACTAGGATTTGGATTTATGGCTGAATGGCTTTTTATTAAATTAGTAAGTGATTAATCAAATGTAGGGATTAAGGATTTAAGCGAGAGATCGATTTCAAATCTCAAGGAATTTGCTAAGCGAATCGTGTGTGTACCCACACTACTTTATAATATGTATTATGGCTATGTTTATTAATATATGTGTTATTAAGTATATGAAAGTGGCTAAAGTACCATGATATGGTACTAAGTACTCAGTATGTTTCCTACTTCTACTAGGATTACCGAAATATGTTATATTTAACATGTGAAAAGTGACATGAATGTGAATTTAAGTATGATATGCATAATATGAATAATATGGGGCATTCGGGTTATATGAGAAAGGGAAGTGAATGTGGTGACTTCTGGTCTCACTATCTCGATGTGGTGACTTGGTCACATTATCTGAATGTGGTGACTTTGGTCACATTATCTGAATGTGGTAACTTCGGTTACATTATCTGAATGTGGTGTCTCATGACACAATTCTCTGGTGGCTATGTCCCGAATTTATATGGGCGATGAGCACGTCAACTGCAGCGACTGCCTTCGATGGTGTGTAGCGGAAGGAGGGTTGACTTAGTAGTCCCCACGGTGTGACTGGCAGGTGCGGGGGTGTGTAGCGGATGGACAATTAGGTTTGGATTTGGGAATGCATCATAACTTGTATTTTATGTTTTGAATGTGTAACTATTGTATGCCCGATTCTATTATGATTTAGTGTCGTGTACACATTGAGTCTGTTTGACTCACCCCGTTGTGGGACCATGTTTCAGGTGATGAACAGTGATGGACCGGGACGGCAGTACATGTGGTGGCCATGCTCAACATGAAGTTTATATTTTTATGGACTTTTGAATTTATTTTAGTACTTTGAAATATTTTGGAAACTATTTGATGTAATAAGGCCATAAGGCCATGATGAACGATTTTATTTCTACTTGTTATTTTATTGTGTTACAAATTTTGATTAAGTTAAAGACTAAGTATTTTATTTTTAAAATATACTCTATATGTTTTATCACTTAATATTAAAAAGGGGTTTTCTAATATAAAAATCCAGTTTGTTTTCAACACAAGCCCAACCCAAACAATATTTCTTTCAAAACACACTTATCCCAAAGTAACAAAAGAACTTTGAACCGGTTTACTTGAGGAACATACCAGATCCGGTCCAGGCTCGTGGGCCGGCTGTGGGGTGTTTCAGTTTGGTATCAGAGCCCATTTCAAACCCTCGGCCTAGGGGTTTAAGGCCCAAAACGTTTTCAAAGCGAGCCCAAATGAATTTTATGAAAATATTTTTGAAATAAGCAGGTTTCTCGGCATGGCACCCAAGTCTCCGACCATGCATCCACCGGTAAGTACCCTATCCTCTGTGTGAATTCTAGTATGAATTATAGAAGGGTAGAAATGGAACGTAGATTAGATCATAAGTATGTGAACCCTAGGACTAGTTTACCCCAACAAATACATAAGACTTAAGTGCCTAAATTAAACAAACCTATGACTAAGTCGCGAAGGAGTTAGGGTGTGGTAACCCCCAATGCGCATGTCTAAGATTGGATCCTAAGAGCCCGGTACTTAAGCATCCTCTAGTGACTCACCTCCTCTTCGCTGAATCCTACAGTGCGTAGCTTCGGTTCACCCTAACCAAGAGGACTCGGTCATATAAAAGCAAAACACAATAACTAAAACCCGAAAGGGAACTAGCCGTGTTTTTATAAAAACCCTAGTTTTAAAACTCTTAAAATTACCTTTTTAATTTGTGAAGACTATTTTTACAAAAAAAAATTTCGAAAAATTTTCGATTTATAAAATTACAAAAATACCCCTAGTGGTAAAATTACAAAAATGCCCTTGGTTTATGAAATTCCCAGAATACCCACAGTTCTTATCAAAATTTCCTTACTTCATAACAAGTCCAAAAACCCTAATTTTCAAATTATCAAAAATACCTTGATTTTGGAAAATTACAAAATTGCCCCTAACTTACAAAATTATCAAAATGACCCTGATTTCCAAAATTTTTGTAACATTACCATTTTGGAAAGTACAATTCTCAAAGAGAACCCTCAAAGTTTTGCAACTTTTGAAATATCCTTGATTTATTAAATTTTACAAATTTATCCCAGTTGTGAAAAATTACCGAAATACCCCTGAGGTTTAAAATTACCGAAATACCCCCGGATTTTAAAATTTCTCCAAAACACCCCGAGAATTTGAAATTACTAAAATACTTTGGGACAAAATCACCAAGGACCTTTTTTTTTCTTCTTCTTTTGGAAAAAAATTACGAAAATACCCTTGTAGGACAAAATTACGAAAATACCCCTGGGTAGTGGAAAAACAACAACAATGAAAACTACAACATTTCTCTGAATGAACGAAAGTTCATAATTGGTTGATGAATGTGAATGTGACTTTCTGAATAGTGAACTTGAACTGAGAACTTTGTTTGATCGAAAGAACCACTTTTAAACATCTCTTTTCATAAAACTGTTCGCGGTTAATCAGTGAAACAAAAGTTTTGATGCATAAAACTCGTTAACCAGATCAAATCGCGACGTTAGAAATAAGTTCTAGGGGTCGTGAACTTAGAGATTGTTCCTAGAAGGTATGATGGCTCTATTAAGATCAGAGTGCGCAGCGTAAGCATAGTGCAGTGAGAAGGATTGTACGATCAGCAGTAAGTAATTTCGAGGACGAAATTATTTTTAAGGAGGGTAGAACTGTAACATCCTAGATTAGGAGTTATGCATTCGTGCCTAATTCATGAGTTAGTAGGTTTTTGGCAGTGTTGGAAGTGTAATAAGGGTTTTTAGAATTCTAGGATGGAAGAAGAAAGCTTTGGAAAATTATCGGTTTTTAAGTAAAAAGGGGAGCTAGGTAAATGAGGCTTTAAAAGAAACTCCGTGTGAAGCATGACACAAGGAACCATGTGGTAAAATGGCATGTTTTATGAATTATGAATGTGTTATGTGAATTCTAGAAATAAGGAAATGTATGGAAATGTAAGGAAATGCAAGGAAATGTAAGGAAATGTCTTGTCTTGGAAATGAAGGGAAATGTCCTGAAAATGTAAAGGAATAAAGGGGAAAGTGAACATTTATGGAAACTAGAAAAATGATTTAGAAATGATTCAAAAAAGGAAAGTGAACATTTCTGGAAATTTGGAAATGTAAGGAAATGTCAAGTTTACAGAGCCGAACGAAAATTTTTGGAAACTTAGAAATGACTTAGAAATGTCGAGTTTTAAAGTTTAAAAGAGGAAATTAAGGCAAGGTGGCCTTAAAAGAAAAAGTTGGTGAAATTTGACACACAAAGGAGGCTTGGTAAAGTGGCACAAAGATATCACTTAAGGCCCGTGTAGGTGACGCCACAAGCTAGGCAAGTGGGCCTGAGTTCAAGTCACATGGGAAGCAAATAAAAGAAGTTTTATTTTTGCTTCTAGAAACACAGAGGTGGACGACACAAGGCTTGCAAAAGAGGAGTTTTATTCTCTTTAAATTTTGGCTAAATATGAGATAAATAGTAGATTTATTTAGATTATTTTCAAGAGATAATTGTGGATTAATTCCTTTTATTTTTTTAATGGATAAAAGAAGAGATAATAGAAGGATTATTATTATTAATTCAAAGGATAAAGTTATCAAATAAAGAAGAGTGGTGGCCAAGTAAGGGATTCTGAGTAGTAATTTTGGCTATAAAAGGAAGGAAAGAGGTCTACTCATCAATTTTTCTTCTTCCTCTTCTCTCTACCGAATTTTTTAGGGCTCTCTTCTCTTCTCTTCTCTTCTTTTCTCTTTTCTTTCTAATCCCTCCAAAAGCCGAAAGTTGTGAGAGCATCATTTAGCCATAGCCGAATCTCTGAAGTGGTGTCAAGAAGGATCTATCGATTTCAATATAAAGGGTAAGGATCTATAATCATAATTGAATTCTTTTCTTTTAAGTCGAAAGTTAGTCTAATCCCTCCTTAATCTTATTGATCGAAATATGGAAGGTGAATTTCGGGATTTCAGATCTAAGGTATTTCGGCATCTCCATTAATCAGGAAGAGAGTTTCGGGATTTAAAGAGTTAAGGTAAGAAACTATAAGATTCGGCCAAAGGTCATGCTTTATGTTTTAAGGATTAGATTAAATCTAACGTAAGGTTATAGGAATTTCGACACTACTAGAAAACCAAGGATCAGATTCGGGATTTGTTGGTGTCCCAATAGGCAACAAGGTAAGTTTAAGAATACTAATCCTACTAGGATTTGGATTTATGGCTGAATGGCTTTTTATTAAATTAGTAAATGATTAATCAAATGTAGGGATTAAGGATTTAAGCAGTAGATCAGATTTCGAAATCTCAAGGAATTTGCTAAGCGAATCAGGTGTGTACCCCACACTACTTTATAATATGTATTATGGCTATGTTTATTAATATATGTGTTATTAAGTATATGAAAGTGGCTAAAGTACCATGATATGGTACTAAGTACTCAGGTACGTTTCCTACTTCTACTAGGATTACGAAATATGTTATATTTAACATGTGAAAAGTGACATGAATGTGAATTTAAGTATGATATGCATAATATGAATAATACGGGGCATTCGGGTTATATGAGAAAGGGGAAGTGAATGTGGTGACTTCGGTCTCACTATCTGAATGTGGTGACTTCGGTCACATTATCTAAATTTGGTGACTTCGGTCACATTATCTGAATGTGGTAACTTCGGTTACATTATTTGAATGTGGTGTCTCATGACACAATTATCTGGTGGCTATGCCACGAATTTATATGGGCGATGAGCACGCCAACCTGCAGCGATCGCTTCGATGGTGTGTAGCGGAAGGAGGGTTGACTTAGTAGTCCCACAGCAGTGACCGGCGTGCACGGGGTGTGTAGCGGATGGACAATTAGGTTTGGGTTTGGGAATGCATCATAACTTGTATTTTATGTTTTGAATGTGTAACTATTGTATGCCCGATTCTATTATGATTTAGTGTCGTGTACACATTGAGTCTGCTTTGACTCACCCCGTTGTGGGACCATGTTTGAAAGATGATGAATGTGATGGACCGGGACTAGCAGATTTGTGGTGGCCATGCTCAACATGAAATTTATATTTTTATGGACTCTTGAATTTATTTTAGTACTTTGAAATATTTTGGAAACTATTTGATGTAATAAGGCCATAAGGCCATGATGAACGATTTTATTTCTACTTGTTGTTTTATTGTGTTACAAATTTTGATTAAGTTAAAGACTAAGTATTTTATTTTTAAAATATACTCTATATGTCTTATCACTTAATATTAAAAAGGGGTTTTCTAATATAAAAATCCAGTTTGTTTTCAACACAAGCCCAACCCAAACAATATTTCTTTCAAAACACACTTTTCCCAAAGTAACAAAAGAACTTTGAACCGGTTTACTTGAGGAACATACCAGATCCGGTCCAGGCTCGTGGGCCGGGTGTGGGGTGTTTCAAGCAGCTACTAGATTACCTGGACCAAAACATTAGATGGCAGTTCATTTAGAATTTTTCCATTTAACTTGATTGCCACTAACTTATCAATTTCAAGAACTTGTCTCGCTCCCATCGACCAAAGCATGTTGTGTTCGTCGAAAGATCCCCATAATTCCATTTTTGTTTCTATAGTTTAGAATCTTTGCTTATGTATTCATCAACTTATTTAAAGAATAATACACTATGAATCAACTGTTAAAGATGTGATTTGAATTCAACGTAATCACCATGTGAGCAGGCCCCTTTCACAGCTCATGTGAGTATTACAGAAAAGGTTTCAGTTAAATGTACAGGTACACTTTTTTTAGCATGGCTCCCGAGTATCCGATGTTATTCTATTTGGTTCAATGGGAAATTAAGGGCTAAAATGAAAAGGTACATATATAAATAACTATGTTATTGAGAATACGAAATGGAAAATGTAATTTTAGTATTTGGATTGAAAAGGTAATATTTGAATTATGTGAATGAATAATTTACATAGTGAAATTCTTTCTATGATATGAATGGGTAATTAAGGTTGAAATGATAGGTACATATAAGCTATGTTATTGTATGTATAATATATGAAGTTTGAGATGTGAAAGGTAATGAAAATGAAAGCACATAGTATATGATAAATGTGGTTGATGAAATTGAAATGCTTATTATGTTATATGCCTAGTTTTGGTTGGATCTATATTTGCATTGCTTCACCTACTAAATTTGTGAATGCCCTAATATCTTTTATTAATGGTTGTGCATGGTCTTTGAAATTAGGAAAGAAATAGTTAATTGATAAATGTGCTTTGATTGGTATTGGGCTTGTTTGTTACTATGGCAATTTGATAATGTTATGAGTTGTGCCAAATTTGAATATGTTCAATGCCTTTTGTGTTTTGGGTTGTAAATTTATATGGTATAAGTGTATGAGGCCATGTCAACGGCCTGACCACACGACCATGTGACCCCTCTTTTGCAAATTTTCAAGTTTGGTCTAAAATTTTTTATTTGTTTCGAATAAGTCCCTGATTGTTTCCAAACTATTTTTAGAGCCTCTTAGGCTCAATTTAAGGCCTATAAAAGTATTTATGCTATAATTAAGTTATGTTATCATATGTTAATATATATAAATTGCATGTTGATCTCTGTTTTGATGTTAAAGATTCTATATTGTACAGTAATGCTCTATAACCTTAATCTAGTGATGGAGACGGGTTAAGGGTGCCATAGCCTACCAATTTAACAAAAAAACAAAACTAATCAACCAAAATCACTTTCAGGCCTTAACATTTCATTATGTATACCTTGAGTATTCCATTCAAACATTTCCATTTCAACCAACTACCAAACATTTCAAACATTAAGGTACATGCCAAAATCTTATACTCGTCAAAACACCTATTTATACATGACACAACATAGAGTTCAAAACGATTAAACATCTATCGATTAGTAAAAGATAGTGTGAAATTTAATTGTTGATCCGACTTGATACGTTCCGCAAAAGGATTTACAAGGGAAATGGAAAATAAATGAGATATGCATATTAATTTCTTAGCAAGTTCATAGGCATTAAACAAATACTTACCTCATTTACAATTTTATACAACAAGCTATTTAATTTGACAAATTTGCCTAAACATGACACTATATATCAACAAGGTGAGCTCATCATATAACCATATCATATAGCAAAATCAAAATTTAACATTACAATTCAATGCCATTCATATAATGAAATCCACATTTAATAAATTGAAATGCAAACTCATATCATTTCGTTAACATTTTCATTTTCCAGTAGGCTATCATTCATATAATCATATAACAATACGTCCCTCTTGTTGGGAAATGTGCCCATATTGTAGTAAATATGTAAATATTTTCAATGTATTTAAACGATGAATAAATAAAGTTAATTTCACATTTCACTATTATATCTTTTGTTTTTCTGTCTTTCATGTTTTACATACATAGCGAAATTATGACAAGCAAATGTTAGCTCATTGATTGTCTAAGTCCAGAAGACTTTAGTAGGTTTTCCCAAACTTGCGGCTAAATCTTGGTTGTTCAACTTTTGAAGTCTATGTACTGTTTTAGCCAAATTTCGTGTCCACTCAAATAGTGTGAAATCCATACATTCCTTGGCAGACTCGGATTGCGCATAATACATATACCTCCTTATCTAAGGAGACATTTCCTCTTTCACCCTATCTAGGTTGAGACTCCCTTTGGCCCTACTTATCACGGCCTTTGGCCGATTCTCTTATTATCTCGATGGTCTATTTTCCCAACCACACCAAGCTCATTCTTTCTCATGGCTTATCGCACCAGTTAAAACACGAACCCTACTTTATGCCTTGGCATCTCCCCTAGTCTACTGATCTAAGGACTTCCCCATTCTAACTCTTGTTTTATATCTTGGCAGACTGCCTCATGTTTACCATCCCGATGAACTACCTATGTTGTCATGGCTAAGCCATGGTCTTACAAATTGTTTCCCATGTTTTACTATCCTAGCAGACTACCCTGTGTTTATTGTCTTAGTAGACTACCTATGTTTACTATCCCGAGAGACTATTCAAGTTTGAGGTGTCACCCCGTAAGACCTTTTCACTATCGCAGTGTTGCCTATAGAGCTTGCTGACCACTGCTATAGTGTTGTCCCGAAAAACATGTTTCACATTTCACCTTGATGCTCAAACACCAAAGTTTCCCTGTAACACCCCTAACCCGTATCCATCGCCGGAACAGGGTTACAAAGCATTACCATACTTACAGATCAGACAAACAGAAATCTCAAACATTTCATATCATTTAGCATTCATGTCAAAAACCAATCAAAATCATACATATTGTCCCTAATACGAGCCTTTGAGGTCCAAACCATACCTTAGAAACAAATCGAGACTAAATTGAAAGTTCAGAGAATTTTTTAGAAACTTATATAATTTTTAAAACTGCAAGGGCCGTGTGACTCACACGGCCATGTGGCCAAGCCGTGTGACTCACGCTCGTATCTTAGGCCGTGTAATCATTCAAAATAGGGACACACGGTTATGTCCAAGCCCATGTCTGTGCCCGTGTAACTCTCTTACTTGTGCCACACGGCCAAGCAACATGCCTGTGTGCTAGGCCGTGTGAGCATACTGATTAGCTCTTTTAAAAAGATAGAGGGGACACATGGCCGAGTCATCTGGCCGTATGTCACACACGACTAAAACAAACGCCCGTGTCTCTGCCCGTGTGGACGAAAATAGGCCATTTTCTAGCCATATTTCTCACCCAAATTGGTACCAACCTAAACACAACAATTTACATATAACCAAGTCATAAATACACATCCAAAACTAACCAAAATCAAGCTTAAAATATGTAACATCATCACATACAACCAATATGCCCGTAGACACTTCAAATGACAACTTAAAAACATGTCAGCTATGTATCCAAACTTACCTAAATGACCAAATACATATATGCATAAATGTACCAAAACTTAACATGTAGGTCACTTATCAAACTCAACCATTTGGTACCCAAAATATCAATTCACAAAATAAATCATTTACATGTTAACCATATTAAACCACACATCAAACATTATAAAGTCATTTATTTATATATAGCAAAGTATACCAAAACACAAGCCAATTCAAACGGCTAAAAACATGACAAAACATGTAGGCTATCATTAGCCAAAATAACCTATACATGCCATTATAATGAAAATTAGACAACCAAAAGTACCAAAAGAGCCTATAGATAGTGTGATATAGCTCCGACAAGCTTCCAACCCAAACGAGCATCCAAATCACTATAAAACATGGAAAATAAAACAAAGTAAGCATTTAAGCTTAGTAAGTTTGTACAACACAGAATTTAACTTACCATTTAACCACAATTTAGGTAAGTAAACCAAAGCATATCACAACTCAATTTGGCCAAAAGCCTAACACATATTCATCAACCAAGTTAGCCATCTAAATTCATATAAAAACCAAGAATCATGTATGAGTTCAACAACTATTTAAATTCCATATACATGTAACATCTATACCATGTATCCATATGATATAAACCATTTCCATGTAATTCACATAAATACATGTACTAGTTCGTATCAAAATCATACAAACTCGTAACAGAACTGTGCCCGTTGAACCATTTAGAATATCATTAGATACGCGGCTAGTACACATGAGGTGTACTGAACTGTAATCCATCAATTCCTATACATGTATGCTCATACGAGCTGTAAACGATAAGCTCCTCCAGCTAAAATAACGTTAAGCTCTTTTGAGCTGAAATAACAGTAAGCTCCTCCGAGCTGAAATAACGTTAACCCTAATGACATGTCACTCGTATCGTACTAATTCTTAAGGTTCAAACAAGGCTCGGTAATCGTCGTATGTCATCGGATATACGATCGATACTCATATATGATGATAATACAGTTAAAATACATTTAATTCAATCAAACCATATAATTACACAACTTAATTACACGAACTTACCTCGATGAGTTTACGTAGATACGAAGGCGACTAATCCACTGTTTTTCCTTTGCCACAATATAACTCCGTACGAGGTCTAACCGGGTCTATACGAATGAATTTAACTCAATTCAATATTTAATTTAGTCCAACACATATTTTTGGAAAAATTACATTTTGCCCCTATACTTTTAATTCTTTACAATTTAGTCCTTAGGCTTGGAAAATGAAATTCGTTTAATTTTATCCCTACCCAAGCCTAGCCAAATTATAAACATACTTATAGAATCCCATGTATTTCACAAATTCACACTTTTACTACACAATTTATCACATTTTTTTAATTTAATCCCTAATTGATAATTTCATCAAAAACTCTTTTACGAAAGTATTTTTTCTAACAACAAGCATTCTTTTTCTACCATTAAACTTTAAAACCCTAACATATTCATCAATGGCAAAACTCAAATACTTTAACAATTTTACAAATTAATCCCTGGGCTAGCTAGATGAAGTTACAACGATCCCGGAAACATAGAAATCATTAAAAACGAGACAAAAATCACTCACCAATTGAGCTTCAAAGTAGCCAAACCCTAGCTGAACAAAAATGGCTTTCTTCATTCAATATTTGCCTGAAAAAGATCGATAAAGATGATAGGAAATTTGGTTTTATTTTAATTTAACATATAATTTACTAATTACTATTTTACCATTAAAAACATTCATATTTACACCAAATGCAAGTCAACATCCTCCACTATCTCATTAATGGGCTAAGTACCAAATAAGGGCCTCTACTTTAAAGTTCCATAGCTATTTAATACCTTTAGCTATTAGAACTAAAATTGAATATGTAAACAAGAAAGGATAAAATTTCTTAACGAAATTTTTATACGGTATTTCTATCATACAGTATTCCTATCATACAATATGAAATAAAATAATAATAAAATAAATTTTTTGACTTCGGATTTATGGTCTGAAAACCACTGTTTTGATTTCACTGAAAACAGGTTGTTATAACTCTCCCCCTAAAGAGATTTTCATCCCCGAAAATCTTAACCAAAAAGAGGTTCGGATATTGCTTTCTCATAGTTTCCTCGAGTTCCCAGGTGGCTTCCTCTATTTCGAGTTGTTTCCAGAGAAGTTTTACTAAAGCTATGTTTTTATTTCTCAACTATTTATTTCTCGTACCAAAATTCTGATAAGTTTTTCACTGTATGCCATATCAGGCTGAATCTCAACATCCGTTGGAGAGATAACATGTGAAGGGTTAGATCGATACCGTCGTATCATAGACACATAAAAGACATTATGAATCCTCTCAAGCTCTAACGGTAAATCTATTCGGTTTGCAACAGGTCTGATTATTTCAGTAATCTCATACGGCCCGATAAATCGCGGACTCAGCTTTCCTTTGCGACCAAACAGAATAATTTTCTTCTAGGGTGATACTTTCAAAAATACTTTGTCACCGACTTGGAATTCTATATCTTTACGTTTAAGATCTGCATATGATTTCTGACGATCTGAAGCTGCTTTCAAACTATCTCAAATCACTTTCACTTTTTCCTCAATCTCACAAATCAAATCAACCCCGTGTACCTTTTTCTCACTGAGCTCAGTCCAGTATAACGGAGTTTGACATTTACGACCATATAGAGCTTCATATGATGCCATCTTTATGCTCGACTGAAAACTATTATTATACGCGAATTTAACCAACATAAATATTTCTCCCAATTTCCTTCAAATTCTAAAACACAACAACGGAGCATATCTTCGAGAATCTGAATCACTCTCTTGAACTGACCATCGATCTTAGGGTGAAATGCAGTGCTGAAATTCAACCGCGTACTCAGAGCTTCTTGTAACTTTTTCCAGAATCACGATGTGAACCTCAGATCTCTATCTAAAATAATGGATACTGGCACCCCATATAATTTGACAATTTCAGAAACATATAACTCAGCTAATCTGTCAAGTGAGAAAATCTGTACGTACTAGAATAAAATGTGTAGACTTTGTCAGACGATCAACAATAACCCAGATAGCATCTTTCTTTTTTGGATATAAGGGTAACCCCGATACAAAATCCATAGTAACTCTATCTCATTTCCACTCCGATATCATCACTGGCTGTAATAGTCCTGAAGGTACTTGATGTTCAACTTTAACCTGCTGACATATCAAATAACTGGATACAAAGTTAGAAATCTCGCATTTCATTCCCAGCCTCCAGTACATTTGTCTCAAATTACTGTACATTTTATTACTCCCCGGATGAACAGACAAGCTACCATTATGAGCTTCGTGCAAAACTTTCTGTATAAGCTCTGCATTCTTCTTTACACAAACTCTACCTCTGAATAACAAACAATCATTGGGTCCTATCTAAAATTCTGAATCAGAAGTCGACTCACACTGTACTCGTTTAGCTCACAATTCATTATCACATTTGTGAGCTTCACAGATCTGCTGTAGAAACATCGATTTAGCTTTTAACTCAGCTAAGATCGAGCCATCATCAGACAATGCCAATCGTGTATTCATCGCTCATAAAGCAAACAAATATTTTCTACCTAGAGCATCTGCAAACACATTCGCTTTTCCCGGATGATAATCAATAACTAACTCATAATATTTCAACAGTTCGAGTCATCTATGTTGTCTCAGATTCAGATCTTTCTATGAAATTAGATACTTTAAACTCTTGTGATCAGTAAATATGTGACATTTTTCAACGAACAAATGGTGTCGCCAAATTTTCAATACAAACACAATAGCGTCCAACTCTAAGTCATGTGTCGAATAGTTTTTCTCGTGTAGCTTTAACTGTCTGGAGGCATAAGCTATTACTTTGCCTTCTTGCATTAAAACACAACCCAAACCATTCAATGATGCATCATTGAAAATCACAAATTCTTTACCCGACTCAGGCTGAACCAGAACTGGTGCTTCAGTCAACACTACTTTTAGCTGGTTAAAGCTTTGCTGATATTTATCAGACCATTCAAACTTCACATCTTTCTATAATAACCACTTCATTGGTGTAGCTATCATCGAGAACCCTTTTACAAATCTCCGATAATAACCAGTTAATCCCAAAAAACTTTTAACTTCGGATATGTTTCTTGGTGGTTTCCAGTCAACAACTACCGAAATCTTACTCGGATCAACTCTGATGCCTTCAACAGATACTATGTGTCCCAAAAACCCAACTTATCAGAGCCAGAACTCGCATTTGCTAAATTTAGAAAACAATTTTTTATCTCACAAAGTTTGCAACACAATTCTCAAATGCTTGGCATGCTCAGACTCGTCTCGGGAATATATCAGAATATCATCAATAAATACTACAACAAATCTGTCTAAATACGATTTGAAAATTCTATTCATCAAATCCATAAATACTGCAGGAGCATTAGTTAAACGAAACGACATCACAAGAAATTCATAGTGTCCGTATCTGGTTATGAATGCAGTTTTCAGCACATCCGAATCTTTCACTTGTAGCTGATAATAGCTAGAACGAAAATCAATCTTCGAGAACACTGTGGCACCTTTCAACTAATCAAACAAGTCATCAATGCGAGGCAGGGGATATTTGTTCTTGATTGTAAGTTTGTTGAGCTAATGGTAGTCAATGCATAATCTCATCGATCCGTTGCACCCCAAAGTGAAAAACTAGGGCGAGCAAAACCCCTATCAGTCAACTCTTGCAATTGTGCTTTCAACTCTTTTAACTCTGTAGAAGCCATTATGTAAGGTGCTATCGATATCGGTGTCGTTTCCAGTACAAGTTCTATAGCAAATTCAACCTCTCTAATCTACAGTAATCCAGGTAATTCCTCAGGAAACACATCGTAAGACTCGCAAACCACTGGCACTGCTTCAAGCTTCAATCCAGACACTTTAGTATCCAGTACATATGCACAGTAAGCATTGCAACCTTTCCTCACATATTTCTGCATTGACATAGTTGAAATCACAATAGGCAACCCGCTCGAATTATCTAATTCAATAAGAAGCGTCTCACCGTTCTGACATTTTAATACAATAAGCTTTCGTCTACAGTTTACAACAGCATCATGCAGAGTTAGTCAATCCGTGCCCAAAAGCCAATCCATGCCCAAAATCACATAGAATTCATCAAATGGTAATAATATCAAATCAACTAGAAAACTGTAACCCCAAGTCATCAAAAGACAATTCTTGCAAACTTTATCAACAAGAACATACTGACCTAAGGGGTTCGATACTTTAACCATGAATTTGGTAGACTCAATAGGTAAACTCTTACTAGACACTAAATTTGTACAAAATATGAATGGTCGATCTGAGATCAATCAAAGCAATTACATTAGTATTATAAAGAGAAAAAGTACCTGTAATAACATCTGGCGCAGAAGCATCTTCGCGTGCACGAATAGCATAAGCCCTAACTAGTGCTCGTGCCTCAGATCTCATAGTAGAGTCTTTCGTTACCCTATGACTACCACTCACATTTCCAGGATTACAAAGTGGTCTACCTCTCGTAGCAGTATTGCTCGGCCTTATGGTCTGAGCTTTCTCTTTCTCAAATTTCTCTAGGCGATCTCTAAGATAGTGGTCAAAAGAACCACATTTGAAACACGCTCCACTCTTCATTCGACACTCACCATAATATGGCATGTTACAGTGCTTGCACTCAGGTTTGGTGTTCTAACACTACCCACACTTGTTACTGGTGTAGCCTAGGGTTTAGGATGGAGCGTCTGGTATCTCTATCTCTATTAGAATGTCCCACAGAAGCAGTAGAATGATAATGATGTTCTTTAGATTTCTTCAATGCTGACTGATGTGACTTTCCTGTCGATCTCTTTCTCGGGTCTCTAGCTTCAAATTCAGCGTGTCTTTTCTCTTTACTCAGTTCTTTGGTTTTAGGTGCCCGATAAACCAGTACAACAAATTCTTTTAACTCAAGAATCCTGACTCATAGCTTTATATCTTCATTTAATCCATCTTCAAACCATTTACACATTGCAGTCTCGGTCGAAATGCACTTTAAAGCATATTTACTTAATCGAACAAATTCTTGTTCATATTCAGACACTGACATACGGCCCTACTTAAGCTCCAAGGATTCTTTACGTTTCTAATCCAGAAACCTCTTACTAATATATTTCTTACGAAACTCAGATTGAAAAAATTCCCAAGTGATCCTCTCTCTCGGCACTACAAAAGTCAATGTATTCCACCACTGGTAAGCTGAATCTTTTAGTAGAGATACTGCACACTTCACACATTCAATCGGTGAACAGGATAACTCATCAAAAACCCTAATGGTACTCTCTAACCAGAATTCAGCTCTCTCAGGATCATATTCAGCAGTTGCTAAGAATTCTTCAACCCCATTCTTACGACTCTTATCAACAGGAGGCTTACTAATTCGGATTGGTTCCATACATTGAGGAATAACGGGAACCGATTGAGGAACAGGAGGGGTGGAGGTTGTTGAGCAGCCAGGTTTGTCTGTACGAATTTGGTGAACCATTCATTCATCATCTAAAAGAAGGCTTCCTTAGCGTCTCCTCTCTGGCCCTCAAATACGGGCCTCGTATCGCTCGAAGCTACCCTGTGAACAGGGGCTTGAGCATTACTCTCTATTTCATCGGAATCAACTCGGTTGGATGACATTGCTATATAAAAACATGTTTTAAAACGATTAGGAGATATCACACTCTCAGATGTTATATAATGGCATGTATAGCTAGACTCGTATACGCTTTGTTCAGTTTGAGAATCAACTAAACCATAGCTCTGATATCAAACCCGTATCCATCGCCAGAGTAGGGTTACGGAGCATTATTAGACTTACAAATCAGGCAGACAGATATCTCAAACATTTCATATCATTTAGCATTCATGTCAAAAACCAATCAAAATCATACATACTGTCCCTAATACGAGCCTTTGAGGTCCAAACTATACCTTGGAAACAAATCGGGATGAAATTGAAAGTTTAGAGAATTTTTTAAAAACTTATATACTTTTCAAAATTGTAGGGGTCACACGGCCAAGAGACACGCCCGTGTCTTAGGCCGTGTGGGCAATCAAAATAGGAACACAAAACTGTGTCCCAACCAGTGTCCGTGCCCGTGTAACTCTCTGACTTGTGCCACACAACCAAGCCACACGCCCGTGTGCTAGGCCGTGTGAGCATACTGATTAGCTCTTTTAAAAGATACAGGGGACACACAGTCGTGTCACCTAGCCATGTGTCACATACGGCTGAGACACACGCCCGTGTCTATGCCCATGTAGACGAAAATAGGCCATTTTCCAAGCCATATTGCTCACCTAAATTGGTACCAACCTAAACACAACAATTTGCATATAACCAAGTCACAAATAGACATCCAAAAAAAACCAAAATCAAACTTAAAACATGTAATATCATCACACACAATCAATATGCTCGTAGGCACTTCAAATGACAACTTAAAAACATGTCAACTATGTATCCAAACTTACCTAAATGACCAAATACATATATGCATAAATGTACCAAAACTTAACATGCAAGTCACTTATCAAGCTCAACCATTTTGTACCCAAAATACCAATTCACAAAATAAATCATTTACATGTTAACCATACTAAACCACACATCAAACATGATAAGGCCATTATATATACATAGCAAAGTATACCAAAACACAAGCCAATTCAAATGGCTAAAAACATGACAAAACATGTAGGCTATCATTAGCCAAAATAACATATACATGCCATTATAACCAAAATTAGATAACCAAAAGTACCAAAAGAGCCAATAGATAGTGTGATATAGCTCCGACAAGCTTCCAAACCAAACGAGCTTCTGAATCACTATAAAACATGGAAAATAACACAGAGTAAGAATTTAAGCTTAGTAAGTTCGTAAAACACAGAATTTAACTTACCATTTAACCAAAATTTAGGTAAGTAAACCAAAGCATATCACAACTCAATTTGGCCAAAAGCCTAACAAATATTCATCAACCAAATTAGCCATGTAATTCATATAAAAACTGAGAATTATGTATGAGTTCAACAACTATTTAAATACCATATACATGTAACATCTATACCATGTATCCATATATCATATATAAACCATTTCCACGTAATTTACGTAAATACATGTACTAGTTCGTATCAAAATCATATAAACTTGTAACAGAACTGTGCCATTGAACCATTTAGAATATCATTATATAAACGGGTAGTACATACAAGGTGTACTGAACTGTAATTCGTCAGTTCCTTTACATGTATGCTCATACGAGTTGTAGACGGTAAGCTCATCCAAGCTAAAATAACAGTAAGCTCCTCTGAGTTGAAATAATGGTAAGCTCCCCTGAGCTGAAATAACGTTAACCCTAATGACATGTCATTTGTATCCTACGAATTCCTAAGGTTCAAACGGGGTTCGGTAATCATCGTACGTCGTCGAATATGCGATCGGTACTCTTATATGATGATAATACAATTATAATACATTTAATTCAATCAAAGCATATAATTACACAACTTAATTACACGAACTTTCCTCGACGAGTTTACGTAGATACGAAGGCGACTAATTCGTTATTTTTCCTTTACCTCGATCTAACTCCATACGAGGTCTAACCAGATCTATACGGATGAATTTAACTCAATTCAATTCAATTTAGTCCAACACACATTTTGGGCAAAATTACATTTTGCCCCTATACTTTTAATTCTTTGTAATTTAGTCCCTAAGCTCGGAAAATGAAATTCGTTCAATTTTATCCCTACCCAAGCCTAGCCAAATTATAAACATACTTATAACAGCCCATATATTTCAAAAATTCATACTTTTACTACACAATTTATCACATTTTTTAATTTAATCCCTAATTAATAATTTCATCAAAATTTCCTTTACAAAAGTTGTTTATCTAACAACAACCATTCTTTTTCTATCATTAAAATTCAAAACCCTAACATATTCATCAATTGAAAAACTCAAATACTTTAAAAATTTTACAAATTAATCCACAAGCTAGCTAGATTAAGTTTCAACGATCCTGGAAACATAAAAATCATTAAAAACAAGACAAAAATCACTTACCAGTTGAGCTTCAAAGTAGCCAAACCCTAGTTGAACAAAAATAGCTTTTTTCCTTCAATATTTGGTTGAAAAAATATGGATAAAGATGATAGCAAATTTGATTTTATTTTAATTTAACATATAATTTACTAATTACTATTTTACCATTAAAAACATTCATATTTACACGAAAGCCAAGCCAACATCCTCCACTATCTCATTAATGGGCTAAATACCAAATAAAGACCTCTACTTTAAGTTCCATAGCTATTTAATACCTTTAACTATTAGAACTCAACTTTTGCACTTTACGTGATTTAGTCCTTTTTATCAAATTGAACATGTAAACGGAAAAATTTCTTAACGAAATTTTTATACGGTATTTCTATCATACAGTAGGAAATAAAATAATAATAAAATAATTTTTTAACCTCGGACTTACGGTCCCGAAACCACTAATAAAATAATAATAAAATATTGAATCATCAGTTATCTACTATTAAACAATCAACAATTAATTTTTCAAGCTTACATAGTATCATACACATACACAACCTACTCTTTCTTCTAGTACGTCCTCACCACAACCTTAGGTAATCCCTGTACTTATACAACGTGGCTCATGGAAGTCACAATGCATTATATATCAACCAAAAGGCAAGGCACACAGACTCACTTGGATTCCTTTATCCTTAGTTTAGTTTGTCCAAATGTCAGAGCCTTCTTCGTCCTGGCAGCTAAGCATGACAATAATTTACTGGTTAATCAAATGGTGGTAAATCCTTAGAAACCCAGAATCTTTAATTCTACAAAAGTTGTGAGAGTCCTTACTCTACTTCTTCCTTTAGCCCACGAATATCGAAAGACAGGAAACTTACCATTTCGCCCAATTTCTCTACTTTCATGACTTAATCCACATGATTGTTATGACATGCAGAGCTTCCTTCAACTACATCCCTTTCTTCTTCAGAACGACTAAAAAAGATAATGTTATGGAGAGAAAAAGATTTATAGACAGAATTGAGAAAAAGAATTATGCACTAGACCGATTTTACAAACTGGAAGCATTTTTAGTGTATTTGCGGTAAAACATTTTTAGCTGGAAGTGCTTTCTGCGCCCAATATATATTTTTTTTTGTGTCACCTCTTATGAAAATAAAATTTACAAAACAAGTCTTTATATAGACTTCAAGTCTCATTTTTCTTATTTTCTTAAGCGATGTGGGATATGGGTCTATATAGACTCATAATTCATTTGCAGTTTGTTCTTAGATAATATGAGATTGCTTAATGATGTACAAACAAGGGAAATGAGACTTAAGTCTATATAAACATCAATTTTGTAAGTTTTATATTGACAAGAGGTGACACCAAAATAATTTTTTTAAAATATTAGGGGTAGAAAGAGCTTCCCATTGGAATTGTTTTCTTGGAAATATGATGAAAATGCTTCCAGCTAGAAGTGTTTTTCTGTAAAAGCATTTTCATAAAATCGGCTCAGTCTCGTAATTTTTTGAAAAAATGACCTAATCTAATAATTATTTTTAAAAAATGGCATTTCTCATAAATTCACTCATAATTAAGGATTGGAGCAAAAAGTGAAAAAAATATAAAAATTGATTTTTAGTATTCAGTTATTTTTGAAGTTAAAAAATAATAAAGTTTTTTTAATGGTCAATTATTTAGTTTAATATATTAGTATAACTATGTTTTTATTATATCTAATTTTTTAACTTAGTTGTTATGTAATTTTTATTGAAAGCAATCTTTTTAAATATGTTAAGACTAAGGAGTAGGTTTTGAGGATTAATACATTCTCGCTCAAGTAAATTGTGAAACGATGGTCAACAATTAATTCATTAAGTGACCAACAATTTGATAAATTAGATTTAAAAATATGATATATGAATATTAGATAATAAATACAACAAATATTTTCATACAGTACTTGTATATAAAAAGAAAACAAATAATTTATTAGGTCACTAGGAAACAAATCACAACAATTACATATTGAAACTACAACAATAACAAAAATATGAATACACTGAACTGTAGTCACAAGTAGAAAATAAAAAAGAATTTTAAAAAATATTATACGTCTCATAAAACACCAGCATTTTAAAAAATAAGCCCAAATGCAAGAGCAACAAGGGAAGCAAGCACCGTCGGCACGAAGATTGTGGCATCGGAGGTGGGACTAGGGGCCGGAGCTTCAGCTGCCGCCACATTTTGGACCTTAAATACGGCAACCAACACAATCAGCATCACCCAAAATACTTCCATCCTCAATGCCTCCATTCTTGATGCTTTCCTAGGATTTGATTTTTTTTTTTTTTTTACAAAGAATTGGAGACAACAAATTCAGACTAAGCAAGTTGGGACTGCATAAAATGAGATTTTATAATAAATTTTAGAGGGTCACGGGCAGTCTGCCCCAGATGACAGTTGGTTCATTCAGATTTATATGGATATGACATAAAAATAATAATTTAAAACTCTCAAGTACAAAATATTAAAATTTATATAATAAAGAATTATAGAAAAATAAAATACTTTAGATGTAATTATAATATAAAATATATATACTAAAATAACATGAATTTCATTTGGGCTGCCCGTTTGTTAAGACAATATGGGTGGCTTTAACCTGTAGGTGTCATACAGCTGTCGCCAACGGTTTCTTTGTGTCCTTTCGTTTGAGGGAGGGGTCCCCTGCCTTACACTATCCTTCTTTGGGCAGGGTGGACGGGCAGCTCAATTTTTATGGAAACTTTTATTTTACAGATTTTTTAGTAATATTTAAAGACTATTTTAACCTTATATGAATTGATGTTTTGTGGTCTGTGTTCAACTTTTCTTATGGTAACTTTGGTATTTGATATGACTAATTAACAAGGAAATATTCTATTATGGTGGTTGGGTCTGGAATTGATTGCAGATATTTTTAGCGCATTTTTTATTATTTTTATTTGCATCTTAATGCAAAATTATTTTTAAATATATATAAATTTAGTAAATTCATATGAACACATTATATATATAATTTTTCGATAATATTACATATTTAATTAAAATTAATATATAATTTTATAATTTATTTCTTTAATAATAAATTTTTTATATAATATCTAAAATTATTTATATTCTTTCTCCAGTTTTAAATGAAAACAGGCTTATATTTAAAAAGTTTAATGATTGAAATTCAAAATTTTGGAATCTTAAAAAGAAATGCGAGCTGTTGGGACCCTTTAGTACTCATTAGCATACATCAATTATAAGTTTTCGAATGGGTTTTGAAGTTAAGTCATTAGTGATTGTTTAATATCAATAACCTAATTTTGCTTATAAATGTCAACATTAGTTGTTCATAATTATATTTTATTTATGGCTTTTGTAAGAAAAAAAAATGTATAGTAAATTAATTTTACTTTAAAAACTCGAAAATTAGAGGTAGGGAACTTCTTGGCTATAGCTTGTGTGAGAGAAAATTATGATGAAATTAATTTTGTTTATAAAATTTGGGGGGTTTTAACTCAGTGGTATATAATTTTTCAAACTTAATTCAGTTATTTTTTAGTATTTGGTATATCTAAAATTTGAATTTTAACAAACATTTTATACCAAAAAATTGGAACCTCAAAGTTACTATCTGCATTTCAACCTCACATATAAAGTTTTCATCTCCAGATTTTTTCTTTTTTTCTTTTTTTTTAAGAATAAGACAATTTGGTTCACGAGCTATAGTTTATAGCCATGCATCACACCAAATCTCATTGTCTATGATCACCAAAATCTTTGCTTATTCCTCCCCCCGCCCAAAAGTTCCCTTTAAATTTAAAGATTTAATATAAAACCATTGTTTAATGTTGTTCAAATACTAACACATAGAGAAAGAACACATGAACCTTAAAGAATCAAAGAAGAGAGAATATCAAAGAGAAGAAAGAAAGAATAATTTCTTCACTTAGTTTAACATGAATACAAGGAACCTACCAGTATAGTATTTATACTAAGCTTTAACAAAGAAGATGAGTAACAACCTGAATCAACTAACTCAATAACTTGCTAACAACCTAACTATTGTTGCAGCTCATTCCTTCACATTCACCAAACCTCCTGACTACTACTTTTGAAACTTGCAAACATCTCAACAGCAACACCTTGACTACTGCAGCTCATTCATTAACATGCACCACACCTTCTAAGTGTGCAATTTTAATTTTACCGATTAGTTATCCATAACTTCGAAATAGATAAGTTTCAGCTAAGTTATGATTAGTGACCCAGCATTTTTACTTGGTCTATTCAGTCTTGTTTTGACATCTTTTAAATATCTAGAGCATAGTCATACACTTCTCTGCTAAGTAACCTTCAGCAATTGATCCTTCTGGATAATGCTTATTACGACAATAAGGCTTCAATTTGTATAGGAACCTAAACACGATATACAACATTATCAAAGGTTGTAATTAAATTAAAGGTATATTCATGAATGAATGAAAACTTTCACTACAACAAAATAGGTTTTTAGCGGCGTTTGATCCTTCTGCATCTTTTAAATATCTAGAGCATAGTCATACACTCCTCTACTAAGTAACCTTCAGCAATTGATCCTTCTGGATAATGCTTATTATGACAATAAGACTTCAATTTGTATAGGAACCTAAACACGATATACAACATTATCAAAGGTTGTAATTAAATTAAAGGGATATTCATGAATGAATGAAAACTTTCACTACAACAAAATAGGTTTTTAGCGGCGTTTGGAACAAAAACGCCGCAAAAGGTATACACCAGTGGCGCTAAACGAAAAACACCGCAAAAGGTAGAGCTATAGCGGCGTTTACGCAAAAGGTCCAGCATTAGCGGCGTTTATGAGAAAAACGCCGCAAAAGGTCAAGCATTAGCGGCGTTTATGAGGAAAACACCACAAAAGGTCCAGCATTAGCGGCGTTTTTAGGCAAAAAAACATTTTATTTTAAACAAAACAGCATCGTTTTGCTCCCTATCTATTTATTATTTAACTTGTTCATTTATATTATTTAACTGATTGTTTTTTAATTTATATATTAAATAATTTCTTATATAATTGTAAAAGAGATAATATTAAAATTATAATTATAGTTTAATTATTTAAGAGATAATAGATAAACTTTATATATATTAAAATTAAAAAAATAGGTAACCATTGCATCTCTAGAGAAACAAAATTAATTAGTAAATTGAAAATGTTATTTAAATTTTCTAAAATATTGAAAAAATATATAATATTCAAATTTTATCTAATTAATTTAGGGTTTAAGGTTTAGAGTTAAGGGTTTAGGGATTTGTGATTTATGAGAGAGGATTTTGAGTTCAGCGTTTCAAGATTTATTGTTTATGGTTTAGGGTTTAGGGTTTAGGGTTAGTGTTAAGGTTTAGAGTTTATGGCTCGGATTTATGGGTTTATGGGTTTAAGGTTTAAGGAAGATCAAATTTGATTTAATCATTAAAAAATTATAAAAATATATACTATCAAAATGATGAGATTGCATTTTTTGTTTACAATTTAATTTCAGCCCCTTAAAATATTCTGATTGTGCATCTGTTTATCCTTAAACCCTAAACTCGTGAACTCTAAATCTTAAACCCTAAACCATCAACTCTAAACTCTCAACCCAAAACCCAAAACCTAAAACTTAAGACCTTAAACCATAAAACCCTAAACTACAACCACTAAACCATTAATCCATTAAACCCTAAATATTAAACCCCAAAACTCTAAACCTTGAAAATAAATTTCATATGGATATATATTGATGTGTGTATATATAGATATTAGTGTAAAAGCTAATGTTTATAATAATTTGTGGAAGCACTTAATATTGATTAAAAAGTCAAAAAGCAAAACACAAACAATAGAAGAGGAAAAAAAAGTGAAATGGCAAAATGATGCATTTTTAGGTTTATTAATTTTCGTTTTCAATTCAACATATATTTCATGTTTATTTTTAGGCATATGAAAAATAATTTTTTGGAATTCATAATTATCTCTCTTAAATTATGGTTAGCATTTTAATTTAGTTGTTTTAAAACGTTTTATTTGAGTCATCAAATAATCAGTGTCTTATCAATCATACTCTTCTGTCAATTTAGTTGTTGGCTTCGGCATTAAAAGTTGGCTCAAATCTAGATTATGGTATAACTTGAAGCAAATTTTAATTATGTTTAACAATAGTGGCGTTTTAGGTCAAATCGCTGCGAAAAAAGTTAGCAATAGTGTCGTTTTTTGATAAAATGCCGCTAAAATGTATGAAAAAATTGTTGAACGGCACCATTTTATGCTGCATGTTCAGTGGAGTTTTCTTTAAAACGCTGCAAAATATTATGCATTATCGACGTTTTCAATATAAACGCCACAAAAATGTATTTAAGAGTGCAAAACGGCAGCATTTTTATCTTTATTTTTAGTGGTGTTTGTCTAAAACGCCACAAAAGGTTGTGTGTTACTGGCGTTTTAGCCAAAAACGCCGCGAATATGTATTAAGTGTTGACAAAATGTCGCCGTTTTTATGCTTTATTTTTAGTGGCGTTTTTAAAAGCGCCGCAAATTTTATTAGCTTAAACGACGTCATTTTTTAGCCCCGAATTTCCTTTACTTTCCCCAAATTAAATTTCCCCGATTTCTTTTCACCAACATCACAATTTCCTCCAAGTTCTTCCCCAAATTTTGCAATCTCTAATTTGCCAACTTCCAAAATCCCTTTTGATCGAAATCCCCATTTTCCCAAATCTCCACTGTCGCATCTTCTCTCCGTCTTCGCCTCTGGAAATTCAGGTCTTAGAGGTATTTTGTAACTTCTGTATTGTGCCCTCCTTAGATTGAATGTTCATATTGTGCTTTCCTGCCATTTCTTGCATCTTCCGTTCTGTGATTTCGATAATTGCCTTGCACTCCTGAAATGAAGTTTCAAGTTGTTTGTATTCATTGCTTAGCTTGTTAAATGCATCTTCTTGTTCTTTTAGCATTCTCTAATGATCTGTGATCTGGTTTACGATGTCATTTTTCTCATCTTCCTTTGCTTCCAAATCTCTTTGAAGGTGCTCAACCATTTGCTTCAGATCAGCTGCTATCTGACTTTTAGATTCGAGGCATGTACGGAATTACTCAGATATTTCTTTTGTCTTCCTTTCAGCAATTTCAAGACTTGCCTTGCACTCTTGGTATAAGCCAAACTATTAATATGTCAGAAAATAGGATTCGCTGATTTGCTGATTTGCTCTGGATTATATCACTATCATTCGCATCTTTTAAGTAAATAAAATTTACCTTTTTAGTTGGGAATTATGTCTTTGTTAGTTGGTTTGGGGAGATGAGAGAAATCATGAGCTTTGCAACCGGGAAGGTGGGAGACAAAAAGAGAGACTATCACTGCCATGGTCCTTTGGCTTTAGTTGTTAAATATTTAGACAAACAAAGATATTTTTGAAGCTGTTTTTGGAACAATTTGTGCAGTGACTGACTTAATGGGTTATGTTTTAAGGTTGTAGTGAGTTGGATCGTTGTTTGTGATTTGAAGGGAGTAGGTTGGGGTTTCCAAATATAAATAGTGGGACGAAAGGAGGATGGTTCTAGCGATTTAATTTGACTTTGTTTTCATTGATTTGGATGGGATATTTGTTTCTCAAATTTTCCATTTCTTGAACTCTCTGGAAATTCTAAGTTTGAATGGTTTTACAATGAAAAAGGAAATAAGTTAATTTTAAATATCTTTGACTGTTCATATTCCAATTTTATCATAACTATTCATGTGTAAATTATCAAATAATGCCCTTTTTTTAAAATTTACGAAAAAGGACATTTTTTGCAATTATTTATCGGAATGGGCCATTTTCCCCGAAAACGCGTCCACGTTAGCGCAATTTCAGGGGATGCAGCAGGAAAACGCGTCCATGAGAGAGCGTTTTCTGCCACATCAGCATAAATCACATCCTTGAGGCTGTGCTTTGCTGATATGGTAAAAACGCTCCCTCAGGAACTTGTTTTTGCCCTTCCCCTCTGTTAGGGTTTTTAACTATTTTTAGGGTTAGGGTTTTTAGGGTTTTAGGGCTAGGGTTTAGGGTTTTTTATGGTTTTTAGGGTTTTATGGTTTAGGGTTTTATGGGAAATTAATGAACTAGAGTTTAGGGTTAATTAATTAAAATAATTTTAGGTTTAGGGTTTTGAAAAAAAATATATTAGCAATATATGTTTTTTTTACAGTACTATCTGGTAAAATAATTTTGAGAAGACGTTTCTGAACAAATAGTGACCAAAACGCTTCAAGCAGGATGCACTGTCAACAAAAGTACTGAAAAAAGCTCCCACGTGGACGCTCTTTTGCTCTGATAGTTCCTGAAAAGATAATTTTGAGAAGACGTTTACAACAAATAATGACCAAAACGCTTCAAGCAGATGCACTTGTCACAAGATGAGTATCAAAAAGCTCCCACGTGGGCGCTCTTTTGCTACAGTAGTTCCTAAAAAGATAATTTTGAGAAGACGTTTCTGAACAAATAGTGACCAAAACGCTTCAAGCAGGATGCATCACAAAGATGAGTACTCAAAAAAGCTCCTGTGGGCGCGCTCTTTTGCTCTGATTGTTCATATTTGTCCTTAGACTATAAATGAGCCAAATTTCATTCTCAGGTTGCATAATAGAAATTGAGGCAAAAGTATAATAGAAACTGAAGATGAGTGAACGTATTAGTACTGTTATTTACTATGATGGTGAGGTTCGTGACACCGAAAACGGTGTTGTTTTTTTATCGGAGAACACAGCGCGACTAGTTTTTACCCAGAACATAGATTTGACAGAACTTCGCAAAAGAATTAGGCTTAAAATCTTCGGAAAAATGCCAATGAAAGTTCAGTCTATTAAGTATAGATTTTTTGCTTCGGTTGATCCCGTGAGATATGACTCATTCGACATCAAAGGTCCTCGAAGCTTGGAGGCAATGGTGGAGACTCATCTTGCTAGTGGATTACCCTATCTTGAGGTATATGTACAATTTTCATCGCCAAGTGATCTTCCTTCGACTTCAATATCTACTGCTGTTTGAGGGGAATACACGACCCCAAGTCGACACTCTGTTAATGGGAGGCAGAATAAGGAAGTGCCCGTGTTTGGTGGCAGTATGGAAAACACAACCCCTGCACGACACTCGGTTGGTGGATGGGACATGCATATCAGTGGGTCGACGTTCGATTCTAGAAATACATATTGGGGAACGTCATCAACTTCTAGTGGTTGGCAATCCACATATGATTGGGGACGTTACAAAATTTGTTTAAGAAGGGATAATGTACTCCCCACGACATCCACTAGCGAGGGGACCTCGTTCGTTGCAGATGATGGTGGGTCGGATGATGAGTCTGATGTGGATCCACCTCAAGAGCCCAGCCCCGATGGTGCAGAAGTTGCATTATTTTCTGAGCCGGAGCCTATTCCAACCATACTTGAAGATGTTGAAGGGGGTTCAGATGAATAAGAAGAAGATCCATGATTCAGGGCGTACTCGCCTCCAGCCTACATGCATAATGTCGATCTATCTCAAGATGATGCGTTGGAGTTTCCTGAACTACCACATAGAAGGTGTGATCGTACAAGTTCGTCGTTGGATTCAGGTGAATTAGAAGTTGGTAAAGAGTTTTCCAACAAGGATAGTTTTTCTTGGTGCATTGAATCAATATAGCATCAAAAACGGGGTTAACTACAACGTGGTTAAATCCAAACTCGATAAGTATGAGGCCAAGTATGCAGTGCAAGACGGTACATGTTCATGGAAAATCATGGCCTCGTTGAGGAAGAGGACAGGCTTGTGGGAGATTAAAAAGTACAAAGGTCCACATACATGTCTTGTCGGTACAGTATCACTAGGTGTTTATGGTTTTTGAATAATATTGATATTACGTAATGTTGCATTATTTAACGTACTTCGTTGACAGGTGTTTCACAAGATCATCCCAAGATGGATTCAGATATGTTGGCTAGCTTAATAATATCGACGATGAAGGCGGATCCCAAGACTTCAGTGCCGGTCTTAATTGTCAATATTTGTAGCCAATTGGGGTACACGCCCTCTTACCGCAAAACTTGGATAACTAAGTAGAAGGCGTTGGAAAAGTTGCATGGTCGATGGGATGCTTTATAAAATGAAGTGTGGTAGTGGTGTCAGGTGCTGGAGAGATATGTCCCAAGCAGCATAACAGACCTTGAAACGATACCTGCGTACTATAACGATCGATTGCTCCGTGGATGCCAAGTGTTCAAGCGTCTATTCTGGACATTTAAGCAATGCCGAGACGTATTTCTATACTGCAAGCCATTGGTACAAATTGACGGTACCTTTATGTATGGTAGATATACGTATCGGCTATTGCTAGCTGTGGCACAAGATGGCAGTGGGAGAATCCTTCCAATTGTGTTTGCAATAACACTGGGGGAGTTAGCTGATGACTGGGATTTCTTTCTATCTAGGTTAAGGAGGCATGTCTGCCCCTAACCTGATATATGCGTTATATCAGATCGGGGCACTGGAATACTAGCCGCAATAGAGCGACAGGGAAGCCTATGGCATCGCACACACCATCGATATTACCTAAGGCATGTTGCGTCCAACTACCATGGGCAACATCGATCTACAAGTGAACGACGACAAGTGACCAACATGGGTATGTAATATCTATTAATATGATTTCATTTGTAATATTCAATTTATTCTTAATTGAAGAGTGGTATGTAATATTCGCTGTCAACTTATATTGGCAGGGTACGAGATCAATAATGACCATTTTCACGAGATGTTGGCGATTTTGTGCTTAGTTAACGAAGAAGGCGCAAACTACCTATGCAACATACCTTTCGAACAGTGGACACAAGCATACGACGGCGGCCTACGATATAGTCATATGACCTCAAACCTGGCTGAATGCATAAATTTTGTTCTAAAAGGAACGCATCATTTGCCAATAATATCGGTTGTGCGAGAGACATATTTTCGTTTAGCGGCACTATTTTCGAAGCGGGCAGTAAGTTATAAAGGCCAAATACAAGGAGGCCATGTATGGTGCGCAAAGGAAAAGGCACGGGCCAACACCATGCACACAGTGTGTCACGATCGCGACAACCTATGGTTTCGTGTGACAGAGTTTAACATACCGAACTAAGGTATTGTTGGCGGGCAATATCGTATACACTTGAGAAATAAGACCTGCGACTGTGGGATATTTGACGCACTTCGTTATCCATGCGCTCATGTAATTGTAGCTTGTCAGAATATCCGTCTAGATCCCATGAGCTATGTCGACAAAGTGTACAAAATAGAATACATGTACAACGTGTGGAGACACGTATTCCCACCAGTCCCAGATGAACGTAAGTGACCGTCTATATCGCTTGCTCCGTTTAAGCTGTTACCGGATAGAGAACTGCGTTGCAAACCAAAGGGTCGACCTTGCTCGACTAGAATAAGCAACAATATGGATATCCGAGAAACAACCAACCAACGGAAGTTATGCGGATGGTGTAGGAACCCAGGCCATACATCTAGCTCATGTCCAAATCGGAATAGTTGATAGTCTCCTTATCATTTTTGTCTCTTGGTGGCTATGAAAATTCTTTTAATTTCTTGATGAAAATGGTGAACTTTTGTAGAAGGACTAAGTTGCAAAACAAAAAAAAAAGTTATTCAATTAATCTAAAATATCACCATCATCATTATTCTTTAAAATTATCTTTCTTGCTAAATGATTATTTTGCCTCTTACGATCCTTCAAAATTCCTACATTGGATCAACACCCATCTTGATAAAATTACAAATTAACCCCTCATACTTTTTCACTTATCCAATTTAGTCCTAATTCATCCATTTATTCTTAGTTTCTAGATCCTTCCACCCTTAAAATATTTACACCATTGGCCCTTCAAGTTTTTTCATATATACATTTTAACCCTTCAATTTTTAAATATTTACTATTGAGCCACAAAATTTTTCTCACATTTTCGATTTAGTCCTTACTTGAACCAATACAATTAGGATATTAAAAACAACTTTTATTTTATTAAAAATATAAAAAGTAAATTACAATTAAAAAATTAAAATCAACTTTTATTTTATTAAATGTAACAATATAAAAAAGTTTGTAGAAATATTTTATTAAATAAAAACAACTTTTATTTTATTAAAAATAAAAAATTACAATTACAATTAGGATATTAAAAGCAACTTTTATTTTATTAAAAATATAAAAAGTAAATTACAATTAAAAAATTAAAATCAACTTTTGTTTTATTAAATGTAACAATATAAAAAAGTTTGTAGAAATATTTTATTAAATAAAAAAACCTTTATTTTATTAAAATAAAAAAATTAAATTACAATTAGGATATTAAAAACAACTTTTATTTTATTATAAATAAAAAAATTTAAATTACAATTAAGATATTAAAAGCAAATTTTATTTTATTAAAAAAATTACAATTACAATTAGGATATTAAAAACAACTTTTATTTTATAAAAAATATAAAAATAAATTACAATAAAAAAATGAAAAACAACTTTTATTTTATTAAAAATATAAAAAGTAAATTACAATTAAAAAATTAAAATCAACTTTTATTTTATTAAATGTAACAATATAAAAAAGTTTGTAGAAATATTTTATTAAATAAAAACATCTTTTATTTTATTAAAAATAAAAAATTAAATTACAATTAGGATATTAAAAATAACTTTTATTTTATAAAAAATATAAAAAATAAATTACAATAAAAAATAAAAAACAACTTTTATTTTATTAAAAATATAAAAAGTAAATTACAATTAAAAAATTAAAAACAACTTTTTATTTTATTAAGTGAAACAATATAAAAAAGTTTATACAAATGTATTAAAAAAATCAATGTTGGTGCCGGTCGAAATCAGTATCACATGGGGTGGTCGACGGTTACGTGCTGGATTCCTCCTTGTTCCAGCTTCCAGCGAAGCTTGTGGTTGCTCCGGCGGGGATTCTGGTTCCTCCGGCAGGGGGTCTGGTGATGGGTGTTGGGAGGATGACCCACCTTCATAAAATAATGAATACGAAGGTGTTTGAATGTAACGCCCCGAATTTGGGCCTATTGGGCGTTGGCCATAGGAGCGTTTAAATTTTTTGAGAATAAGAGAACGGCACTAATGCAAGTTGGACCTATTAGGTGAGTGATTTTGGAAGGTTAGGGGGCTTCCATGAAGTCCCGGGATCAAACTTGGGCTTTAGGGAAATTTTGGTTTTAGGTGAATAAAACCCTAGGAGTTAGTAAGTAGGCTTTAAGAATTAAGTAAGTAGGCTTTAAGAATTAAATGTGGAGAAAAATGACACAAAAGGAGTAGTGGTCTAGTGGCAAATGGCGCCACATGGGAGACAAGGAAGTGACGCCATAGAGGAAGCAATGGGTCCAAGGTTCAAGTCTTGGCGCTTGTATTTCATTTTGATTTCTTTTTAAATGAACTTAGACTTTGGCCCATAAACTTATATTTAGTCGCGCGTGTTCTAAGTCACAAAGGAGCTTGTGTTGTGGTGGCATGTAGCATCTGGAATATCGGAGAGGGCAAAGGTTCGAATCTCATGTCAAGCAAGGGGGTGTTTATTTTGCGGATTGGACGGTTAGAGTTTGTGTTGGAATTAAACTCTGCTGAATGAGGGATCCTACATCAGGAAGCTGGCATGTAACAGACCAATTTTGACCCTAATCGGAACGGTGGTTTCGGGACCACGAATCCGAGCTCGAGAAATATTTTGATATTATATTTTATGTGAATTAATGTGTGTGATAATATCGTAGAAAAATTTTATAGTTTAATTGCTTAATTTGATAAAAAGGATTTAATTGAGAAAAGTGTAAAAGTTGCATGCTAAAGTGAAAAGTACTAATTTGAGTGTGGCTTTTTAAGTGGATGTCCTAAAAGGGCAATTAGCCCATAAACTATAATAAGGAACGGCAATGGGCCACGCCAACTACAAAATATATGTTAGTTTAAATTTTTATTATAAGGTTATGTTAGTATATTATAATAAGGTTAATATTGTTAAATAAAAACATAAAATAAGGCCACTATCTTCTTCATTCTCTCATGGCCGATTGTTAGCTAAAGAAAGGGGTAAGGAAAGCTTGGAGTTTCGGCAAGTTAGGGAGCTTGATTAAGGTATGGTCGGTTTTTAGTTTTTGATAATTTTTACGTTTTGAGATCGTTGAGCCAGATATTACCCGACCCATGCCTAAATTTTTGGAAATATTATGTACATAGGATTCGGCCATTAACATACTTGAATGGTTTTGATATTTGATGGTTTTAGATTAAATATATGTTAAAGATTTATAAGTTTTGTATTGAAATTTTTAGTGATTTGGAGTAAATAGGACTAAACTAAGATAATAAATTTATGAGAGGTTAAAATGCAAAATAAATGAAATGCATGAACTCATATGGCTATGAGGAAGATTCAGCCTAGCTATGGTGTTGGGAGATTTTGCATGTTTTGTGTTTTGTGTAAATAGGACAAAATTGTAAAAATGGGAAACATTAGGGGCAAAATGGTAAATTGTTATTTAAGTGTTTTTGGACTAAATTGAGATGAAATGTGTTTGAATGAGCTAAATTTTAATGTGTTTAGATCAAGAACAAAGAAAAACGAAATTGGATCGGGGAAAGACAAAGGTTCTCGAATAGCCGATTTACACGGTCTATCGACAACCGAGGTAAGTCCTTAAGTTGAATTATATAAAATAATTATTTATGAACATATTATATGATAATGTTTGATAAATTTTAGTATATAATTTTGTCATAGCCGAATGTATGTAAGTGTATTAAATGAATTATATAGTTTGATAACGTAATACGAATAAATGTCTCGATGCGAATTGTGGGATTGTACGATGACGTAATGATTTTAGTTGTTTAATGTGAATAAGTTTAGTTTAATTGGACATGTAATATAGTTATGAAATGTGTGTGGAATGATTTATCACATTGATGTGTTTCGGGCTTTAAGCCTAGCAGGCCTAGTGCCGGTGATTTAATTCAGGCTTTCAGCCTAGCAGGCCTAGTGCCAGTGACTAATTTCGAACTCGAGCCTAGCGTGCCCTCGTGCGGTTTTTTACTTATCGGGCTTTATCGCCTAGCAGGTGCTTGACGCGCGATGATGTGTTTTATAAAGGAGAAACCAAATATTATTCAAGGCAAACCATAATTAATGTATCTAGCTAACGGCTCAGGTAAGCATGTAAGGTATGTTATGTCTAATATTACTTGAGTCGAGTTAATACTATGAGAATTGTGTTATATATGTTTGAGGCTAATATTGATGTGTATGAGTATTATATGATTGAATTCGAGTTTTAATGAACTAATAGTATTCGGCCTAGTATAAATAAATATACTTAAATATTTATGTGAAATGTTATAAGTTGAATGTTTTAATTTCTTAAATATTTAAATGTTATATCATCATGAGCTTAGGACTTACTACGCTAGTAAGCTTATTTGTGTAAAATGTTCTCCTCTGTTTTATAGATTTTGATTACACTACGAGCTCGAGAAGGATCGACAAGAAAGTCTCCCACACTATCAATCTACTTTTGGGTACTCTTTATTTTGGGGTTTTTTGGTTAAAGGCATGTATAGAAAAGACTGTGGTTTTGTTAAGATGATAACTTTTGTCTATGTATATATTAGCCATGCGAATGTGGCTTATATTTGATGTTAGTTGAGGTAGAAATATTCAGCTTACTTTGAATAGTCAAATGATGTGCATGAATGAATATTAGTTAGAATATATATATATATACGGCCATAGTATAGATGTATATTATAGATATAGTTAAATTTTGATTGTTGTAGTGTATGCATGTTTTGCTTGAATGTGCAATATAGAAATTATAATAATAATAATAATAAGATAAATCTCAATAGTATGTATTCGGCAATACATGGTAGTAAGTAGTAAATGAAATTGGATGTTATGTTTGGGTTTGAAATTTCAATTGTACCGACCAATAAATATTGCATGCTTGGTTCTAATATGTCTTTTTGAAATATAATAAGTATACAATTTGTTTAAATGGGTTTTAGTAATATGGTCTCATGTGCATGGTCTTGTAAATGGAAAAGAGGCATGTTTATTTCTTATTATTTATAACAAGTCATTTGTTTATAATAACCATTTTTAATGCCATATATGATATTAAGTATTATATTTTATTGAAATGTTATGTCTGGTTTAGTAAATATATATATATTTATTTATGAAATAGGTGATTAATAGTTAATAGATATTCGAACTTCATTATTAGTGATAAGAAATGAATATGTTTCTTGGTTGCTTAGTTACGAATCCAAATGAATGGTGCAGTAGTATATTCGGCCAAGGTGTAAAATCATATATGTTGTTTAGTAATTGATTAGTGAATGGTAAATTGGTTTGATTGATTTTAATATGCATATGTATTATAATATTATAAATGAAACTTAGCTTAGATTATATGAATTTTGGTTGATACTCAATATATGCTATAAATTGCCATAAGTTGAAGTATGATTTTAAATATAGATATACATATATATAAAAATATATGTATGTCATGAATGTTTAAGTTATGTGATTCAGGAAATAGTGTGTATTAATTATGGGTAATAAAACTTGTTATACAATTTGTTAATTAAATAAATTTTTTTATATTATGGTAATGATTGCATTGTTTGCGCATGAATCCAATTGAGGTTTATTTCGTAATTGAGTCTAATGTAGTAATGCCTCTCAACCTCAATCCGGTGACGGATACGGGTTAGGGGTGTTACATGGCATGAGAGTATGCAAGAAGCTGGCTTTAAATAGAGTGAAATAACCCCAGTTTATGAAATTACCGAAATACCCTTGGTTTGCAAAATTATCGAATTACCCCTAGTTTGCAAACTTATCAAAATACCCCCAGTTTGTAAAATTATCGAAATACCCTCAGTTTGGAAAATTACCAAAATGCCCCCAATTTGCAAAATTACTGAAATACCCCTAGTTTACAAATTTACTAAAATACCCTTGGTTTGCGAAATTATAGAAATACCCCCAGTTTGCAAAATTGTCGAAATACCCCTGTAGTGTAGAATTACCGAATACCCCTGAAGGGTAGGATTACCAAAATACCCTTATAGGGTAAGATGATTGCTTTGCCCTTGTGGGTAAATGACTGACTTGTGCTATGATTTGACTAATTTGACTATGGATGTATGACTAATATGCTTTTATTACATGTTTAAATGATTGTTATTGAGCATGGCCATTTTGCATACACGTGTAATGATTGAGCATGACATACACGACATATTGCATGGGGTTGGGACAAAGTTACGGAGGAAGTATACGGCCCATTGCCGTTCTGTACAAGGCTTTCAGCCTTTCTACGATATTTATGGCTTTGTGCCAACCGTATTTATCCGCGGCTATGTACCTAACATATATATTGATGACTCTGTATCGATCATAATTACCCGTGGCTGTGTGCCGAATATATTACCGTCGTTCATGGCTATGTGCCATCCTGATTATGGTTTATAACTATTCTGTTTATGGTTTTTAGTCGTTCTGTTAACCGGCAGTGAGGTTGTATTATTTATGGCTTTTAGTCGTTCTGTCCACGGCGCCTAGCTGTTCTCTCCAAGGTGTCGAGCTGTTCTGTTAACTTAGTGCCGCAACCTGTGCTAAGCTTAGTGTGTTGGCTGGGTGGGTCGATTTTATCCCCACAGGGTGTGTTGGTTGGTATGGGTAGTGTGTTGGCTGGATCGGGGTGGGATGCATCCTCATACTGTTGCATACTTGTTTATGAGATCTGTCACTGTATTGGGCTTGGGCTAGGCTCAATTGATTCTGCATGGGCTGTGACCCAAATGATATGGTAGTGGGCTATGGCCCACGTATGCTCTGAACTGGACTATACAGTTACTCTTAATAGGGCTTTGGCCCGCATCGCTTCGGTTCTGCTTTAGATAATCGATCATTACTCTGTAAGGGGATTACACATTGAGTTTTTGCAAACTCACCCCGTTTTTAACTGTGCAGGTAATCCCCAACCTTAGACGGATCGGAGTTGCGAGGGATCAGAGAAGACCACACACTACTCATGCTTGCTGTTTTGATTATTTACTTTTAAATATTTTGATTTGGGTTGTAATAATGCCTCGCTATTTTTAACTTATTATTTGTGATATTTATTTATGATGTTTCATAACTGCTAAAAGTGGAATACGATTTCCAAAACGATAACTGTCTTCAAAACACTACGTTTCTGCAACGTTTCCAAAATGCTTCTGCAGCTCAATTTTTAAACGTTATGTTTTGTAAACTGTTTATTGTAAATATGCTTCCGCAACAAATAAGGTTTTAAAAGTAATTATGTTTTCAAGTGGATAACAATTGCTTAAGTGTTTTGAGTTTTAATAAAGAGGCTTTGACTCTCAAACAAGTTTTAACAACAAGAAATATGGTTTCGAAAAACACTTCCATGTGACATGCCAGATTCGGGCCTAACTTCTAGGCTGGGTTTGGGGTGTTACATTGAATCCCATAAGGCATCGGAGACTGGTAAAAAGAAGAGCTCTCCGATGGCACCTAGTGCGATCCCTCATGTGACTGGGGCCTATAGATCGGTGGTCCACTCGGAGTAGTCGGGAACGGACTCGAATCGGGCCATGCATGCCAACCTACCATAGGACTGGGAAATGGAAACATATAAGGGTTATGATACATATAAGGGCTAGGATACGCACCTGACATAACCAGAAAAGGCTTTGATGTGGGTGTCGTCGGCTGAAGTGTTGGGCCCGCTGACTGTGTGGGAGCTGTTGATGGGCCCGGTGATTGTGTTGGCACTGTTGATGGGCCCGTCCCATCATCCCTTCTCCTTGGATTTAAAGGGCCCCGTCGTTCCCTTTGTACACGAAGTTGCCATCGCCTCTCCTTGTCTGACAATAAATACGGCTTGCCATGGATCCTAAACCATGGCATGTATTTCGACACGCACGCTAACTCAGGAACGATGATCGGTTCCCGAGTAGGTATATAATCATACCAGTTTTCCCACAATTCGATATATGCTAACCAAAATATTGGCTAATCCATATGCAACTGCCATAAGTCAACTTTGTGCTCATCATTGAGCACCTCAGGTGCCACGGGAATCTTGTCGGAATTCAAATTGACGCAGAACCCGATCTGACTGGTGCATCTCCACAGTGGCATAGTTGACCAATGGGACCTTCATATGCCAAATGTTTAGATTTTGAAAGGACTCATCCGGAATTACTGCCCGATTCGACGGATCCTCGTATAGTGTCCATTGAAACTATAGTAACGTGATAAAAATATTAGTTATATACATAATACTAAATACTAAATACCAAGTACATAATACTAAATCCTAAATACTAAATACGAAACGACTATTTTATTACAAAAATATATTTTATTTCATACTTACTTGTGCTTCCGACCTTTGGTCTAATAGAAGCCATATATCTTCAAGCGAGGTAGGTATTCCAACATAACTCGCCGAATGGTTCCACCTAATTAAATAAATTTTTAGCATACAATTATATTTTAAATATACGTAATAATTGTAAAATCTAATATTAAATTTACCTCGTTATGAGTAGGAATGTATATGGGTGGTCCACTCGAGGATGTAAAAATGGAAAGCGAAATCGTGCCCATGATTGCAGTAGTGATAGGCAACCTCCGATTTTGGCTTTATTCGGTCGCGTCGCCCCGCACATCTCCTGATACAATTTTGCTAGTACTGCAGACCCCCAACTCAATTCATCGGCTACTTTAAAATCAACGAGTTTCAGCAACCATCTCAGATGTACGAGGTTTCGTGACAAGTCCGGCATCAGATAGCTTCCAATCATCTCAAGAATGTATGCCCGAGCATACTGTATTCTTTCTAATTCAGTCGAATTATTATCCGGCTTCGAAAATGTGTCTCATAACCAGCCCATCTCGATTCGACCTCTGTTAATGTTATTCGGAATAGCACCCAAAAGCTCATAGCATATGGCTCCCTAATCACTAGAAGTTGCGGACCCGTACCCCTCCACCGGCAATCTCAATTGCAACTGCACGTCTTCCAGAGTGATAACACACTCTCCGCATGGAAGATGGAAAGTGTGGGTCTCAGGTCTCCACCTCACTATCAACGCACTGATTAGCTTCGGGTCCAACTTGCACCCCTGTCCTATCGTGGCCATATGCCAAAAACTCACTTCTCGCAAGTAATTCTCAATCAACGGCAATGGCGGACCAGGCATTTTGCGAATATAGCATTGCAACACCCGATCTACAGACTGTTTAAAAAATTATAAAATAAAAATTAATTAAAATTGCATAAATCTAAAAAATATTAAATAGTATTGAAAAATTAAAATTATAACTTACCATTGCCATTTGATCGATGGAGATGTGTTTATTGTCGAGACAAATTCAGTCTCCGGTCATTACTAATACGATCAAATATTTTTAAATTAAAAAAAACTAATTCAAAAAAAATTTTAAACAAGACTTTTTTGTAAAAATTAAAGGACTTTTGTAAAATTTGAGAGGAACTTTAGAGGAATTGAGAGAAATTTGAGAGGAATTTGAAAGAAAGTTGAAAGAAAATTGAGTAAGGACCTTTGTGTGAAAAAATGAAAGGGGGGTTTTATAGTTTTTTTTTTTACCGTTGGAGGCCTAACGGTCAAAAAAATATGGCCGTGGGAAGTGGGCAAAACGCGTCCCTGAGGGAGCGTTTTTGCCACATTAGCAAAGCGCGCCCTCAAGGACGCGATTTTTGCTGATGTGGCAGAAAACGCCCCGTGGACGCGCTTTCCTATCGCATCCCCGAAATCGCTACCGACGTGGACACGCTTTCGGAGAAAATGGCTCATTCCGGTGAATAATTGGAAAAATGTCCTTTTCTGTAAATTTTGAAAAAAAAATGGTATTTTTTGGTAATTTACCTGCTATTCATAACAAGCTAATTGCATAATATTTTTTTATTTAAGAAAATAGATAATGGGGTAATAATTTATTTATTTTTTGCACCAATAAAAAATTTTTTAACTAATAAATTTTTTAAAAAATATTAATTAATTTAAAATATGAATAATTCAAGCCTTGTAATGTAATATATATTATGAGAAGACATTATAAAACAATTGCACTTGAATTAATTAAATTAAGCCTAAATTATCTATTTTTAGTTAAATTTCTTCTATTTATAATATATATATCGTTATTGTTGCCTTCAAAAGAACATTTCAAACGTACGTTATAAATTTGAAGATATCAACTTGAGAAAAAAGATCTCTAATTTTGTTGCTCAAACTCGTATATGTACTAAATATATATTTAAACCATTATATATTTAATTTTATATCTCCAACTTGCTTATAGTAAACTATTGACAGTGGACCATTTCTTTTCCCCATATAATTGTTTTTATATAATTCAATTCTTAACACATAATTCCCAACACACATAACTTACATAACTTACATAATATATATCATATCATAACTTACATAACTTAAATAACTTACATAAATATATATCATATCATAACTTACATAATACATAAATATATATCATATCACAACTTACATAACTTATGTAATACATAAATATATACTTGAAAATCCCGCAACTTACTTGAATTAGTTTACACCCATTAGATACTTGATACTTGATATGTATTATCTATTTTAGTACAATGACATGATTTAAATCAACTGAGAATATTTAAGTAATCGTAATTTATTGTCAACTTTAGACTTTAAGAATAACAAAATGGATAAGAGTTGGATGAATTTGTCAAAGGCAAGCAACGACTATCGAAATGGAGTACAAACTTTTCTAAATTTTGCATTTCAAAATGCAAGCCAAGAAAATATGATTCTTTGCCCGTGTAAGAAATGTGGCAACATCAATTGGCATTTTCGTGAAGTTGTCTACGAACATCTAATTGTTGATGGATTTATTCGGAGGTATAAAAAATGGATTTTCCATGGAGAGTGTACACCTAGTAAAACCTCTTCAACAATTAATCCGGCTTATCCTCATAGTGCTTACCATCAGTCTGTTAGAGAAGATGACATGGAAGGTATGTTGCGGGATGCATTTAATATGCACAGTCATTGTTTGCAATCGTTTCCACCTGACTTTATTGCATTCGATGATTGTAACATTAGTTGAAATGTTTTTACCGAAATGGGAAGAAGTGTACGTGATGAAGAGCCAAATAGAGAAGCAACGAAGTTCCTACAAGTTACTTAATGAAATGAATCAAGAACTTTACGAAGGATCAAAAAATTCAAAAATGTCTTTTTGCATTCGCCTATTTCACTTAAAATGTTTGGGAGGGTGGACCGAAAACTCTTTTACAATGTTGTTAGAGTTTTTGAGAGAGATGTTTCTGTTTGCAAAAATCCCTCATTCATGCAAAGATATGAAGAAACTGATAAAAGATTTAGGCCTTGGGTACGAGAAAATTCATAGTTGCCCAAATGACTGCATGTTGTATTGGGGTGATCGGAAAAACCAATAGTCTTGTCATGTTTGCGGTAAATCTCGTTGGATGAATAGGAATATAAAAGATGTGAATAAGGATGAAGGTGAGGCACAGTCATGAAATAAGCCAGTAAAGATTTTGCGATATTTTCCACTAATACCAAGGCTTCAAAGGCTTTTCATGTCGTCAAAGACAACCGAGTCTATGAGGTGGCATCATGATCAATGAACCGATGATGTATTATTAAGGCATCCTACGGATTCTTTAGCTTGAAAATCATTTGATAGTAAATTTCCAAGCTTTGCAGCTGATCCTAGGAATGTGAGGCTCGGGCTAGCATCTAATGGGCTTAATCCTTATAAAATTATAAGTACTTCGTACAGTACTTGGCCTGTAGTGCTTGTTCCTTACAATTTGCCTCCGTGGATTTGCATGAAGAAATCTTCTTTTATCTTATCTATGATTATCCTTGGAGAGAAAGGTCTCGGAAATGATATTGACATTTATATGCAACCACTTATTGAAGAGTTAAAACAGTTATGGGTGGGTGTTGAAACATATGATGTCTTGAGAAAGGAGAACTTTTTTTACGTGCTGCTTGTTGTGGACTATTAATGATTTCCCATCTTATGCCAATTTATATGGTTGGATTACCAAAGGACGTTATGCTTGTCCTTATTGTGCGGCGCAAACATGTTTGAACTGGTTATATAATGGGAAGAAGTTCTCTTATATGAGGAATCGTCGGTGGTTAGATTGAAATCATAGATTTAGATTTCATAGGACTCTATTTGATGGTACTGAAGAGTTCAAGGAAGCTCCAGAGCAGGCCATTGGATCTGAAATCTTGTTCATGTTAAAAGATATCAATTTTAGTTATGAGAAGATGAATCAACCACACAACACGCAAGCAAAGAGAAGACCGAGGGAGGCGTATGTTGGCGATGTTGATAAGCAAATTGATGATGAATCTGATGAAGAGGATGATCCTAATGAGGAGGACTTTTGAAAAAAGAAGAAGTATTTTTTTGTTGCCTTATTGGGAGCATCACATTTTGCGATACAATCTTGATGTTATGCATATTGAGAAGAATGTTTGCAAGAACATCATTGGGACAATTCTGAATGTCGATGGAAAATCAAAAGACAATCTTAAAAGTCGACTTGATCTAGTTGACATGGGAATTCGGTGTGAACTTCATCCCCAAGTACTTCCGTTGGGAAATATAGGTTGCAGCCTTCAATTTTTGCAATGTTAAAGAAAGAAAAAGAAGTGTTCTACACTGTGTTGAAGGATATAAAGGTCTCTGATGCATATGCATCAAATATATCTCGATGTATGAGTCTTAAAGATCGAAGACTATATTCCCTGAAATCACACGATTATCACATCTTGATGTAAGATTTACTACCAGTTGCTTTATGGTGTTGTATGTCAAAAAAGGTGACGTCTTGTATAATTGAACTATCCAATATAATGAAAGCTATTTGTGGCAAAGTTTTGAATGTTGAAGAACTTGAGAAAGTATAAGATGAAGTTGCCTTGACTTAATGCAAATTGGAGAAGATCTTTCCACCTTCATTATTCACTATTATGGTGCACCTGATAATCCATCTCCCTCACAAAGCAAAACTTGGTGGACCGATTTTCTATCGATAAATGTATCCTATAGAGAGGTGTTAATTTATTTGTAAAGTTTTTTATTTGTTCATGAATATGCCTTGAGTTACAACTTTTGATAATGTTGTATATCATCTTTAGGTTACTATTCAAATTGAAGTCTTATTGTCATAATAAACGTTATCCAGAATGATCAATAGCTGAAGGATACTTGGTGGAGGAGTGTATGACTTTCTGTTCTAGATATTTAGAAGATGTTGAAAAAAGATTGAATAGATCAAGTAGAAATGTTGGGCTCACTGATCATAACTTGGCCGAAACTTATTTATTTCAAAGTTACGGGGAACCAATCGGTAAAGTTGAAGTTGCAAAATTAGATGATATATCTTGAATACAAGCACACCAATATGTTCTTTTTCACCAAGATTCAATTAAACCATTACGCAAGTAAGTTTCAGGATTTGATAAATATTCATATTTTTTATTTGTTTATCTTCTAACCAAGTAATCCACTTTTTAGCATAGCGAGTACAAATAAATCTTAATATCTTGTTCACGCTCCTGGAGATTACAACATCGAGAGATTAATAAGTTATTCACAGAATCTTTTCATGAATTGTTAAGCCAAACGTATGCAGCTGAAGCTTTCATTGACAAATAATGTTTTCTCATAACATTTATAATTACTTAATTTACTTTTGATTCAATAGGTTTGGAGTGGAAAGGACGTCAACGATGAAGTTAAATGGCTTTCCCAAGGTCCGAGTAGAGTAGTAAAAAGATATAGTGCCTTCCTCATTAATGGATTCAGATTTCATACAAAATATCGTGAGAGATTGAGGAGAACTCAAAATTGTGGAATAGCTGTTAATTCTTCAATTACAAGTTATGCTAGTGCTAGGGATAGTAATCTTGTTGAGGAAAATGTGGAGTATTACAGACTTCTTACTGACATTATTGAGTTGGATTACTACAGCAAATGGAAAGTTGTCTTATTTCGATGTGATTGGGCTAATGTTAATACTGCTTATAGAATTAAAAAAAGATCAATTTGGTTTTACAATGGTGAACTTCTCTCGATTGAGTCACACTAGACAACAATTGATAGATGAGTTGAAACACCCCAAACCCGGCCCACAAGTCCTGACCGGATCTGGTATGTCACTGCGGAAAAACGTTTGAAAATATTTTAACTTAAAGGTGATAACGTATAAATTTATTTCCTTTGGTAAAACATTGTGTATTTAAAAGCCCAATAAAATTTAGTTGTTACAAATTCTCGGATTAAAACTTTTATATAAGTTATTATAATATAAATTGCTTCAAAAATATTTCCCATTATTAGTTCAATAATAAAATAAACTTCAAAACATAAATAAAGTTTCCAAACACTATAAGTGGCCCTTATTACATCAAATAAATTCCCAAAATACTGATAATATAAAATATTTAAAACAAGTGAAACATCTTCCGCATGGGCCACCTCGTATCCACTCCAAACCCGGTCCGAGCATCATGCATCACCTGTAAGGTTTAATAAAATATTGGGTGAGTCAAACAGACTCAGTGCATAGTTATTTCACATGTCTCTATATATGGGCTTGGCCCATATCCACACAGTCCATACACATAAATATGCCAAATGAAGCCCAACCCAACCTAGTGTCCATCCGTCACACCTACCTTGGCAGACCCACTGCCAAGGCCGTGGCTAATCCACCGATCAACCAAGTGATCCCACATATCTTACCTTGGCAGATTCGCTACTCAAGGCCGTGGCTAAGCCACCGATCACCTAAGTGATCCCACATATCAGTCAGTCCACGGTGATGCACACAGCTATCAACCGCCGAGATAGGCACCTAGCCAACACCTCCCTTGATGAGCACATAGCTAACATCAAGCGCTAATGTAGCACAAGGCTAACATTAGACCACGTACATAAATATGTACACCCTTTCCTTCAATATTTATATCCCAAGTCCCATGCATATATGTGTATCATGTCAGATTAACATTTAGACTAAATATTCATCACATGCTCACCACAAATGTCACACATATATCATAGGCAAAATAGAGCACTGACCTGATTAATTGATTACCCACTACGGGTATCCACCATCTTAACCATTATTTCCGGCTAACATACACATCATAAACATACATACATAACAACATACAAATAACAGGAGAATAGTGCGATAACTACGCACCTGATTAGCACAATTGACTAAATCCCGAAACCCACGTCTAACGATTTGCACCCTTGCGATTGTAGAACTCCTTCCTACAGAACCTAAGTCAGAATCGGCTAACATTATATACCAAAATGGCCTATGGCCGAAAGTCACTACTGTCTTACCTTACGGATCTAAATCCCGAAAACCACCCCTTGCCTTAGAAGTTGTCGAAATTCCTTAGTGAAACCATATTAGAATCGGCTTTAAATAATAATCCATAAGAATGGCCCCTTGGCCGAAAACTACAATGGCTTATGTAACAGCCCAAACCCGGCCCAAACACTACGACCGAATTTGGGTTGCTACCGAGAAAAACATTTTGGAAATCTTTTCAAAACCGTTTTAAGTTCTGTCGAAAACCTTGTGTTTTCAAGTCTCTTGTTAAAAACCATACTTAGGTTTATTTTAAAAATATTCATTAAGCCAGATTGTTATCGATTCAGGTGTACCCAATGGCACGATAAAACATTTTGCGTTTGGATTTTAAGAAAACATGTGTACCTAACTTAATATTAAGAAATAGTTTAAACAGATTATTCCAAAACATGAAATAATAAAAAAAAATCTAGGAGGCCTTATTACAACTTGGTTAAAAATTCAACCGATAATAAAAATAAAATAACTAAAATTTAAGTTCATTTAAATCAAAGTCCACTGCATGGCCACCTTGAGTCCATCCGGCTCCACATCCGCGATCTACATGTCACCTGAAAAATGTAAAGGAGAAGGTGAGTCACCAAGACTCAGTATGTAACCCTTCCCCCGGTTTAATGCCACATCATAAACAATTTATAACAAATTAACATGCACTAAATCGTGCACCCAACCTAGCCATCCAAACTCCGTTCTCTACCCCGTGTGGTACCAAACCACTGGTGGTGCCAAACCACTAGTGACTTAAAGTCACAATTGTGATACCAAATCACTGGAGGTGCCAAACCTCTGGTGTCCGAAGACACAAATCGAATGATGGGGCCAACCCATCGTGTGATACCAAATCACTGGCGTCAATCCCTTAATATCGCCTGTGGGGCCAACCCACTGTGGTGCTAAGCCACTGGGACGAGACGCTATGAGGTGCCAAACCTCTGGAGGTGCCAAACCTCTGGTGACCGTAGTCACAATGTGGTACCAAACCATTGGTGTCCGTCGACACTAATATCACTGCCCCCTCCACTCGGTTAACCCATATCAGTCCATAATATATAATAGAATTCATGCCAATGTATATTTAAATCACATATATTAAATATGCCATGCTTCCCAAAAGCATCTAATAGTAAACTCATACTGACAGGGTCTTACCTGAGTCATCGCTTATACCATTATGGTATTAAATCCAAGCTACATAAACCAGATTTAGCATACACAATATTTAGCATAGTTAATAGTTATAAAATGTGTATGTACACACCTGGTGTCAGTCGACAGCCCTAAATCCCGAAGAATCAAATCGACACCCTCAGTATCCTTGCTCCTATATTCGGCCAACACAAGTTTAGTGTCATGGCCTATTCGGCCAAACCCAATAAATTTAAAGGGCATCTTTTAAACCCGAATTCTTACCCAAATGCCTTGTGATTATCAATCACCACACACTATGTGCGAATCGGCTTCACTTCCCTACAATCGGCACTTATCCATATAAATAGCCTTCGGCTTTTGAATACACATATATATAATAAAACCAATGATCTTAAATAAAGCCTTACCACCACTTACCAAAGTCGGCTACTAACAGATGAAGGCTTGATTGAAATATCCCTGAGTACCTTCACCAATCGATTGCCACAAGAAATCTCGAAAACACCTCTGTCTTCCTGATATTCGGCCACAAGGAATCTTAATAGGAGAGTAGAGATTTCAGCAACAAGGGTGGAGGTTATTCGGCTATTAGAGATAGGAAAAATATAGGGATTTTGGTTTAAGAAGAAAAGAAATAGATGAGATATGGAAGTGTGGAGAATTCGGCCAAAGACTAAGAAAAAGGAGAATGGTTTTTGGTTTGAGAGAATGAGAAAAGAAAGAAAAACAAAAAAAATAGAAGGTGAAGAAGATGAAATTCGGCTAAGAACAACAAGGGAAAAAGAAAAGAAAGAATGAGGTATAAGTGCATTTAAAAGAGTTCGGCACACTCCCTAACACCTTGCCGTCCACTCTCCTTAAACAAGGAGTTCAAATTCCATCAATTTCCTTGAAACACTCCTAGCCAACCATTTGCAAATATTCAAATAATTTGAATACTCAAAATAATAATCAAATAATAATCCCATTTAATCCTATTTTTTTATCACCTCTTCAAAATAACAATAAAATAAACTAATGTTTATCCCCCCCCACTCTAGCCGAATTCTACATCAAAACAAAATGCTTAAGCTTATCCTTATCTTCCCATTTGCCCATGTGCAGGCCATTTCACGCCAGCTTGCATAAAAAAAAAAATGCCAATGCAGTTTCTTTGGATCGAACCAAGACCTCACTCTGCACCACCCTCACTTCCAACGCCCAGGCCACTTTTCCCAATTGACTTTCATGTCAAATAACCACAGCATTTAATTATAAGGCCTTCCAACTTGAGCCCAACACCGCATATAAAAATTAAAACACAAACCTCTGCCCCAGCTACTCGAACCTAGGACCAGCCAGGTCCCTTGCTGCATGATGCGTCCCCACGCCACTCTGCTGCTGTTCTCTTTGTGTCATGAACTCCCACCCTATTTTTTTTAAAGCCTCCTTCCTTAGCTCGCCCAAAACAAAAATAAACTGCCACTTGCAGCCATCGTGCCTCGAACCCAGGCCCTTGTTGGCGCTACTTCCAGCCCTTAAGTGGCGCATGGGAGCCACTTTACCAAGCCCAATTTCATGTCCATAAATTCCTAAAATTTTCTTTAAGTCTTCCCTAGCCCAATTTCCCCCTTTAACCCAAAAATTTCAAAATTTCCCAATGCACTCCCTTTTAATCCTAGAGTTTTAAAATCCCTTAAAACATCACCAACTACACTTAAAGCCCACTAACACTTGAGTTATGCTCTAAACGCACAACCCCTAATTTAGGGTGTTACAGCTTACCTTGATTCCTTCAATCCCGAAAGTTTCCTATGATGCTCCTGGCGTTGGCTACATTCAACAGGGACACATAATATGGCTTAAAGAACCATTCGGCCATCCTTAAGGCCTAACACCATGCTTTCGGCACACTAATAGAAAAACTCAAAACCGATTGATAACGAAAGATCACTTACCACTACACGTTTGAAGAGAAAGGAAGATCACAAGCACGTAGTCGACAGCACCTTCAATAGAGATTCGACTTTTGAGCACAACAATGGTGGTTTCGACACTTTATGGTAAAGAGAGATCACGCCAAAGTAAAGAGAGCTTTATGCATAGAGGATTCGGCAATAAAGAACAAGGGTAGAGAGGTTTCGGTTTAAGCAAGAATAAATTAAAGAAAAAATGTGAAAAAGGAGTAAGAAAATAAATGCACCAATGGTTTTACTTTCGGCTTTTGTCAAAGGAAAATAAGATGCAAAAATTCGGCAAAAGAATATTCGAAAGAGAGACTTTTCTTCATTAAAAATTCGGCAAGGGAGACTAGGAAGCAAACAAAAATAATTTCGGCACTTTAACACCTTTTCATGGCCGAATATGCAAGCCCCCAAGGTCCTATAATCGGCCACCACAATCCCAATTAAATCTCCTATTTTATCTCCTAACACCTATTCAAAAATAAATAAAATACAATAGCCATTATCCATTATCTTACTAATTTAAACTAAATAAAACAACCCAACCTTTATCCCTTCCTATAGCCGAAATTTTCAAAATAAAAAAACAAGCCTTAGCTTATCTTATTGGAGCCCACATGCCGTCCAACCACCCTCCAACCTGACACAAAAAGCCAAAAATAAAATAAAACACCAATGTGCTGCCACCAAGTTTAGAACCTTAGCCCTCATTACCGCAAGTCACATATAATCGCCCCAAGCCACTTTGCTGCTGTCTTTTTTTGTGTCATAAACTCCCCATAAATTCTTTTAAAGCCTCCTTCTCCCTTAACGCCAACTTGCAAAAATAAAACAGGCTTATGCTCCCCCCAAGACTCGAACATGTGACCTGCTGGAACCCCCACACGCTACCAGCCACTTTACCAAGCCCGCTTTCATGTCCAAAATCCCTCGCAATTATTCTTAAGGCCTCCTTAGCCCAATCCCCTTTTTAACGCCAAAAATAAAAGTCTCTAATGCGTCCCACGTTGTTCGAACCTCTTCTTTCCTGCACTCCACTTGACGCAAACTCCCCAACACCCAGGTGGCGTCCCTTGCCACTTTACCACACGGCTACTTGTGTCCTAAATCCCAAGCAAATTTTCCTTAAGGCCTCTTTGCCTAGTTCCCTCTTTTTACTTAAAATTCTAATATTTTCCTAAGTTTTCACCTCATATCCTAGAGTTCTAAAAACCCTTAATACACTTCCAAACACTGCCAAAACCTACTAACTCATGAATTATGCACGAACGCATAACCCCTACTCTAGGATGTTACAGTTCTACCCTCCTTAAAAATAATTTCGTCCTCGAAATTACTTACTAACTAACAGCTGAGCAATCCTACTCATCACACTACGCTTATGCTGCGCACTTTGATCTTAATAAAACCATCATACTCAACTTTTAAGTTCCCATCCAAGGTTTCAATCACTTCACTAGCAACACAAGAATGAACTAACTCTAAAGCAAACAAAGCATTGAAGGGAAATCTAGAAATAAGGAACGTACCCATTGTCACCTCTGGCATATCACCATCCTCGCGACAGCCGACTGCATAAACCAACCTTGGTTGCCTCGCGTCTGCACCCTCAACACCTCTGCTTGATGCTCCACGACCTCGGCCTGAACCGTTTCCTCCATGGTTCGGACCACGACCCCTCGTCGCTTGCTGACCATTCCTACCCGGCTGCTCATAACACTGGCCTGCTGTCTGAGCCCTATTCGGATCTTGAGGACAATCTTTAATCAGATGAGACTTAGACTTACACCTGAAACACCCTCGCTCCCGATTCTAGCACTCGCCAACATGGTACCTTCCACACCGAGCACACGGACGGTCTGGATTTCCAGTAACTGGCTTAGAAACACGAGCAGAATTCTCAACCCTCGGTCTTTTCTGAAGACTCTCAGTCGATTCTGATGGTCCAAAACTCCTCTTATCCCTGTTCCTATCCTTATCTCTGTTTTGCCTCACAGAGTCCTTAATCCCTTCGGCTACCTTAGCCTTCTCAACTAACACAGCAAACTCCCGCTCCTGATGTGGGGCTATTAACAATCTCAGGTCGTCCCTTAGCCCGTCCTCAAACTGGACACATCGTTCATGTTCCGTAGCCACCACTCCCCGAGCATATCGACTTAACCTCAGAAATTCAGCCTCGTATTCCGCTACGGACTTGTTCCCTTAAACTAGCCCCAAAAATGCCTTCCTCTGCGCATTAATGTAATGAGTACCAACATACTTCTTCTGGTATGCCGTCTTGACATACTCCCACGTAAGATCCTCAGCTGTGGCACCATCCCGAACTGTGAGCCACCACTGATACGCTTCATCGCGTAGCAGCGCCACCATTCCTTTCACTTTCTCCTTAGCGGTTAAATCGAGCTCATCCATAATTCACTCGGTTGCCTCCAGCCAATACTCAGCCGTACTGGGTGCCACACCCGACACACCACGGAATACCTCAGCTCTATTGGCTCGGAGTCGCTCGGGTACGGACTTCCTAGCTCTCATATTTCCACCTGCCCCAGCCACCATCTCTAGAACTCGCGGCACCACTGCGATACAAAGACTACCCCGTCCCGATCTTGCTGCTCCTCACCAAAAGCTGGTAGTGGAGGTGGTACCTCATTCTCAGACCCTTGACCTGACCTAACGGGTTCCGACACAGTCATCCTACCTCTACAGCGTCCACGACGACCACGTCCCCTAGAGCTCATTTCTAACGTCGTGAATTATCTGATTAAAAAGTTTTATGCATCAGAATTTTGTTCCACTGATTATCCACGAACAGTTTTATGAAATAAAGATATTTAGAAGTAGTTCTTTTGATCACACAAAGTTTCAGTTCAAGTTCACTATTCTAATTCAGAGAATCACATTCACATTCATCTAGCAACATAGACATATTCATTCAGTGGTTCCGCCACCCACATTCACTATTCGAACATTTCTGTCCGTTTCTATCCCAGGGGTATTTTCGTCATTTTTCCTATAAGGGTATTTTGGTAATAAATCGGGGTCAATTTGAAAATATTTTTCAAATTAAAGGTATTTCAGAATTTACAAAATCTCTGGGTTATTTTGTTTTCCAAAACAGAGGTGTTGCAAAAATTTCAGAAATCGAGGTTATTTCGGTAATTTTGGAAGTCGAGCGCGATTTAAGTAAATTCTCCAAATCAGGGTATCTTGTTATTTGTAAAACAGAAGTTTTTGGTATTTTTGTGCAGTAGAAATATTTTAGCAAATGTCGAGGGTATTTTTGAAAATCTAAGGGTATTTTGGTAATTTACAATACATGGGCATTTTTGTAATTTTGTAAATCAGAGATAATTTGGAAAAATTTTCACAATAATATTTTACTACAATTAAAAGGGTAATTTAGGGATTTTAAAATTAGAAATTTTATAAAACTGCATGGCTAGTCCCTTTCGGGTTTTAATTATCGGGTTTAGCCCGTGAATAAGTCCTCTTGGTTAGGGTGAACCGTAGCTACGCACCAGGTAGGATTCGAGTAAAGAGGATGTGAGTCGCTAGGACTGCTTAAGTACCAAGCTCTTACTGAATACCAATCCTAGACATGCGTACGATGGTTGTCACACCTTAACTCGGCGACTTACTTCACAGGTTTGTTTAATAGTCCTTAAGTCTTATGCATGTGTTTGAGTGCACTAGCCCTAGGGTTCAACAGATCTTAGTTCACTAATCTACGTTCCAATAAAAGCCTATACAGTTCACATACTCGATTCACTTGAGAAGTCAGAAGCACTTACCTAGTGGACTTCGGGCCGGAGATACAGGTGCCATGCCAAAATAAACCTGAAATAAAAGTCTATATTTTGAAAACCCCATTTTTGAAAACTATTTTTGGGCCCAAAACCTCAAAGTCGAGTTTTGAACCGGGCTCTGATACCAAACTGAAACACCCCAAACCCGCCCACAAGTCCTGACCGGATCTGGTATGTCACTGCGGAAAAAACGTTTGAAAACATTTTAACTTAAAGGTGATAACGTATAAATTTATTTCCTTTGGTAAAACATTGTGTATTTAAAAGCCCAATAAAATTCAGTTGTTACAAATTCCCGGATTAAAACTTTTATATAAGTTATTATAATATAAATTGCTTCAAAAATATTTCCCATTATTAGTTCAATAATAAAATAAACTTCAAAACATAAATAAAGTTTCCAAACACTATAAGTGGCCCTTATTACATCAAATAAATTCCCAAAATACTGATAATATAAAATATTTAAAACAAGTAAAACATCTTCCGCATGGGCCACCTCGTATCCACTCCAACCCGGTCCGAGCATCATGCATCACCTGTAAGGTTTAATAAAATATTGGGTGAGTCAAACAGACTCAGTGCATAGTTATTTCACATGTCTTCATATATGGGCTTGGCCCATATCCACACAGTCCATACATATAAATATGCCAAATGAAGCCCAACCCAACCTAGTGTCCATCCGTCACACCTATCTTGGTAGACCCACTGCCAAGGCCGTGGCTAATCCACCGATCAACCAAGTGATCCCACATATCTTACCTTGGTAGACTCGCTACTCAAGGCCGTGGCTAAGCCACCGATCACCTAAGTGATCCCACCTATCAGTCAGTCCACGGTGATGCACACAGCTATCAACCGCCGAGATGGGCACCTAGCCAACACCTCCCTTGATGAGCACATAGCTAACATCAAGCACTAATGTAGCACAAGGCTAACATTAGACCACGTACATAAATATGTACACCCTTTCCTTCAATATTTATATCCCAAGTCCCATGCATATATGTGTATCATGTAAGATTAACATTTAGAGTAAATATTCATCACATGCTCACTACAAATGTCACACATATATCATAGGCAAAATAGAGCACTGACCTGATTAATTGATTACCCACTGCGGGTATCCACCATCTTAACCATTATTTCCGGCTAACATACACATCATAAACATACATACATAACAACATACAAATAACAGGAGAATAGTGCAATAACTACGCACCTGATTAGCACAATTGACTAAATCCTGAAACCCACGTCTAACGATTTGCACCCTTGCGATTGTAGAACTCCTTCCTACAGAACCTAAGTCAGAATCGGCTAACATTATATACCAAAATGGACTATGGCCGAAAGTCACTACTGCCTTACCTTACGGATCTAAATCCTGAAAACCACCCCTTGCCTTAGAAGTTGTCGAAATTCCTGAGTGAAACCATATTAGAATCGACTTTAAATAATAATCCATAAGAATGGCCCCTTGGCCGAAAACTACAATGGCTTACCTTGATTCCTTCAATCCCAAAAGTTTCCTTTGATGCTGTAACACCCCAAACCCGGTCTATGCGTTTAGACAAGATTTGGTTTGTCACACAAATCAAACATTCGTTTATACTCAATAGTTAAAATAGAAAAGTGCTGCAAAACTTTTTGAAAATAGAGTTTAATAAAATTAAACTTGAGGATTTGAAATTCGAGGCTTTAAGAAAAATATTTGTTTGAAAACTTATCGTCAAAATTTAAATGTCAAAATCTTAAGATAGTTTAAAAGAACGTTGAAAGAATTTAAAATAATTAAAATGTCCAAACATTTGTTATAAAACCAATGTTCTTAAGAAAACTTAACATATTTAAGATAAAAACCATACTAAAAGTTTGATAATAAAATTCAAAACCATCCACACAATAAAATACTTAAAAACATAATAAGAGGCCTTATTACATAAAACCCATAACAGAATTTAAGATAATAATTTAAATAAAGTCATAGTTTATGAAAACCCAAGTTTGTAGTATGGCCTCCACCAAGTCATCTCCGGCCCAAGTCCACGTCAATTACCATTACCTGAAATGGTTAATAAAATTGGGTGAGTTACAAAGAACTCAGTGTGCAACTCACTTACCATCATTATTGGGCCAGATCGTCAAGACGTTAAGCTGGGCTTGAGCCCATTTACAGATTTCAACAGTATATCATAAAATAAAATAACATAATTTAAAAATGAATGCATGTAAAATGAATTTCCCAACCCAAACCTAAAATCCATCCGCTAACACCCCCGTACCAACCAACACACCTGTGGGGATCAAGTCAACCCACCCCGCCAAACACACCAAGTATAGGCTTTAAGCCTTTAAATAATTTTGTAGTGCACTACCGAACTAGATTGTGACATTGTCACCGAACTAGAGGCATTTAGCCGAATTTGTGGCAGAGCCACCGAACTAGAGGCATTGAGCCAAATTTGTGGCAACTGGCCATTCTTCTCTTCATATAACCCACCCTATGCAATCATGCGTGTATAACAAATATAATCACATAACAGATTTTTAATTATTCCATGACATCGGTGGGTTTATCAATAAACATTTCATTAGGCCCATATAAATAATTTAGCAACTAGCCCATTTAATAGTTTAGTGGGCTTTGGCCCATTTATCGAACTAGAGTATTATTGGCCCATTTATCGAACTAGAGTATTATTGGCCCATTTATCGAACTAGAGTATTATTGGCCCATTTATCGAACTAGAGTATTATTGGCCCATTTATCGAACTAGAGTATTATTGGCCCATTTATCGAACTAGAGTATTATTGGCCCATTTATCAATCTAGCAGTTTTTCGTATTTTTCTCGGTTTTAACCGTTTTCATGTATTTTCACAAAAGTATCAATTACTACATAATTTCCGAAATTTACCATTTTCATGATTTTATCACAGTACTTATGATTTGAAATCTAGCCCGAAAATGAGTGTGAAATTACACACCTGGTTATTGAGAGAACTACACTTTCCCGCTCTTCAACACCTAAACGTATCGCGATAGTTAGAACTCTATATTCTAATAAATAAATCGATTTAACCATAACGATCTAGAATTTACCCTCGGATTTTCGTAATACTTCTACTTGCGATTTCTCCCCGATTGATGGTTCGCTAACCGAATCGAATCCACGAACGAATAATGGTTCGGGAGTACGAACGACTTCGAACAATTGATTTTCCTCGGTTGAACGTCCGCAACCCGGTGGAAAATCCCGGATTCCCGAAATAGTTCTTTGCTTATACTTAGGGGGAATAACGGAACCTCCCCTCTTCCGGAAACTGAACACCGCCCTTTTCTTCCCTATTTTGAATGTCTTCAAAGACAAAGAACGTTACTCCAATCTAAAATAAATTTTTGAAATAATACCAAGGTTTTTAGAGTTGTGATTTCCTTACCACAAATATCGATTCCAAGGACTTGTGTCACCCACGACTTCTTGATTTCCAACCTCCGTTATCACACTAAAGTATAACAAATAAACGTCAATAGGATGAACGTTTATTTTGATCTAATATAGCCTTCAAACCAACATCAATATTCGGCCATAACCACTATTAACTAATCGGTTTTAAAAGAATTCTTACCTATTTTCCACGTTGAAAAGAAAGGATTTGAGAATGGTATTGATTTATGAAGGATTCGGCTATGAAGAATCAAAGAAAAAGAGAAAATAAAATCGGCTATAAGCACTCTAACATTCGGCCATGATAATGAAATTGGGGTAGATTTCGATTGAAAAGAAATAGAAGTAAGAGATGTAAGATTGGAAGAAAAGATGATGATGTTTCGGTTTTCAAATAGAATGGAAAAGAAAAGAAAGAAAGAGATGAGTTTTAAGAGCAATGTATAATCGGCAATGGGGAGAAGAAAAGAAAAGAATGGTCTTTTAGGTATTGGTAAAATCGGCACAAAGAGAAAGGCACAAAATTGACAATAAAGTGTAAAACAAAAATGACCAATTTGACAAAAGAAACAATGCTTACCAAATGCACAATTTCGGCCAAGGGAGAGAGTTTGAGAGAATTTTCAAAACTTGCACAAAAGTAAAAATGACCAAAACCAAAAGACTAAACTCCTAGCCAAACTATCACCAAAAATTCGGCTCCCCCCCTAGCCATATTGCCGTCCATGTACTTGGTCTAATGGCCAAGATATTGTTTCAAAAATATTTCCTTGATTCTTGCCTCATATCTTCACATTTTCCTTATTTTCTTGATTCCCTTCCTTAAGTTAATAATTTCCTTATTCCTTTGATATTCTAACCAAAAATAACAAGTCAACACCTACCATATAAGCTCTTGGCCGACACTTGCTATATATGTGCAGAAAAATTCAAAATAAAATTCACCTAGATGCTAAACAAGGGATTCGAACCTTCTCCCTCATGCCTAAACCCATGCGCCATCACCACTTGTCCAATAACTCATCTTATGCTTCACTTTGACACTTAAATTAATTTATGTGTCATAGCCACTTAATCCCACTTCCATAAATTCTCAAAATTAATATTATTCCATCCCAATAAATTTTAAATTCTTCTTCAGGACTATACTAAACACAAAAATAAATAAAGAAATTCCACCTTCTAGAATAATAACTCAAAGCACACAATGAAAATAAATTACTCGAATTTTCAGGGTGTTACAGATGCTCCTGACGTTGGCTACATTCAACAGGGACACATAATATGGCTTAAAGAACCATTCGGCCATCGTTAAGGCCTAACACCATGCTTTCGGCACACTAATAGAAAAACTCAAAACCGATTGATAACGAAAGATCACTTACCACTACACGTTTGAAGAGAAAGGGACACATAATATGGCTTAAAGAACCATTCGGCCATCCTTAAGGCCTAACACCATGCTTTCGGCACACTAATAGAAAAACTCAAAACCGATTGATAACGAAAGATCACTTACCACTACACGTTTGAAGAGAAAGGAAGATCACAAGCACGTAGTCGACAGCACCTTCAATAGAGATTCGGCTTTTGAGCACAACAATGGTGGTTTCGGTACTTTATGGTAAAGAGAGATCACGCCAAAGTAAAGAGAGTTTTATGCATAAAGGATTCGGCAATAAAGAACAAGGGTAGAGAGGTTTCGGTTTAAGCAAGAATAAATTAAAGAAAAAATGTGAAAAAGGAGTAAGAAAATAAATGCACCAATGGTTCTACTTTCGGCTTTTGTCAAAGGAAAATAAGATGCAAAAATTCGGCAAAAGAATATTCGAAAGAGAGACTTTTCTTCATTAAAAATTCAGCAAGGGAGACTAGGAAGCAAACAAAAATAATTTCGGCACTTTAACACCTTTTCATGGCCGAATATGCAAGCCCCCAAGGTCCTATAACCGGCCACCACAATCCCAATTAAATCTCTTATTTTATCTCTTAACACCTATTCAAAAATAAATAAAATACAACAGCCATTATCCCTTATCTTACTAATTTAAACTAAATAAAACAACCCAACCTTTATCCCTTCCTATAGCCAAAATTTTCAAAATAAAAAAACAAGCCTTAGCTTATCTTATTAGAGTCCACATGTTGTCCAACCACCCTCCAACCTGACGCAAAAAGCCAAAAATAAAATAAAACACCCATGTGCTGCCACCAAGTTTCGAACTTTAGCCCTCATTACCGCAAGTCACATATAATCGCCCCAAGCCACTTTGCTGCTGTCCTTTTTTATGTCATAAACTCCCCATAAATTCTTTTAAAGCCTCATTCTCCCTTAACGCCAACTTGCAAAAATAAAACAGGCTTATGCTGCCCCCAAGACTCGAACATGTGACCTGCTGGAACCCCCACACGCTACCAGCCACTTTACCAAGCCCGCTTTCATGTCCAAAATCCCTCGCAATTATTCTTAAGGCCTCCTTAGCCCAATCCCCTTTTTAACACCAAAAATAAAAGTCTCTAATGCGTCCTACGTTGTTCGAACCTCTTCTCTCCTGGACTCCGCTTGACGCAGACTCCCCAGCACCCAGGTGGCGTCCCTTGCCACTATACCACACGGCTACTTGTGTCCTAAATCCCACGCAAATTTTCCTTAAGGCCTCTTTGCCTAGTTCCCTCTTTTTACTTAAAATTCTAATATTTTCCTAGGCTTTCACCTCATATCCTAGAGTTCTAAAAACCCTTAATACACTTCCAAACACTGCCAAAACCTACTAACTCATGAATTATGCACGAACGCATAACCCATACTCTAGGATGTTACATGAGTCGTATGTATTTTCTTTTCAAGTGAAACAAGTTTTTTACTCGAAAGATCCAACTGATGAGGGTTGGCACTCTGTACTCCAAAACGTCCCTAGAGACTTGTTTGACATGGGCAATGGAAGTAGAGATGACATCGTCGAAAGATTAGAAACTTTGCCTTTTCCAGAACAAAACTTAAATGAAAATATCCCTAGTACTAGTACACAGTCTCAATGGGTTCGCCAGGATGTGGATGAAGATATTTACGAATTATGATGTAGTAAGATTTTATGATTTTTTAATTATATGTAATATTATAATTTAATCTTGGTCTTGTTAAATATTTCAACTATTTTATATGTACTATTCTTGTTGTAATTAGTTACTAAAATTACAACTATTTTATGTGTATTGCAGAAAAAATGCCTAGAAGAAGTTTGCGATATCTAAGTATTGTTCAGAATACTCCAAATTCGGAAGAAATAAATAGTGAACAACAGACTGCCATTAGATCTTCGAATGTTTCGAATACATCTGACGAACCTGCAAAAATTTAGAGTAATGCTAACTTTAATTTACATGCATGTTGACTTTTCTTATTGATTTCTTTTTCAACCTCTTATATTATAATATACTATTTTTCAGCTAAAAATGGTGGGACGCGCAAAGCTCGAGGACGTACGCTACTAAAAGAATTATACGAGTTAAATTCTATCGAGCGTGTCAAAGTATCTAGAAACAGTCATGGTCAGCCGTTGGATCAGAAGCTTGACTTTTAGCAAGATATTTGGGCATTATAGCACGAAATGCCAATATGTCGCCTATCAACTATGAGTCATGGCATCAAATGCCTGATAGTAACAAAAATCAAGCTCTCGATAATAATAAGGTAACAAAACATGAATATAATTTATAATACTTTGGTTTAAGTTTCATTTATATTTACTTTCTAAACTTGTATTTTTTGTAGGAGAGATTTGCTTTAGAGGTCTCGAATAATTATGTCAAGAAGGCACTGGGAAAAAAATGGAGAGGCCATAAAAGCACTTTAAAGAAAGAATATTTTAAGAAAAATATAAGCCTCGAAGAGAAATTGCGAAATGTCCGGCCGGGAATGCTGAGGTACCAATGGGAAGATGCGGTTAGATTCTGGAATTCAAAGAAAGGAGAGGTATTATGTACTTCCAAACTCTTATAATTATTTCAGTTTATAGTATTTACTATATACGTAATAACAATTTCATAATGTAGGATCGTGAGTGAGTTGGAACAACAAGGCAGACAAAAATAAAAATTCATGCACACAGCAGGGTCGAAAAGTTTTGCTTGTGTAGCTGAGGCCGAGGTATTTTGAATTTATTAATTGTGTCAAATATTAATTACTTTCTATTAAATTATATTTTTAATACTATATTGTAGGAACTCTCGTCTGGTCAAAAAGTTGGACGCCTTCAGCTTTTTGACATTACACATAGGAAGAAAGATGGATCTCCTATGACTTCTGAAGCTAGAGAAATTATGGTATATTTACATAATAAAATTTGATTTATTTTAAATATTTATAATGTTTAATTATAATGGTTTAATTCGTCATTAGTAGTTCTAAATAATGTTAAGTTATGTTGCATTTCTTTTTATTATATATTTTGTTTCTAACTCTTTAATTGATTTATTAGGAGAAACTAAAGGATAAAAAGACAGAGTATGAAGTGGTTGCTTCGGGTGATAGTTCTGTTAATCTTGACGACATTGATAATAGAATTATTATTGAAGTTTTGGGTCCTGAAAGGTATGGTCGGGTTCGATTTCAAGGATCTGTGTTATCCCAACCCAATATTTTGGATCCAGTTCGCAACAATACATGCCTTCGAGGAGTCAGGCTCAAGCTGAAGTTCTGAGGTGAAAAGAGTAGATGACTCAGATGCAAGCGAACACAGTTGAGCAAATTGCTCAACTTAAAGTAGAGGCAGCATCGAGAGAAGCTAAGGTTCAAAGAAAATATGAGGAACTCCAGCTACAACTTAAAACGGAGACAAAGAATGAGGAAATGAGAGCAGAGCAGCGAAAAGTACGACGACGCTTCACTACAGATTTGAGAATATGATGAAAATGTTTCAGCAGTCACAAAATTCGCCATCTTAAACATTTGTTTTCTTATTGTAAGAATATTTTTAACATTTTAACTTTTAACATTATTGTAAGAATCTTTTTAATTTTACTTCATTTATTAATTTATATCATATATCTTTCGTTGAATTTGAAGTATTATTTAGATTTGTTGTTTTTGGTTGGATTTCATGTTACAAGAAGGGTTGGATATGGATGAAAATGGGATGTTACAAATCTACCAAAGTTCATGTTCTTTAGCGGGTTTGTAAGAAAAGCGCCGCTAAAGGTCATGTACTATTGCGGCATTTGTGGAAAAAGCGCCGCTAAAGGTCATGTTCTTTAGCAGCGTTTGTGAGAAAAGCGCCGCTAAAGGTCATGTTCTTTAGCGGCATTTTTTTCACATAAACGCCACAAAATTTAGAGGCCTCGTCTATAGCACACTACAAGAAAATAGGGTTATAGCGGTGTTTTTAGTGGCGTTTCGACAAAAAATGCCCAAATATTATACATTTGCAGCGTTTTCCACAAAACACGCAAAAAACTGAGTAATAGCGGCGTTTTTGTTCCAAACGCCACTAAAAATTGAGCAATAGCAGCGTTTTTCGTCCAAACGCCGCTATAGGTCGACCATTAGAAGCGCCTTCTGAAAAACGCCGCAAAAAATTAAGCACAACGGTGTCGTTTTATATTGAGCTTTAAGGGCATTAGCGGAGCTTATCGAAAAACATCGCTATAGGATGACCATTAGCGGCATTTTTTTATAATTAAGCACAACGCCGTCATTTTATGTTGAGCTTTAAGGTCATTAGCGGCGCTTTTTGATAAACGCCGCTATAGAATGAGCATTAGGGACACTTTTTAAAAAACGCCGCTAGAGGTTAAGCATTAGTGGCGTTTATGATAAAAACGCCACAAAAAACATTTTATTTGCCATTTTGTTCTCTATCTAATTATTATTTAACTTGTTAGTTTATATTAATTAAAATACAATTTATTTATAATTGAATATTTTTAATTTATTTATTAAATAATTTCTTATATATATATATTAAAATTATAATTATAGTTTAAATTATTTAAGAGATGATAGATAAACTTTATATATATTAATATTAAAAAAATTGATAACCCATGCATCTCTAGAGAAACAAAATTAATTAATAAATTGAAAATGTTATTTAAATTTCTTAAAATATTGAAAGAATATATAATATTCAAAATTTATCTAATTAATTTAGGGTTTAAGGTTTATAGTTAAAGGTTTAGGGGTTTGTATGGGCCGAATAGGGTTTTGAGTTTAGCATTTCAAGATTTAGTGTTTTAAGTTTATGGTTTAGAATTAGTGTTAAGATTAGGGTTATGGCTTGGGTTTATGGGTTTAGGGTTTAGGGTTTAGAGAAGATCGAATGAAGACAGAATATCAAATTTGATTTAATCATTAAAAAATTATAAAAATATATGCTATCAAAATGGTGAGATTGCATTTTTTACTTACAATTTTAATTTCAGACCCTAACAAATTCTAATTGTGCATCTGTTTATCCCTAAACTCTAAACCCTTGACCATAAAACCCTAAACTACAAACACTAAACCATTAATCCATTAAACCCCAAAATATTAAACCCAAAAAAATCTAAACCTTGAAAATATATTTCATATGGATATATATTGATGTGTGTATATATAGATATTAATGTAAAATCTTATGTTTATAATAATTTGTGGAAGCATTTAATATTGATTAAAAAGTTGATTATAATTAGATTTTACTATAATAAATAAATTATAATAAATCAAAAATTATAAAAATAATTACCTAACTATTCTCTATTTTACGCACAAACCTGATCGAAATTTAATTAAAGTTAATGTTTGCAGATTCTATCAATTTAATCTTAATTTTAAAAATTCAACAAATTTAACCTTTAACTTTACACATTCTGTTAATTTAATATTTATTCTTAAAAACAAAAAAATTAAAAAACCCTAAAAAACTTTGAAATATATATATTTGAATGTTTAATTTTTATAAAAATATATACAAAACTATAAAATATTTATAAATAAATGAATACCCATTTTTCAATTTTCTAATATGAAATTTATTTACTAAATAATAAATCTAATAAATGAAAACAATAATAATAGGTTAGCAATAGTGGCGTTTTTCATAAAAACGCCGGTAATATATATGAAAAATTATTGAACGACGCTGTTTTAAGCTGAATGTTTAGTGGCGTTTCCTCTAAAACGCCACAAAAGATTATACAATACCGGCGTTTTTATATAAACGCAGCAAAAATATATTTAAGAGTGCAAAATGCAGTGTTTTTATACTTGTTTATAGTGGCGTTTTATAAAAAACGTCGCAAAATATTGTGTTTTACCGGCGTTTTAGCTAAAAACGCCGCTAATATATATTAAGTGTTTACAAAACGGCATCGTTTTTTTGCTTTGTTTTTAGTGGCGTTTTTAAAAGCGCCGCAAATTTTATTCATCTCAGCTCAAACGACATCGTTTTTTAGCCCCGAATTTCCTTTACTTTCCCCAAATCAGATTTCCCCGATTTCTTTTCACCAACATCCCAAATTCCCTCAAGTTCTTCCCCAAATTTTGCAATCCCTATTTTCCCAAATCTCTTCTGATCGAAATCCATTCCAAAATCCCTTCTGATCAAAATCCCCATTTTCCCTTCTGATTGAAATCCCTATTTTCCCAAATCACCACCGTCGTATCTTCTGTTACCCGGCGCCGCTGGAAATTCAGGCTACGGTGTTGTTGTTGTTTATGGATGTGCTCCTATTAACCAAGTACATTTCCATCATTCCTATTTCCTTTCATTTTACCCCGCATTATTATTTTTTATTTTAATTAGCATTATCTAATACAGTAGTGCGATAGTATCAACTCCTAGAGAAGAAAAATATTGCACTCTAATTTTGTTGGTCAGAGTGAAACTATGTGTTCTATTTGCTTTTATGGAAAAAAATTGATTTCTCTATCATACTTTTGTTTTTTAGTTTGCTGGTTTTCAATCATGTTTTATATTCACTCTTAACTTTAGGGTCTAGGCTACTGCTATTTAGGCTTTCGATTTTTTGTGCATGCAGAAAATGACCTCTGATTTTCTTGCAAAATAAATTTTCATGGCTATGAGCCGAGTTGGATCTAGTACTGATTTGATTGTGCATAGAGTAGAATATGTTCTTCAACCTGAAGAAAGAAGTCACCTTATGGGCCTTCTTCATTCTCAAAAAGCAAATGGTGTCTAGGGCAAAATACTATTGATTTGTAATTCTAACACTCATTTTAATGATGTTAATGGAAATTCCTGTATGACTCAGATCAAATGTACTTGTAAATCATTTTCCTTCTCCATGGTTTTGTGAATTTGACTTTAGTTTCCATTTTGTTTTAACATTTTAATCTTATTCTTGTAGAAAGCTCGTACATTAGTTTTTGTTGAAGCAATAAGGGAGTTGATTTGTTGAAACATTGGCTAAAGCTCAAAAGGTAAAACTCAAACCTTAAAACTCACCCTTAAAGTTTTAATTTTTTATATATAATTTATGTTTTAGTAATTAAGATATATGTAACACTTTTAATTTGTGGTATGCTCGATTGATGTTCCTTTGATATATGATATTGATTGACTTTACACTGGGTTTTATTAGGAATTAAGGATGCACTAGTTTACATGTAGAGAATGTTGTCTTTGCTTTGATATATGATAGTTTTTTTCATTTGCTGGTAATATGCGTAGGATGTGTTAATGGCCATTCCTCTCCTATTGTCATTCAACTATTGGGCATTCGATATTTTGGAGTTTTTACTATATATTTGATTTTTTTTTATAAAAAGAAGGATTAAACCATAACTAAACTATGTGAGGCAAGACATTTTAAAATAATTATCATGCAGTAACAGGAGGACTTTATTTGACGGTTGTATAAAGAAATTGTAGAAGGCCCATTTCGCCCAGGCCCGTCAAAAATTAAACCAAAAAAAAAAAACAACAAAGCAAAAAAGGACAAGCAGAATAAAAAACCAATAAAGGTCCAGTCCATTACAACTAAACAAAAAAATAATAATAAAGGCCCATTTACAATAGAAGTCCATAACCCAAACAACAGACCCAATTACACGGCCCGAATGGCCCAAATATTTTTGGCAGACAAAAACCCTAGGGTTTCAGAGGCAATTTTGCACTGTGCGCGTGCCTCCACGCACGTCACCACACACGCCGCCACGCGCACGCCACGCGCTAGCTCCTCCACGTCGGCCCACCTCCGTACAGCGCCACGCACGCCCGTACCTGCACAGAAAGGACAAACAATAACAAATCAAAAGAAAACAATTGTATTTTTCTTATTTTTATTTTTGGAATTCGGTTATAAAAACTGAAGCAAACATTTGTAAACGGGTTCACGATTTTTTCAAATACAGATATCAAAAGCAGAGGTATTTCCAGATCTTTTAGTCTATTGCTGTAGAAGGCCCATTTTGCTCGGGCCCGTCAGAAGTTAAACCAAATAAAAAAACAACAAAACAAAAAAGGACAAGCAAAATAAAAAACCAATAAATGTCCAGTCCATTACAACTAAACAAATAATAATAATAAAGGCCCATTTACAATAGCAGTCCATAACCCAATACATAACCCAAACAACAGACCCAATTACATGGCCCGGATAGCCCAAATATTTTCGGCAGACAGAAACCCTAGGGTTTCAGAGGCAATTTTGTGCCGCGCACATGCCTCCAGGCACGTCACCACGCGCGCCGCCACGCGCACGCCACGCGCTAGCTCTTCCACGTCGGCCCGCCTCCATACAGCGCCACGTACGCCCGTACCTGCATAGAAAGGACAAACAACAACAAATCAAAAGAAAATGATTGTATTTTTCTTATTTTTATTTTTGGAATTCGGTTATAAAAATCGAAGTAAACATTTGTAAAAGGGTTCACGATTTTTTTCGAATACAGATATCAAAAGTAGAGGTATTTGCAGATCTTTTAGCCTATTGCTATTTCAAACATATTGCGTAAAAAAAACATTTTTTACCTTTTGTGGCGATCAGAGGCCGAAACCGAAGCGTTTCTGAGCCGGAACCGAAACGTTTCTTACTTCTTTTGAGTTTTTTTGGAGGGGTTTTGAGTGTTTGAAGGTTATATCTGTGTTAAAGGGGGTTTAAAGGTGTGAAACGACTATTTTTGGGGTCTCCAACCACCACACACGATCGCGGACGGTGGCGGAGCACGGTGGCCCGATGACCGGAGCTCGGCCGAACCTAGGCTGGTGCTCACAGGGCAGAGGTCCCTCTTTTAGAGGATTTTAAGCTTTTTTTTTTTAGAAAGGGTGTTTAAAATGATTTTTTTTTTGTTATTTAGCATTTATAGCCCCTCGGGGCGACGTCCTTTTGGCATGGTCTGTTAATGACCAAAACGGCATCGTTTAAGGGCCATACCCGCGCGAGTGACCCGAACCGAGGAAGGATCCGCGCGCTTTGAGTAAATGGGTTATTTACATTTATAATCCTTCTGTTTTTCTTTGTGTTTGCAATTCAATTCTTTTGTTTCTTCAAATTTACCTGTTAATTTCGTTAGTTGTTCGCTTTAGTCCTGTATAAAGCGACATCGTTTAAATAGCGCGGGAATATCCTTTTTTTAATTCATGCATCTTTGTACATGTTTCATTTCAGTCCCTAGTAACGTTTTATTATTTGCAATTTTAACCCCGAATTTATTCAGTTTTCAAGTTCGCCCTTAACCTGTTTTTATCTATTTGTTTATTCACTTTTCGAAAAAGTTTTTTTTATTGTTATATTTTATTTTAAATTTTTAAATATATTATCTATATTAAATTCATATAGTATTTATTTTAAATATTTTCTTTATATTATTTACTTTGAACATTCATATATATATATATATTATTTAGTTTAAATTATTTTATATATGTTATCTATTCCAAGTTCTTATGACTATTTATTTGAAGATTTTGTATTTCGCTTTTTATTTTATTAAATTGTTTCGCATTATATGTGTATACTATTAATTTCAAATTTCTATATATATATTAGTAGATTTAATTTTTTTATGGTAATTTAAGTTGTTTTTAAATTAACTATTTCAAAATCATTTTACATATTATCTTATTATTAAGAATGTTTTGTATAATATTTATTTTAAATATTTTTTATCATTGCCCTCTATGTTATTTATTTTGAAATTATTTTGGGTATATATATATTATTTATTATATCTTATTTACAATAGTCGCTTTTTTAACATCCATTTCAAATCTTTTATATATTATTCGCTTAGAATTGTTTTGTGTTTTATTTCAGATTTTCTTATTACTTGTTTCGTTTTGTGGTAATGTAGATATTAATATAAGATGTTATGTGATTATTGCTATTATGTGTATGGTAATTCTTGTTTTATATTTATTTGTACTTTGCGATTTAATGATATAGCATTTCACTTGTAAATAATTACTCTACGTTGTATGTTATTATTCCATCGCATTTTATTCGCTTAAAAAGTCATGTTTAATGTCGTTCAAGTTTCAAAATCATTCCATTCAAAGGTTTTTAAAATAAAGCATTGCTCGAGTTTGGAAGTTTCGAGAAAATCGTGCCCTAACTCATTAGGTTCCGATTTTTCTTGTTAAATCCCGACAACCGAGTACCCTTTTCATTTTTAAATCAAAACATTTTAAATAAAAACTTATCCTCGAGAATTTGAGATGTTGCGTCCTAACTCACTGGATGTGACGTTTTATCATCTCGGGGTAAGAATTTCAAAAAACAAAGGCAATACTCTGTATTCGGGAATTTTGAGAAATTGTGCCCTAACTTACTGGGTTCCAATTTTTCATAGAGCCCAAATAACTGAATACCCTTCTCAAACTTTATTACGTGGGTTTTAAAAATCAAAAGATAAATTTAATTTCGAGAATATAATATGTTGTACCCTAACTTACTGAGTACGACATTTTATTTCTTCGAAATAAGAAGTTTTGGCATCCAATATGATTCTGTCCAAATGTGTCTTAAGCAAACGGATCGTAATCTAAAATCGTTTCAAATTCTCGACATTAAGTAATCAATTAGGTACTAATTTTTGGGCGCTACGAGGGTGCTAACCCTTCCTCGTACGTAATCGACTCTCGAACCCTTTTTCTTAGGTTTTTGTAGAACAAAATATGTTTTAATAAATAAAAGTTTTCAATTTCAAGGTGATCCGATCACACCTCAAAATAAGGTCGGTAGCGACTCCATTCTTTTTTCAAAGTCGATCCCTATTTTCCAAACATGAAAAAAATTGGTTTCGGTAGCTTGGCGACTCCACTAGGGAAACCTTAGAGAGTCAAGCTGTAAAACTGATTATTTTCTATCTTTTCGTCGAAAAATTGAAAATTTGATTTGAAAAATTACTATCTTTTTATTGCATTCGCTAGCACCTCATTTGATTGCTGTGGTTCGAGTCTTATAGAATACTTTTGTATCATATCGCATGACCGCTGGTTCGAGTCTTATAGCTACTCCTTCGTGAGGTTTTCACCTTCGTGCAGGATAGTGAATTGCTTCCGGGATACATCTGTACCTATGTCTTCGTGAGATTTTCATCTCCGTGCAGCCATAGGGAAATGTGTCGCCCTGAACCGAACTCAGTCCGTATGAGCCTAAAATGGGTGAGGATCGAGGAATCTGCTGGTTCAGGTACCTCAACTTTAGAATCAAACCGCATATAGAAAGCCTTAAGAGCCCACCCTAGGAAGAGCTACGCTAAGCCTTATCAGGTCACCCAGATAGATGCTTGTTTGTTTTTTTTTCTTTTTTTATGCGTTGAATTTTGTTTTTGTATATTGTTTTGACTTTTTGTTTTATCTTTGTTATTTTGCATGCATTTTCATATTTAAGAGTTGTCGATTCGGGTTCGATTGCTAAATTAGAGAGCTGGTCATGGAAAATGACTTTCTTGATAAAGTAGAGGATAATGCGACTGTCCGAACTTGGTCAGAAACAACACAATTAGAGAAGGGGGATAGTCTAGCTATGGGGCATGTGTCAGAGTTATGGGACTACACTCGTATTAGTGTTACGCAAAATAATCTTCAAGAGTTAAAAGTGATATAGAATCAGTGGAACGATGAGACCAAGAGGTTGTTCTACCATAATTATGGAGATTTGTCGTACTTACTTGGCATCAAGGTAAACGAGCAATTATTCTGAGCCCTCACTCAGTACTGAAACCCTGCATATTATTGCTTTACCTTTGGGAGAGTGGATTTAGTACCCACCATAGAAGAATACATGACTTTATTGCATTGTCCGAGGGTTTAAGTTGATAGAATCTATTCGAGAGCTGCCTATGTCCCAGCCTTTTAGAAGAAGCTGATGAGTATTACGGAAATAAGTGAGCAGTGGATTGCAACCAGGATTAAGCAAAAGGGCAAGTGTAAATTAATCCCATGGAGGAATTTGAGGGATTTGATTTTAGCTCATTCTGATATGAACAAGAGAGTTGATGTTTTTGCATTGAGCATCTACAGATTGATGCTATTCCCTAGATCTTTAGGGTATGTAGATGAAACTGTCACAGATTTCTTCGACCGACTCAATAAAAAGGTCACGCCAATTCCTGCAATCTTAGCCGAGATTTTTAGGTCTTTGAAAGCATGTAGAAGATCCGGAGAGGGCAGGTTCGTAGGGTGCGCTCAGTTGTTGCTGGTTTGGTTTCACAGCCACTTTTAAAAGGTAGATAAGGTTTCTTATCGGGTCTTCTCTAATAATTATTCCCCACTGAAAGAAATAGCAGCAACACTAAGAAGAGACGACGTGTCAGAAGAGAATTGGATGACACTTCTCCAAAATCTTCAGGAGGAGGATATTGAATGAAGAGCTCCTTGGTTCGTGCCCAATGAGATCATGTTTCGATGCAGGAGTTTTGATTGGGTCCCTTTGCTCAGAATTTAGGGAGCTATTGGTTATGCTCCTTTACTTGCACTAAGACAATACAGATCAAGGCAATTTATACCGGCAACACATGGTCTAGCGTAATGTGAGTTCTCGTATAAAGGAGATAATTACAAAAAGGGGGATCAAGGAGATTTCCACTGCTTGGAATCAGACTCGTCGGATGAAAAAGTTGACAGTAGGATCAATGACTACTTCCGAGTATAGCGGATGGTTCAGTAGAAGGATTAATGACAACATCCCGGGCCAAGTCTAAAAGGCGTACGATCGAGGGAAGAATACTTACATGTAGTCCCATCAGAATTGGAGATAATAAAACAAGATTTTGAAAAGAGGAATCGGGAGCTGGAGAAGAGGATAGAGAAATTAGAGGAAGAGAAGACGCATTTAAGGTTAGATACCGACGTTCAAAAGTTAGAGGCCGAGAGGCAAAAGAAAGTAAAAAATAAGGTCGATGAAGACTTGGATAGCTTAAAGATAGATTACAAGAAATTGCGTCTATCGATGAGAATCGCTGGATTGGGGAACACTTCAGAGTAATAGAGGACAGGAAATTCAAGTGAAAAAGACCAAGGCTGATCAGTGGAAGAAAAGGTTCCAAGAGGCTCAAACTCAGAGTGAGGCGTTAGAAAGGAGTCTATCAGAAGCCCAGAACGACAAAGGGGAATTAAAGACCAAAGTGGCAGAGCTTGAAAAAGTACTCTACCAGTATAGAAATCGTGATTCCGCAGCTGAGCTAATGGCAAGTTTGAGCAAGATTGAAGAAATGAAAGGAAGAATAGAAGAGCTAGAGTCTGCTTTGCAAAGTTGTGAGCTTCGGGTAGAGCTTCTTGAAGTAAATGAGGAGTGTTGGAAGGAACAACTTCATCACTCTTAGAGTCAAGTTAGGGATCGAGATTAATTTATGGGTGAAGCCGTGGCTCAGATGCAAGAGGTAGCTGACCATATTCAAACCTTGGCAGTTCAGGCCGACACGCTACGTGTGAAGTATGAGCTGGAATCAGACAGGGGTCAGGAACTAGCTTTGTTGCTTAGGAAAGTTAAAACTCTGAGCATTAGGGCAAAGACGTACTTGTAATCCGTTTTATGTAAAGAGCTTTGTTTTCTAATAAAGCTTTTTAAATGGAATTGAATCAGAATCGACGTCTTTTGCATTTCATGCATCTGCATTAAAGATCACTAAAAGTTTCTAATGGATTAATAATTATTTCAGTAATCTGGAAACCGACCAAAATCAACCAAACACGCATCCTTACGGTACACAAAGGAAGACTAGAGCAATGGATAAAAGAATAGAAAGGTTGGAACAAATGTAGAAAGAGATGCAAGAACAGATGCAAGCACAAATGCAAGAGCAGCTGGTTAAGATCCAGTAAGATATGATGGACAAAATGATGGAATCACAGAGGAATATGATGACTCAAATGACTCAGATAACGCAGCTGTTAAATGGGCTTATGGATAAAGGAAAGAGCCCCATGGTTAATTTTGAGGAGAATACTGAGTATCCTCAATGTCCCCCTGGTTTTACTCCAACACATGTGCCAACACGACCTGAATTAACTTTACAAAGGCCACCTGTCATGATCAAGCCTCAACAATTCCAAGCTAGTATGAATCTTTAAACTGGCTCGGGTTCAGGAGACAATCTAATCAATGCTAATGTCCCTAATTTGGATGAAATAGCGGAGGGAGAGAGGACAAAAGTAAAATTACCAAAACAGCTAGAAGATAGATGTAACTGGTTGGAGGAGAAGTTTAAAGGGATCAAAAGTGCTGATAACTATTATGGAATTGATGCCAAAGATTTAAGCTTGGTCCCAACTTGGTGCTCCCATACAAATTCAAAATGCCTGAATTTGAGAAGTATAATGGGACATGTTCCCTGAGGCTTATATTACTATGTTTTGTATAAGAATGATGGGGTACATTAATAATGACCAACTATTGATCCATTGCTTCCAGGATAGCCTGGTGGGGGCAGCAGCCAAATGGTATAACTAGTTGAGTCGTGCCAAAATTGGTTCATGGAGAGATTTGGCTCAAGCATTCATAAAACAATACAACCACGTGACAGACATAGCACCCGATAGGATTACACTCCAGAACATGGAGAAGAAGACAAATGAGAACTTCAAGCAGTATGCCCAGCGATGGAGGGAGGTAGCGACGCAAGTCCAGCCACCATTCTTAGAGAAAGAGCTGACCATGCTCTTTATCAGTACTTTAAAAGCTCCATTTATCAATCACATGTTGGGAAGCACTAGTAAAAGCTTTTCTGATATCGTAATGTTTGGGGAGATGATAGAAAACGCGATAAGATGTGGGGAGATTGAAGTAGGGGAAGGCACCAAGAGATCAACCCCGAGAAGGAGGGAGAATGAGGTGAATAACACGACTATGTATAACAAGCGTCATTCGAGAGCAATCAAGGTAAGCCAGCCAAAAGCAACAACCACTAATCATCAAGGTCCCCCGAGACAGGAATCCAGTACAAGGGTGAACAACGAAAGGATACAGTTCACACCTATACCCATGACGTATAGAGAGCTATACCAGAACCTCTTTGATGCACATGTGGTGGCCCCTTTCTACTTAACACCACTACAACCCCCGTTTCCCAATTGGTATGACGCAAACGCGTAATGCGAATATCATGCTGGAATGGCGGGGCATTCAATTGAAAATTGCACCGCGTTCAAGAAAGTAGTCGAAAAGCTAATAAAAATGGGGATCGTAAAGTTTGACAACCTACCCGTACCAAATATAGTAGAAAACCCGTACCAAAGGAGGATCATGATGTAGGTTCTCATACTCATAGTGGGAGACGCTACGATTTGGTAAAAGGGAAAGCTTCAATGGTGGAGCAAGAGAAAGAAAAATCAGTCAAGCTTGAGTCGCCCGTCAATGAGCCAGTAAGAGAAGAGGAAGCTAGGGAGTTCCTAAAATATTTGAAACACAGTGAATACTGTGTTGTAGAACAGTTGCACAGACAACTAGCGCGCATATCTGTGTTAGCTTTGCTCATAAGTTCAGACGTGCACCAAAACGCATTAATGAAGTTTTGAATGAGACTTATGTGGCCAATGATATCTCGGTTAATAAACTTGATAGATTGATTGGTAACATAAGTGCTGACAATTTCATCTACTTCAACAATGATGAAATTCCACCAGGAGGCAGGGGATCCACTAAGGCTTTGCATATTACCACTAGATGCAAAGGGTACACACTGTCGGGGGTCTTGATAGACAATGGGTCGATGCTAAACGTATTACCCTTATCCACATTAAACAGATTATCGGTGGATAGTTCCCACATGAAAGAATGCCAGAACATAGTTAGGGCATTTGACGGCACGCAAAGAAAAGTCATGGGGAGAATTGAGATACCCTTATTAATTGGTCCGACTACTTATGAGGTAGATTTCTTGGCCATGGATATCAAGCCCTCCTATAACTACTTACTAGGAAGACCGTGGATTCATTCAGCGGGAGAGGTACCTTCATCATTACATCAGAAGCTGAAGTTAGTATCAGAGGGCCGACTAGTGACAATAAATGCCGAAGAGGATATTATCGCAGCTGTAACCAGTGATGCACCATATCTGGAGACAAATGACGAGGCAATCGAGTGCTCTTTTTGATCCTTGGAATTCGTGAATACAACCTTCATTACAAAAAGAAACAGAATCCCAGTACCAAATATATCCAAGACTACAAGAATGAGATTGCAAATGACCCTAGGAAAATGAGCTTTGCAGGAAAAAGGGCTTGGAAAATATCTTCAGAGAAGAGTTGTGGCTCCGATGTTGAAAGAAAAGTAAGATCGCTTTGGCTTAGGATGCAGGCTAGATGTAAAACAAAGAAAGAAAGAGTTAGAAAAAAGGCAAGAAAGAAGAAGGACTCATTTGAGTGGTGAAGAAATCAAAAGGGAACCCATAATAATTCCACACATATCCAAAACCTTTGTGCCGGGAAGGGTCATTCATGCTGAGCAGAAGGCGCCAAAAAAAAGAAGACATTAAAGCAATGTAGGACAATGTCTACATTAATGTCATATCTGATGAGGCAATTGAAGGGGGAAACTTGTCAGATATCCACCCTTATGAGCATGGGAGTGTTCTAAATAATTGGACTGCAGAAGAGATTCCTATAGTGTTTAGAACTATTTCAGAGTAATGTCTCAGAACACTTATTGCTCTACGCTTAGAAGTAATAAGCATCTTTTGTAAAATAGGCTTATGTCCCAAAAATTTTTAATTCAATGAAAATGCTTCTAAATTTTTTGAGCAAATATTCTTTATTCTTTCCAATTCATCCATAATCATATTATACCGACAATCATTCTTTATTCCAAATATCCTTTTATTCTTCATTCATGATCATGCCATACAAATAATTATTCTTACATTTATTCATTTTTGTATTCCTTTGTACCTACAATAGATTCTTGAATATCAACGACATGAGTGATGCTGCTACTGGATCAGAATTCCCTTTTGAGCAAGACATGTGTTTAGAGGGATCCCAAGACTCTGAAGATGACATGGACTGTGGTTTACCACCGGACTTGTTAAGAATGATAAAACAAGAGGAAAAACAAAGTCTACCTCACGAAGAGACAGTAGAGGTCGTGGCCTTGAAAGAGGGAAAGGCAGTGAAAATTGAAATGTGCATAACCGAAGAAACAAAGTGAAACCTCGTAGATTTACTTCGAGAATTCAAAGATGTCTTCGCGTGGTCATACCAAGATATGCCGGGGTTAAGCACTAACGTTGTTGTACACCGCCTCCCCATAAAAAAGGATTACAAGCCGATTCAGCAGAAGCTCCGGAGAATGAGGCCTGACATTGTGCTAAAAATAAAGGAGGAAGTCAAAAAGTAGTTTAAGGCCGGATTCTTGCAAGAAATCAAATATTCAAAATGGGTAGCCAACATCGTGTTTGTCCCTAAGAAAGATGGGAAAGTGTAAATGTGTGTAGATTATAGAGACCTAAATAAGGCTAGCCCAAAGGATAATTTTCTGTTACCCCACATTGATACTCTGGTGGATAATACGACAGGCTATTCGTTGTTTTCATTCATGGATGGGTTCTCGGGGTACAATCAGATAAAGATACATCCTCAGGACATGGAAAAAACTACCTTTATTACATTATGGGGAATGTTCTGTTATAAAGTGATGCCGTTTGGGTTAAAAAATGTAGGAGCTACATACCAAAGGGCCATGGTAACTTTGTTCCATGATATGATGCATAAAGAAATTGAAGTTTATGTTGATGATATGATTGCGAAGTCTAGAACAGAAGAAAAACATATCCGAGTTTTGAGGAAACTATTCCTGAGGTTGAGAAAATTCCAGTTAAAGCTCAATCCAACAAAATGTACTTTTGGAGCTAGATCCGGAAAATTGCTGGGCTTCATAGTCAGCAAGATGGGAATCGAGATTGACTTCGACAAGGTCTGAGCTATATAAGAATTGCCTCCACCGAGCACTCAAAAGAAGTTCGAGGTTTCCTGGGAAGGTTAAATTACATTGCTTGGTTCATTTCACAGTTAACCGAGAAATGTGATCCCATATTTCGTCTTCTGAAGAAACACAATCCAGGTGTGTGGGATGATGAATGCCAGAAAGCTTTCGATAGGGTCAAGCAGTGCTTGTCAAATCCTCCAGTATTGTCACCCCATGCCCGGATAGACCATTAATCCTGTATCTGACAGTGTTTGATTACTCTATGGGATGCGTGTTGGGTCAACGCGATGATTCGGGAAGAAAAGAAAAGGCGATATACTACCTTAGTAAGAAATTCACTGAGTGTGAGATAAGATATTTGCCAATTGAGAAGTTGTGTTGTGCCTTAATTTGGACGACTCACAGGTTGAGGCAAGACATGTTGTACCACACGACCTAGTTGATCTCGAAATTAGACCCTCTGAAGTACATGATGGAGTCAACCGCTTTGAATGGAAGGATGGCTAGATGGCAAATTCTTCTCTCTGAATTCGACATAGTTTATGTGAGCCAAAACGCTGTAAAAGGAAGTGCAATAGTAGATTTTCTGGCCAGCAGAGCTCTAGAAGAGTATGAGCCTCTAAACTTTGACTTCCTCAATGAAGAACTAATGTATCTGGCAACTACCGAAGAAGAAGCTATGAAAGATCACCTCTAGAAATTGAACTTTGACGGAGCATGAATGCTATAGGCAATGAAATTGGGGCAGTCTTGGTATCCCCAAATGGAGATCATTATCCATTCTCGTGTAAATTGGATTTTGATTGTACGAATAATATGGCGGAGTATGAAGCATGTATCATGGGACTTCGTGCAGCCATATAACGTAAAATTAGAGTGCTGGAAGCATATGGAGATTCTGCATTGGTGATCTACCAACTGAAAGGTGAATGGAAGACAAGAGACACCAAATTGATTAATTATCGAAAGATAATTCTGGGGTTGATTGAAGAGATTGATGACATTACTTTCAATTATCTCCCGCGAGACGAAAACCAAATGGCTGATGCTTTGGCTACTTTGGCTTCCATGATTAAAGTGAACAAGTAAGAGGATGTAAAACCCATTCAAATAAGTATTTATGAGGCCTCAGCTCATTGTTACAATGTGGAGGAAGAAGAAATGGATGATCACCCCTGGTACCAAGATATATTACGATACGTGAGAAATCATGAATATCCTGAACAAGCGATCGAGAATGATAAGAGGACGTTTAGAAGACTAGCCTGTGACTATGTCCCAGAATGAGAGACTTTGTATAAAAGAAGAAAGGATCAGGTACTTTTGAAATGTGTGGACGTTGTTGAAGCCAAGAAAATTCTAGAAGAAGTCCACGAGGGTGTTTGTGGAACACATGCCAATGGTTTCACAATGGCTAGACAAATTATGAGATTTCGATACAATTGGTCCACCATGGAAGGAGACTGCATCAATTATGCTAAGACATGTCATAAATGCTAGATCTATGGGGACAAAATTCATGTACCTCCTTCACCTTTGCATGTTAATACTTCCTCGTGGCCTTTCTCCAGCATGGATGCCATTGTGCCGATCTCTTCAAAAGCTTCAAATGGGCATCGATTCATTTTTGTAGTCATCGATTATTTCACCAAATGGGTGGAGGCTGCTTCATATGCCAGTGTTACTAAGACGGCAGTCAGTAGATTCCTAAAAAAGGAAATTATATGTCGATATGGAATGACTGAGAGGATCATATCGACAATGCATTAAACTTGAATAACAGCACGATTGCAGAAGTCTGCAGTCAATTCAAGATCAGACATCACAATTCAAGAAAATTGTGGGAAAAATGGCTGAAACCTACAAAGATTGGCACGAGAAATTACCATTTGCTCTCTATGCTTATCGAACATCAGTCAGGACCTCCACCGAGGCAACTCTGTTCTCATTGGTTTATGGAATAGAGGCAGTGTTACCCATCGAAGTTGAAATTCCTTCCCTTCGAGTCTTGTCAGAGCTAAAGTTAGATGAAGCCGAATGGATCCAGTCTCGATATGATCAACTGAACTTGATTGAGGAAAAGAGGCTAAGGGCTATTCATCATGGTCAGATGAACCAAAAGAGGATGATGCGAACTTATGAAAAAGAGGTTCGCCCAAGAGAATTTCACGAGGGGGACTTAGTTTTGAAAAAGATCCTCCCCATACAAAAGGATTTCAGAGGGAAGTGGATGCCAAATTGGGAAGGACCTTATGTGGTGAAAAAGGCTTTCTCTGGAGGAGCACTGATCTTGGCCTAGATGGATGGAAAAAACTTATGCAATCCTATAAATTCAGATTTAGTCAAGAAGTACTATACTTAAAGAGGAAAAGAGGCCAAAGTGAAAACCCGCAAAGGGCGCTTTGAAACCTTCTCAAAAAAAATGAAAATGAAAAACGGAGAGGCCAAGGTGAAAACCCGCAAAGGGCGCCTTGAGACCAAAGGGGTTTTGATTCGAAAACCCGGAAAGGGCAGCTCAAATTGCAATCGACGCTGGGGCATGCGGTAATCTTGCCATACTTGAATTAAGAAGGAGGAGAGATGTTATGTCTTGGATCGTCAATAGAGTACTCTCAATCTCCTAAACACATATTGAGCTTAAAATGGTCATCAGAAAGTCCGTACAGAGAAGCTCAGGCTGCGATATCCGGGGCACCTATCTTGTTCCCTAATCATTTTGTATTCCAGTAATGCTTGCTTCCTTTAATTAACCTATTCTTTTCAGATTTTGTTTATGATAAATTTCCATTTTGTCCATCATTTACAATTATTTTCAAGCATTTTGTATTGAAGTAACGATTAATGGACTAATAATACTTTCGCAAAAGGAGTTTTGCATATTACTCTGAAAACTTCTAAATAATACGAGAACCTGAAACAGGACTTTTGTAATGGCCTAAATTCGAGATTATCAGAATAATGGTTTCGCAACCATAAATCCGATTTAAATAGAAATTTATTTCAATATGTTTGCATGAGTCTTTATATGATAGGAAATATTTTTATAAATATTTATAAAATGTTAGTAATGTGGTATTAAACTTTCGTTAGAAAATTTTTACGTTTGGGTAGGTAATTAAATGAAAAGGACTAAATTGAAATGAAAGTAAAAGTTTAATTATAGATTAAAAGAAAGTATAAAGGACTAAAATGGCAATTTAGCCATTTTGTCTAGATTGAGGCGGTGAATTGAAGAAAAATCTTAGATTTTTAGTTTATTATTATATTATTATATTATTATTATATTATTATATTATTATAAATATATATATAAAGAAAAGAGAAAAGAAACAAAAGAGATAGAAACAGAAAAGAAACAGAGAGCAAACGTGAAAGAAGAAAGAAAAAGAGAAAAGAAAGAAGAAAAGGGAAAATTAAAAGTTTGAAGCTTGGAGTTTAATTTGGTAAGCTAATTTAGTCCTTTTCTTTTAATTTTGATGCTTTATAAGTTTTAGAACAAAGTTTTGATGAATTTAAGTTGAAATTTTTGAAGTTTCAGAGTTTTTGAATATAGCATATGATGAATAAAATGATGAATTAGTGGTTTAATTGAAAGAATTTGAAGTTAGAATTGGGTAAAGGATTTAATTGTAAAAAATAAGCTATAACAAAACTGTTTTGGACAGCAGTAGTAGAGTAAGTTTGAAAAATCACTAAACTTCGTAGAAGTGGAATTAGAAGTTGAATGAGATATGAAATTAAAGCTTATTGAGTCTATTTTCATATGAAAGAAACATGGAAAGCAAAGGAATTCTGTAATTTGAGATATTTATATTTTTGTAAGACTGGTTTAGAGGATTTCGAAATCCCTGTTCTGACTTTGAAAAAATCATAAAAATTGGAGAAAAATAATTAGGGCTTAACTTTATATTTTTAGAATCCTGAATGAGTCTATTTTCAAATTAAATAAATAAGAAGTTCATATGAATTCTGTACGAAGAGTAATTTGGTTCGTAGTGAAGAGAGGTCAGAACAGTTAAACAGTAAAACAGGGGAAACTTTAAGAATAATCTGGTATTGATTGGCCATACCAAAAATTCTGACAATTTTATGGGAAGAAGATATGTGAGTCTAGTTTCAGGGAAAATTAACGGTTCTTCATTTGGAGCTCTGTAGCTCGAGAAATAAATAATTTAGTGACTGTGACTCAAGTAGACAGCTTTGAATAAGCTAAAAATAATAATAGAATTATAGAAAATGCTACATGTGAACATGAAATGTATTGAATTGATGATTGAATTTATTTATTTAGATCCGGAAAACTCAAATACAAAGCTAGATCGAGGAAAGGAAAAAGTCCCGGATTAGTAGATTTTATAAACGAACTAGTATCGAGGTAAGTTCATGTAACTTGAATTATATTCTTAAATGTTTGAAATGTATGTTATTGATGTGAATATAATTTGAATGTCCATTGTATGAAATTTGATGAAACATTGGTATATTTAATAAAAAGGAAAAAATCCGGTTGAATGAAAGGAAAATTCGATGGATCTCTGAAAAGGAATTGACGGTAAAAAAGGATCTAGCCGGACGGGTGATCCTATCTGATATAGCCCTCCGAAGAATATGTGGAAAATGGATTTAGCCCGGACGGGTAATCCGATTGCGGTCTGAATTTAGCTGGATCGTAATTCGGATCCAAGCTCATTAGAGTAATTGTCGTTGCGTGTGATTTAGCTTTGACTAGTAATCCCGACAATACTCTATGAGTTTATATTACTGAGATTTAGCTGGGTGGTAATCTATTTTGTAAAGATGAGGTTCGCGGAGTGTGCTCTCTGAAATGAAAATCGCGCACATGAATATGAATTGACGGACCGGTTTGTACACAAAAGTGTACCTCTAAAAATCCATCGAAATTTCGAGTAATTCAACGGGATAAATATGGAAAAATAACAAGGAAATGAAAATCATAGTATTGATGAGCTCATCAATCATGGTGTGTATATTATTGATATATGGAAATTAATGAACTAACTTGAATGTTGAGCTTGTGCATGTCGAGTATTAATGCATTGAATGGATATATGAATGCTTATTACATTGTATTGAAAATATTAGGTAAGTATAATTCTTGTTACATGGGCTTACTAAGCACAAAGTGCTTACTCTGCTTTCCTTTCCCTTGTTTTGTAGTGTTAAGAGCTCTGAGGTCGAATCGGTGGGAGACTCATCACACTATCAACCCCATATTTCGGTATTTAAAGAAATTTTAGTTTGGAAATGAATGGCATGTATAAGCTAATAAAATAAATGTTAATATGAAATGAATATAAGGTTAGCCACTGATATGGCTTATGTGTTGAAGTTATTTTATAAATATGCATGAATTTTATTTTGAAAATATGTTGAATTAGAATGGTTTCGGTTAAAAAAAAAAAAATTTGTAAACTCTGGTAATGCCTCGTACCTTATTCTGATAACGAATACAGGTAGGGGGTGTTACAACTTTTATTTAGAACTCACCAAGCCTAAGGGTTGGAAATGTTTGAGAAGGAAACTCTAAATAGTGACCATTTCTTCAAATTTGCTGTCAAAAAAAATGCCGGTTGAACAAGAAGACAGGATATTACGTCAGTGATACAACCTGGAAGAACAATGAGCAATGTCAATCCTAAGCGTTTAAAAAGGATCATTCTCATGAAATTCTGCATTCGTGCAAAATACGTTTATTTAGGAGCATTTGATTCAATCTGATTATTGCATCCTAATCATTCTACAAAGGATCATTCTCATGACATGTTGCATTCATGCAAATGTCATCCATAATATATTTAGCTAGGAGCCTTTGACTCATTCTAATCATAAGATCCTAATCATTATGCATAAGCCTAAATCTATAAATTGATTCTACAAGTCATGTTCCCCTGAGGACGATGTAACAAGATCTATGAATCTACAGGTCCTATACCTTTGAAGTTGCAATAGGTCGGATCAAATCCAACATGGCGAATCCTATTTCCCTGAAGTTGCAATGGAACAGGTTGAAGTTTTAAATTACAGATCTCACATCTCTGAAGTTGCAATAGAGCAGATCAAAACAAGCCTTATCTCCCTGAAGTGGCAGTGGAGCAGGTTGAAGTCACAAGTCTTATCTCCCTGAAGTTGCAGTGGAGCAGACTGAGGATAGTTAATCCTATCTCCCTGAAGTTGTAGTGGAGCGGATTAAAATTACGAATTCTATACCTCTGAAGTTGCAGTAGGTCGGATTGAATTTACCATACAAGTCTTATCTCCCTGAAGTTGCAGTGGAGCAGACTGAAGATAGTTAATCCTATCTCCCTGAAGTTGCAGTGGAACGGATTAAAGCGACGAATCCTATACCTCTGAAGTTGCAGTAGGTCGGATTGAATTTACCTTACAAGTTTTATTTCCCTGAAGTTGCAGTGGAGCAGACTGAAGACAGTTAATCCTATCTCCCTGAAGTTGTAGTGGAGCAGATTAAAATTACAAATCCTTTACCTCTGAAGTTACAGTAGGTCAAATCAGATTTAGTAAATCTTATCTCCCCGAAGTTGCGGCAGAACAGATTGAAGCTACAAGTCTGGGATCGAAGTGCTAGTTCTCATGCCCCTGAAGATGCAGTGGGATGGAATGAAGCTACTCAAAGAAGAAAAGCACCGAAAGAAGTCCAAGATTCAAAGACCGGGCAAAATTGGTCCTTTTTGAAGTCTTTGCTCTATTTTCGTTACACGGCAATGAGCAAAGAGGGGTAGCTGTAGAAGACCCATTTCACCCAGGCCCATCAGAAATTAAACCAAATAAAAAAAACAACAAAATAAAAAGGGACAAGCAAAATAAAAAACCAATAAATGTCCAGTCCATTACAACTAAACAAAAAAATAATAATAAAGGCCCATTTACAATAGCAGTCCATAATTCAATACATAACCCAAACAACAGACCCAATTACACGGCCCGAATGGCCCAAATATTTTTGGCAGATAGAAACCCTAACGTTTCAAAGGCAATTTTGTGCCGCGCGCTTGCCTCCACGCACGTCACCACGCGTCCCGCCACACGCTAGTTCCTCCATGTTGACCCGCCTCCGTACAACCCCACGCACGCCCGTACCTGCACAGAAAGGACAAACAATAACAAATCAAAAGAAAACGATTGTATTTTTCTTATTTTTATTTTTAGAATTCGGTTATAAAAACCGAAGCAAACATTTGTAAAAGGGTTCACAATTTTTTCGAATACAGATATCAAAAGCAAAGGTATTTGCAGATCTTTTAGTCTATTGCTATTTCAAACATATTGCGTATAAAAAAAATTTTACCTTTTGTGGCGATCGGAGGCCGAAACCGAAGCGTTTCTAAGCCGGAACTGAAATGTTTCTTACTTCTTTTGATTTTTTTTTTTGGAGGGGTTTTGAGTGTTTGAAGGTTAGATTTGTGTTAAAGGGGGTTTAAGGGTTTGAAATTGCCATTTTTGGGGTCTCCGACCACCGCGCACGTCGGCGGACAGTGGTGGAGCACAGCGGCCCGATGACCGAAGCTCGGCCTAACCTAGGCTGGTGCTCGGAAGGCAGAGGTCTCTCTTTCAGAGGGTTTTAAGCTTTTTTTTAGAAAGGGTGTTTAAAATGAATTTTTTGGTTTTTTAGTATTTATAGCCCCTCGGTGCGACATCGTTTTGGCATGGTCTGTTAATGACCAAAACGGCATCGTTTAAGGGCCATACCCGCGCGAGTGACCCGACCCGAGGAAGGATCCGTGAGCTTTGAGTAAATGGGTTATTTACGTTTATAGTCCTTCCGTTTTTCTTTGTGTTTGCAATTCAATTCTTTTGTTTCTTCAAATTTACCTGTTGATTTCGTTATTTGTTCGCTTTAGTCCTGTATAAAGCGACATTGTTTAAATAGCGCGGGAATATCCTTTTTTAAATCCGTGCATCTTTGTACATGTTTCATTTCAGTCCCTAGCAACGTTTTATTATTTGCAATTTTAACCCTGAATTTATTCAGTTTTCAAGTTCGTCCTTAACCTGTTTTGATCTATTTGTTTATTCACTTTTTGAAAAAGTTTTTTTATTGTTATATTTTATTTTAAATTTTTACATATATTATCTATAATAAATTCATATAGTATTTATTTTAAATATTTTCTTTATATTATTTACTTTGAACATTCATATATATATATATACACATATATATATTATTTAGTTTAAATTATTTTATATATGTTATCTATTCTAAGTTCTTATGACTATTTATTTTAAGATTATGTATTTCGGTTTTTATTTTATTAAATTGTTTCTCATTATATGTGAATACTATTAATTTCAAATTTCTATATATATTAGTAGATTTAAATTTTTTATGGTAATTTAAGTTAGTTTTTAAATTAACTATTTCAAAATCATTTTACATATTATCTTATTATTAAGAATGTTTTGTATAATATTTATTTTAACTATTATTTATCATTTCCCTCTATGTTATTTATTTTGAAATTATTTTGGGTATATATATATATATTATTTATTATATCTTATTTACAATAGTCGCTTTTTTAACATCCATTTCAAACCTTTTATATATTATTCGCTTAGAGCTGTTTTGTGTTTTATTTCAGATTTTCTTATTACTTGTTTCGTTTTGTGGTAATGTAGATATTAAGATATGATGTTATGTGATTATTGCTATTATGTGTATGGTAATTCTTGTTTTATATTTATTTGTACTTTGCAATTTAATGCTATAGCATTTCACTTGTAAATAATTACTCTACGTTGTATGTTATTATTCCGTCGCATTTTATTCGCTTAAAAAGTCATGTTTAATGTCGTTCAAGTTTCAAAATCATTCCATTCAAAGGTTTTTAAAATAAAGCATTGCTCATGTTTGGAAGTTTCGAGAAAATCGTGCCCTAACTCACTGAGTTCCGATTTTTCTCGTTAAATCCCAGCAACCGAGTCCCCTTTTCATTTTTAAATCAAAACATTTTGAATAAAAACTTATCGTCGAGAATTTGAGATGTTGCGTCCTAACTCACTGGATGTGAAGTTTTATCATCTCGGGGTAAGGATTTCAAAAAACAAAGGCAATATTCCGTATTCGGGAATTTTGAGAAATTGTGCCCTAACTTACTGGGTTCCAATTTTTCATAAAGCCCAAATAACTGAATCCCCTTCTCAAACTTTATTACGTGGGTTTTAAAAATAAAAAGATAAATTTAATTTAGTGAATATAAGATGTTGTACCCTAACTTACTGAGTACGACACTTTATTTCTTCGAAATAAGAAGTTTTGGCATCCAATATGATTCTGTCCAACTGTGGTCTTAAGCAAACGGATCGTAATCTAGAATCGTTTCAAATTTTCGACATTAAGACATTAAGTAATCAATTAGGTACCAATTTTTGGGTGCTACGAGGGTGCTAACCCTTCCTCGTACGTAACCGACTCCCGAACCCGTTTTTTCGAGTTTTTGTAGACCAAAATATGTTTTAATAAATCAAAGTTTTCAATTTCAAGGTGATCCGATCACACCTCAAAATAAGGTCAGTGGCGACTCCATTTTTTATTTTCAAAGTCTATCCCTATTTTTCAAACACGAAAAAAATTGGTTTCAACAGAAATACTTACCAAACAGTTTTGAGAATGCCATTAAAATTAACCCACCAACTACTTTGTTGCTCTCTTTCATCTTTTAACGTTTTGCAATATTCTATAGTTGATTTTTGTGTTTATGTTGAATATGTGGGACATTGATTTTCTCTGTGGTTAGTGATGAGATGATTGGGTGATTAGCTTGTTGTGATTTACTTGCTAATTAGGAGAACTTATTACCGCTAAGGAGGGACAATTCTATGTTGGGTTCATGTAGAGAAGATTTTGCACCTTCACTACAATCGTCTAATATGCACTCAAAGCACCGAATTCGAGAGATGAAGTGAATGGTAGCCCAAAATTAACGAGAGCTAAGAGTTAAAGGTGATTTCTATGTCAGAACCGTATTGAGAGAGCTTAGGGTATGTGAGTAGTAACCATATAATTAGGAGCAACAAGTCTTTGGTTCAATCGTTAAATCACTAATTGCACCATACAATTATTCATTCTTCAAATTTCACTTAGAAATGATTTGTTTTTTTTTTTTTTTAATTTCGCATGATCTTATTTCACTGAATATGCATTTTAAAAGATTGAGTGACTAGGAATAGAGCCGAATAAGCATTTAATTTTTTTTTTTTGACAATACAGTTAGTCGAATTTTGACCTTTGGTTGCTATTTAGTTTGTAATTTTACTTTTTTGAAACATGACTTGTTGTATTGTTTGACCTCTGAATATATAGATACATGGATATATAAGTATTCGGACTCTTCCAGCTTCACCTTCCTGTTTCCTTCAGCTTCAACTTCCAGTCAATTAGCTTCAGTTTGTGGTAAAGCTAATTATACTTCAAATTTGTATATCTTTTTTTTAATTCTGGAAATGAAATGGCCATATTTATTCTGCAGATTGTTCTACCCTAGTTTCATCTGCAGATTGTTCTACCTTAGTTTCTTCTGCAGATTGTTCTGTGTTAGTTTGTTGGTAAGTTTTCACTGTTTAGATTGTTCTCCCTTTTTTTTTTATATATCATAAATATGAGTATAGTTGTAAATCAAATACGCATGTTATTTATGTTAAAACAAATAATTGTTAAATACTTGTAACTCAATTTTTAATTTTATATTGTAACTCAATTACAACAAATACGTATGTTAGGTTCTGGTGTCTACTTTCCACTCCCTAAATTGAAGGGAAAACAAAGAGAAACGAACCCCCACCAAATAACACAGATCGTCAAAGCTTGTCTGAAAATTAACAAGGTTATTTGCTCTTAAATTTTCCTTTCCAATTTATTGGTTTTCATGTTTCTTAATTTTTCTACCTTCTTTTTTCTTTTGGATTAATTTGGGAATCTGATTGTTGGTGTTTTTTTTTTTTTTATGTTCATTCTAGAAGTTTTACTAGCTTGATTGATTTTTTTAGGTAAGTTTTGCTTTACCAGCTTGATTGATTTTTTAGGTAAGTTTTTCTTTTTTATTTGATTTATTATAAATATGATTTTTTTTTTTTGTTTGTTTGAATCTTACATTAAAGTTGAGTCTTTCCTTTTATTGTCAAATGGTTTTAGGTTGAATGGTTAATTATATATATTGCTCTATCATTTCAAGATATAGTTTCATTTTTTATTCTTTCAACTGGTTCTAGCATTTAGTTATGGCTTTTTAGTATATCAATTAATGTTAGTGATTTATGTAGAATGCATGATATTGGGTTAATTTTTAACCCAATATGTTAATTTTTAAAATATGCATGGTATAAATTATTGTTGTTAGTGATAATATGCGATAAAAACGTCATGATAATATGCTTTGCTTTATTAGATAATCGCTACTTTATTCATGTAGATTTTTAATTATTGATATTTCTAAAATATATTTTCTTCAACCATTACACTTTTTTTATTAAAAAAGAAGAAGATAAAATTGTAAAATTTGATAAAATGGGCTTATTGCAACTTAATCTATGAATACTTTATGGCTATATATAAGTTGAAATTTTAATCTATTACCAATTAATTTAAAATTAATCGATGCTTAACATGGAATCTAAATTCACAAATTACATTTTTAAGTCTAGCATTCTCCTCTTTAGCTTTTGGAGTTTATTGTAGTTGTAATTATGAATTTTATCTTTCTATTTTACAAAAATTAAAAAAATGTAATTTCGCATAATTTAATTTTTCAAATCTAGTTGTCATGAATTTTAAAACCAATTAACATTTATATTTTTTTTCCGACACTATCTAACATATGACTTCTTAAGTCTACTGAGCACATCTATTTTTTACAAATAGATAACACATGCCTCTTCACTCATAATTTTTTAAAACAATTATTTGATAAAATTTTATTAAATTATTAACTATAGAAAAACTTTACATATTTTTTTTTTTCATTTCTTACACTATAATATCATAAATGTTTAATGCTATAGGACATCCCTCGACCCAATGTAAAATTTGTATGCTTTTGTCGGTACTTGGTACCAAAATATTTTATATCATGCATATTATCACTAACAACAATTAATTAAAAACTTTAACCCAATTATGCGGTAAAAATTATGTTAATTTTTAAGCCGATTATTTTAATGATAAAATTTAACAGTATTACCCAATTAAATTGAATATTTTCGTAAAACTTACATAACTTACATAAAAATATATTATATAATAAGTTACATAACTTACAAAACTTAATTAACTTACGTAATATTAAAAGAGTATACTTGAAAATTCCTCAAATAATTAAATTACATAATCTTATAAAATTGAAAGTATCCTTTTCCAATCCACTTTCTTTTCACATTTCAATTTCATTAATATCAATCATTTCACTTTCATTAATATCAATTATGATACCTCCGTTTAAATCTTCTTCCATTTCCAAAATAATTCGTTTCCAAAATCTCATTTTAAATGTATAAATAATATTAATCATAAATGTTTAATGCTATAGGACATCCCTCGACCCAATGTAAAATTTGTATGCTTTTGTCAGTACTTGGTACCAAAATATTTTATATCATGCATATTATCACTAACAACAATTAATTAAAAATTTTAACCCAATTATGCGATAAAAATTATGTTAATTTTTAAGTCGATTATTTTAATGATAAAATTTAACAGTATTACCCAATTAAATTGAATATTTTCGTAAAACTTACATAACTTACATAAAAATATATTATATAATAACTTACATAACTTACAAAACTTACTTAACTTACGTAATATTAAAAGAGTATACTTGAAAATTCCTCAAATAATTAAATTACATAATCTTATAAAATTGAAAGTATCCTTTTCCAATCCACTTTCTTTTCACCTTTCACTTTCATTAATATCAATTATGATACCCCCATTTAAATCTTCTTCCATTTCCGAAATAATTCGTTTCCAAAATCTCATTTTAAATGTATAAATAATATTAACATTTGGTTAAATTGGTCCAAACTATACAGATATTTATATGTTTTCATTATTATTTATCTTTTTTTATTTTATGCTATTTTAATATTTTAATTTATTTTAATGTAACACCCCAAACCTGGCCCACAAGCCTTGACCGGATCTGGTATGTCACGGAGTAAAAACGTTTTGAAAAGTTCAATGGAAATTTTCAATTTATGGGGGTAATAAAATGGTGTTTGCTAAAACTTAGATGGGTTGGCTTGATAAATACGATTGAGTTGAAAACTTTTCCTTTTTCCTTTGAAACCATTTAATCACTTAGGTTTTAAAACATTAGAGTGATCGATAACTTAGAAAATTTCGTTACCCGATGGTAACATTTTTGAAAACATTTTTGAGAACGCATACGAGTACTTGTTTTGAAAACGTTACTTTTAACCGATTTGCTTAACAGTTCATAAGTTCATCAGTTATATAATAAAGTAAAAACAACTACCTAAGCATCCAAAATACTAATAAGCGGCCATATTACAGCCCAATCGAATTTTTGTGAATGATAAACTTAAAGCGGAGCAAAATAAAATTTGAAGTCCACAAAACAAACATGGCCGCCTCGAGCTCTCCCCGGCTCCGCATCTGCGCTCTACTCACCTGCAAGATGATATGGGAAGGGGTGAGTCACCAAGACTCAGTGTGTAAATCCCCAACCCGGAAATAACACTCATACACAAGATATTAGTATGACATACAATTATGCAACCCAACCTAGCCATCCATGCTCCTTTTTCTACCCCGTGTGGTACCAAACCACTGGTGGTGCCAAACCACTGGTGACTTATAGTCACGATATCCGTCAATACGTGTGGTGCCAAACCACCGGTGGTGCCAAACCACTTTGGTGACCCGGTCACGATCAAATGATGGGGCCAACCCATCGTGTGATACCAAATCACTGGCGTCGATCCCGTATCTCAAATGTGGGGCCAACCCACGGTGGCACTAAGCCACAAGGACGAGACGCTATGAGGTGCCAAACCTCTGGAGGTACCAAACCTCTGGTGACCGTAGTCACAATGTGTTACCAAAACACTGGTGTCCGTCGACACGAATATTACTCCCTCTCATCAATCCCACCATCATCATGCTCACATCACAAGTATCATGATCCCATATATCATGCAATCGTATATAGCATAGCATTTCACAGCATATGATGGCATATACAACATATATCGTAAATCGAGTAATAGGGGACTTACCCGAAAACCAAGCTTATGCCCACTAGGCAAAGTTACCACATGAGAGGTTATAATATCATCAAATAACAGTTTATACTAATAAAGTGTGTAAGAGCTTACACACCTATTTAATCGAAGATTTAACTAGCAATCCCGTGTCTATGCGATATTACAGAAGTCCCGAACTTGTCCTCGTAATGCTCCTATATTCGGCCATCATAGATCAGTATTTAGGGGTCTCATTTGATTAACTAACAAATCCAAAGGATCGGTCATATCATAACAAAATAGGGCCCTAGGCCGAACCTTTATTAACCCGAACCAACGTGATCGAAAACCCAAAACTCCTGATTTCTAGCCGATTAGTCCCCTCCTAAAATCATAGTACAAATTTCGGTTATACTCAGGTACCCAAAATGGCCTTTGGTAGAATAATATATATATACATATATATATATACACCTTTCCAAAACGAAACGAAGTCTCGAGAAACCACTCCTTCTATGCTCCTTTACGATTACTACACACAAGGAGCAAAACTCTTAACATCTCAAGATCACATTCAAGCTTTCGACATACTCTTAGAACCCATAGGCCATTCGCCAAAACTTACCTTCCAAACCACGAGGAGTTAGTCGTCCCTTACTTTGGTGGTTGATTCACTCCTCAACACCAACGTTTGACTCCCTATAGGTGTTCACACGTTTTGGCTACCACGAAAAACGGGAGTGAGGTTTAAACCCAAGTAATATTGATTGAAGAAAGTATTGACAGAGAAACAAAAGAGATTCGACATAATCAAATCGAGAGAATAAGGGATCTACTCTTACCAAAATATTCGGCCATTCCCAAGAATAAATCTTGATTTCGGCACTTATGACTATGAAGAGTTGATGCACAAAGAGAGGTCTTGAGAACAAAGTATTCGGCTAAACAATGTGGCAAGAAGAAAGTGAACTACAAGCTTTTCTTTACTTAATCTAGGCCGACTAAGCTCCTTAGTCAAGCTTCATTCGGCCAAGCAACGAAATTGGAAAGAAGGAAACAAAGAAGTTATTTTTCAGCCTTGCTCTCCTTTGCAAATCTCCATGGCCGGCCAACAACTCTCCCCCACGTGCTAACCCCCATCAATATTGAAATAATAAAAATGGTTTATTGGTTATGCCCATCACCCTAAAAACAAACAAATTCTCCCATGCTTTAATAAATTAATGGTAGGAATCTTACCTATACACCATATTAAAATAAATGATAATAATAATAATATTTATAAAATAAATACATCCCATACTCCTCATAATATAAAATAAATAAAATAAATAAAAAATAATAATAAGAAGAACCCAAGGGTAACAGCAGCCCTCAAGCATGCTTCCACGCATGCATGCGCCTCATGCAGGCCACCAATTTTCACGCCTGATATGGACAAAAAGAAAGGAAAATAAAATAATACTCCAGGCTGCTGCTGGGTCTCGAACCCGAGACTTGGGGCAGAAACTCCCACGCCTCAACCACTCGACCGACTTGACTTTCATGATAAAATCACGTCGCATCTTTCTTTTAAACCTTCCTTCCCGAGTTTCCCCTTTGCCTTAACGCCAAGCAAAAGAAATAAAACACCCGCAGCGCTCAACGATTACTCGAACACCGACCTCTGCCGCAACGCCTATGAAGCGCCACCAGCCACTCGGCCAAGGTGTCTTTCGTGACATAAACCCCTCTCAAATTTCTTTTAAACACTCCCTTACTTCAACGCCAGCATTCAAAAAATAAAAACACCTTGCTCCCAGCGTGACTCGAACCCGAGCCCCTTACACCAGGGCCCTTAAGTGGCGCTCCCACACCACTTTGCCAGTCGATTCCTTGTGTCAAGCATTCGCACCATCAAATATACATAAGGTTTCCTCACTTACCCCTTTTCTTCTCTAGCACTTAAAGAACTTTTTAACCCTAAACCTGATTTATCTCGGGATTTTGGCTAAACCAAAACACATACATTTATTTAAGCAAACATGCAATAAATAAAATACATTGCAAACAACCCTAGTGCAGGATGTTACAGTTCTACCCCCCTTAAAATAATTTCGTCCTCGAAATTACCTGGGTCAGAAGAGTTGGGGGTATTGCTGCCGCATCGCATCCTCGGGCTCCCACGTAGCCTCCACGCCATGATTCCGCCATAGGACCTTCACTAAAGAAACTGACTTCCTACGCAAAACTTTCACATCCCGATCTAGGATCTGCATAGGTTCCTCTTCCATCGTCAAATCTGGACTCACCTCAACTTCCTTAACTGCCAAGACGTGTGATGGATCAGAACGGTAGCGTCTCAGCATGGAGACATGGAACACATCATGAACCTGACTCAGTTCTGCAGGTAACTCGAGCTGATAAGCCACTGGTCCCACTCGTCTCAACACCTTAAACGGTCCAATGAACCTTGGACATAACTTGCCCTTTCTCCCAAATCTTAACACTTTCTTCCATGGTGAGACCTTCAGAAAAACTTCGTCTCCTACGGCAAATTCTATGTCCCTCCGCTTGAGATCAGCATATGACTTTTGCCTATCCGAGGCTTCTTTCAACCGAGCTTGGATCTTCTTCATCTTATCATCGGTTTACGCAACCAATTCCGGTCCTAACACCCGTCGCTCACCCAAATCATCCCAAAGAAGTAGGTGTGCGACACCTCTACTACCATACAACGCTTATATGGTGCCATCTTAATGCTCGCTTGGTAATCATGTTATGTATGCGAACTCACTAATGGCGTAAATTCTTCCCAACTACCTCAAGTCCAAAACACGACCTCTTAACATGTCCTCTAAAATCTGAATAACCTTTTCCATTGCCCTGGCCGATCGTGGATGGAATCTTTGTCTTGAAATCAAACCGTACCCAAAGCTTTGATGTAGCGCTCTCCAAAACCTCGGCGTAAATCGGGGTCTCTGCATGCGAGATGATCGACACCGGCACACCATGCAACCTCACTATCTCTGCCACATACAACTTAGCTAACTTCAAGGCGAGTAATCCACTCTAACCGGTATGAAGTGAGTGACTTGGTCGAGCGGTCCACAATCACCCAAATCTGCGTCCTTCTTCTCAAGCGTGAGGGTAGCCCATCGACAAAGTCCATAGTGATCCTCTCCCATTTCCACCGAGGAATCTTCACTGGTTGAAGTAACCTGGATGGCAACCCGATGTTCGACTTTTACTCGTGACACGTGAGACACCTTCCCACGAATTCGGTTACCTCACGCTTCAACCCCGCCACCGAATCGCTTAGTAAATCTCCATACATCTTGCTACCTCGGGATGCATAGCGTATGGGCTGCAATGTGCATCTGAAGAATTCTTTGCCTCAATCCCACATCATTCTATATACAAGGTCGACCTTGAAAACTCAACACACCATCACCACAAGCTATACCTTTCCAAACCACCATCTTGAACTTGCAACCTCCGTGCATTTAAACCGTCATCCCCAATTGCTTTTCCTTAATCTCCTCGATCCAAGTTGGCTTAACTTGCGGCTACGCCAAAAGACTTCCATCGTCGTATGATCGAGACGAGCAAACATCGCCTCTTAAGTCTGCACACGACCTTTCGGCTCAATGCATCGACCACCACGTTAGCCTTGCTGGATGGTACTCAATTGAACAGTCGTAGTCCTTCAGCAGTTCGATCCATCGGCGTTGTCTCAAATTTAAGTCCTTCTGAGTCAAGAGATACCTCAAACTTTTATGATCCGTGTAGACTATCGATTTCTCCCCATACAAGTAGTGCCTCCATATTTTCAAAGCAAAGACTAACTGCCGCTAACTCCAAGTCATGAGTAGGATAGTTAACCTCATGCGGTCTTAGGCTGACGGGATGCATAGGCCACTACCTTCCCTTCCTCGCATCAACACACATCCCAAACCATTATGGGACGCATCACAATAAACCGTGAACAATTTCCCCGCCTCAGGCTGTACCAACACTGGAACTTCCGTCAGAATCTTTCTTAGCTTATCAAAACTTTCTTGCTGTTCCTTTGACCAAACAAAAGGGACCCTTTCCTTAATAAGCTTAGTCAACGGTATTGCGATTAAAGAGAATCCTTCCACAAATCTTCGATAATACCCTACGGACCGTAAAAACTTCGAATTTTCGCCAGCGACCTAGGTGGTTTCCAATCCAACACCGCTTCAACTTTGCGAGGTCCACTCTAATCCGCCGGTGACACCACGTGACCCAAGAAAGTCACCTCCCTAAGCCAAAATTCGCACTTCACCGAATTTGGCATACAACCGCTCCTTTTCTCAATACTTGTAGAACTATACGCAAATGCTTATCATGCTCCTCCTCCGTCCTTGAGTAAACCAATATGTCGCCTATAAACACCACGACAAATTGATCTAAGTATTCTTTGAAACACCCTATTCATTAAGTCCATGAACGCCGCCGTAGCGTTGGTCAACCCAAACGGCATTACTAAGAACTCGTAATGCCCATACCGCGAATGCGAAATGCCGTCTTGTGCACATCGACCTCCTTCACCTTAAGTTGATGATAGCGGGCCTAAGATCTATCTTCGAGAACACCGATGCACCCTTCGTTGATCAAACAGTCATCAATCCGAGGCAACGGATACTTGTTTTTGATCGTCAACTTGTTTAGGCGATGATGAGTCGATACACATCCGCATTGACCCATCTTTCTTCTTGACAAACAACACAGTGCTCCCCATGGAGATATACTAGGTCCTGGATGAACCTCTATCCAAGAGCTCCTGAATTTGAGCCTTCACTCCACCAACTCCTTTGGTGCCATTCGATAGGTGTCTATAGACACAGTGTGCTGCTCCGGCAACAAGTCTATACCAAACTCAACTTCCGATCCGGAGGCGGACCGGGAGTTCTTCCGAAACACATCATGAATTCCTTTACTGATTCGGACCTTCTCAATTGTCGACTCCTAGCCTCCAAGGCATAAATTCGAACCAACAATGCCTCACACCCTTTTCTCGATCATTTTCTACCTTCAAGGCGGACACTTACATTGGATAGATAGTCTCTTCATTTACCTATCATGACCACTTCATCACCCTCACTAATCTTTAGAATCATGTGCTTAGCGGCGCAATCCAACCTTGCACGATATTTAACCACCAGTCCATTCCAAGAATTAGATCGAACTCCCCAAACGGTAGTTCCATCGGATCGACCACAAACACTACCGCTTGGAGTTCTAGGGTATATCTCTATATAGCTTGTTCACTACCACGAGTGTCCTGAGGGCTAATTACGGTCATCTCCCTGTAAGCGATCTCAAAATCCAAGTTCAAAGTCTCTACCACACTACTAGCAACGTATGAATGCGTCGAACCCACATCAATTAATGCAACATATGGAAGACCAAAAATTAGGAACGTCTCGAGGTGATGGCGTCCGGTCGTCACCCTCCTCGCGACGCCTCATTGCGCATAGACCAAGCCAGTGCGCTTAGCCTGCGTTGCTGCACCTCGCCGCTCAATTCCGCAACCTCGATTAGGACCATTGCCTCCTCTACCATTACCACGACCCTCTGCGGTGGTCCCACATTCCTAGCTTTGAGCACGGTTACGACCTCTGGGTGATTCCTTACCAACTTCCGAGGACAATCCCTTACACGATGATCCAATGATCCACATTCAAAGCAACCCTCTCACCGGTCCAACAACCTCCCCAATGTGACTTCCCACAACGATTACACCGAGCTTCTGTCTCGATTAGAATCCATGGGCCTTCCACTGATTTGGCCTACTGCATGCGCCCTCTTTTGTGCATTATTTCCCGATCCAGACGACCCAACACCTCTTTTCGCTTGCTCTATCATAGTTACGCCTCGCGAGACTCCACGACCGCTTTCGGCTACCTTAGCCTTCTACCAAAAGCGGCAAATTCACGCACTTTGTGGAGCAATCAACAACCTTAAATCATCCCTAAGTCCGCCTTCAAAAGCGGGACGCAATCATCATGCTCGATTGACACAACTCCCGAGCATAGCGGCTCGGCCTCGAAATTACGCCTCATACTCGAGATACCGACTTATTTCCTTGTACTAATCCCGAAAAAGCTTTCCTCTGAGTATCGGTTAGTGTAAATGGTGCCCACATACTTCTTCCGATAAGTAGCTTTGAAGTATTCCCAGTAAGGTCATCCACAGTAGCACCATCTCGAACCGTGAGCCACCACTGGGTATGACTCATCTTTTAGAAGCGATCTCGCTCCTTTCGACTTCTCATTTGTTAAATCGAGATCGTCCATGATCCTCTCCGTCGATTCTAACCAATATTCCATTGTCTTGGGTGCGACACACGATACACCACGAAATACTTGACTCAGTTGGATCGAGTCGCTGCTCGGATCTGATTTTCGAGCTCCTGTACCTCTCCGGTCTCGGCCATCATTTCTAAAACACGCAAAGATAGCTGCGATATCGACTCACCCCGTCGATCCTCGATGTCCATCACCAAAAGTTGGGGTGGTGGTGGAGTGGTATCTCATTATCCGATCCTTGGCCCGACCTAATCCTGGTTCTGTCATGGCCATCCGGCCTCTCTGCGCGTCCCCGACGGCCGCGACCTCTAGAACTCATTTCTTATAGCGCAATCTGTCTTAAAAAGTTTTATGAATTAGCCAATATTCCACTGATTATTAGCAAAGAATTTTATGGGCAAAGTCAAGAAGTTGTTCTTTCGATCAAACAAGTTTCAAGTTTTCCATTGTAATTCGAAGATACACATTCGCTTATTCCATCACCCTTTTGTCCAATTCCTAACCCGGGGTATTTTAAGTCATTTACCTACGGGGTATTTTGGTAATAAAACAAAGTAAGTTTGTAAATCTTGATAAATCAAGGGAAACTTAAAAATTTGCAAAACTTGGGGTTCTTTTTGAGAAATTGTCTTCTCAAATTGGTAGTGTTGCAAAAACTTTAAAAATCAGGGTCATTTTGGTAATTTGCAAATTAGGGGCAATTTTGTAATTTACCATTAAGGGTATTTTAAAATGTCCATAAATCAAGAGAATTTGTAATATAAATCTCGCAAGTTTGAGGGAAGTCTTTAAATCTAGAGTTTTTATCAAAACGCGGCTAATTCCCCTTCGGGTTTTAACAATAAGGTTTAGCCTACGAACAAGTCCTCACGGTTAGGGTGAACCGAAGCTACGCACCAGGTAGGATTCCCGCGAAGAGGAGGTGAGTCGCTAGGACCACTTAAATACCAAGCTCTTCCGGATCCAATCCTAGACATGCGCACAAGGGTTACCACACCCTAACTCGTCAACTTAGTCATAGGTTTGTTTAATTAGGCAATTATAAATCTTATGCGATTGTTAGGGTAAACTAGTCCTAAGGTTCACATACCTTTCATACTATCTACGTCCCATTTCTACCCCTTTTACCGATAATCATTCACACATAGATTAGAGATACTTACAAGAGCGGATTGGTGCCGGAGACTCGATGCCATGTTGTTCAAACAAGACCATTTTCATAGAGGTTCTCAAAAGCCTATCTAGAAAAACATTTTTAGGCCTTGGGCCCTCACAGCCGAATAGAGTTTTTAACTTTGCTCTCGATACCAAATTTGTAACACCCCAAACCCGGCCCACAAGCCTTGGCCTGATCCGGTATGTCACGGAGTAAAAACGTTTTGAAAAGTTCAATGGAAATTTTCAATTTATGGGGGTAATAAAATGGTGTTTGCTAAAACTTAGATGGGTTGGCTTGATAAATACGATTGAGTTGAAAACTTTTCCTTTTTCCTTTGAAACCATTTAATCACTTAGGTTTTAAAACATTAGAGTGATCGATAACTTAGAAAATTTCGTTACAGATGGTAACATTTTTGAAAACATTTTTTGAGAACGCATCACAGTACTTGTTTTGAAAACGTTACTTTTAACCGATTTGCTTAACAGTTCATAAGTTCATCGGTTATATAATAAAGTAAAAACAACTACCTAAGCATCCAAAATAATAATAAGCGGCCATATTACATTGATCGAATTTTTGTGAATAATAAACTTAAAGCGGAGCAAAATAAAATTTGAAGTCCACAAACAAACATGGCGCCTCGAGCTCTCCCCAGCTCACATCTCTGCGCTCTACTCACTGCGAAGATGATATGGGAAGGGTGAGTCACCAAGACTCGATGTGTAAATCCCCAACCCGGAAATAACACTCATACACAAGATATTAGTATGACATGCAATTATGCAACCCAACCTAGCCATCCATGCTCCTTTTTCTACCCCGTGTGGTACCAAACCACTGGTGGTGCCAAACCACTGGTGACTTATAGTCACGATATCCGTCAATACGTGTGGTGCCAAACCACTGGTGGTGCCAAACCACTGGTGACCCGAAGTCACGATCAAATGATGGGGCCAACCCATCGTGTGATACCAAATCACTGGCGTCGATCCCGTATCTCAAATGTGGGGCCAACCCACGGTGGCACTAAGCCACGGGGGCGAGGCGCTTATGAGGTGCCAAACCTTTGGAGTACCAAACCTCTCGGTGACCGTAGTCACAATGTGTTACCAAAACACTGGTGTCCGTCGACACGAATATTACTCCCTCTCATCAATCCCACCATCATCATGCTCACATCACAAGTATCATGATCCCATATATCATGCAATCGTATATAGCATAGCATTTCACAGCATATGATGGCATATACAACATATATCGTAAATCGAGTAATAAGGGACTTACCCGAAAACCAAGCTTATGCCCACTAGGCAAAGTTACCACATGAGAGGTTATAATATCATCAAATAACAGTTTATACTAATAAAGTGTGTAAGAGCTTACACACCTATTTAATCGAAGATTTAACTAGCAATCCAGTGTACATGCGATATTACGAAGTCCCGAACTTGTCCTCGTAATGCTCCTATATTCGGCCATCATAGATCAGTATTTAGGGGTCTCATTTGATTAACTAACAAATCCAAAGGATCGGTCATATCATAACAAAATAGGGCCCTAGGCCGAACCTTTATTAACACGAACCAACGTGATCGAAAACCCAAAACTCCTGATTTCTAGCCGATTAGTCCCCTCCTAAAATCATAGTACAAATTTCGGTTATACTCAGGTACCCAAAATGGCCTTTGGCCGAATAATATATATATACATATATATATATATATACACCTTTCCAAAACGAAACGAAGTCTCGAGAAACCACTCCTTCTATGCTCCTTTACGATTACTACACACAAGGGAGCAAAACTCTTAACATCTCAAGATCACATTCAAGCTTTCGACATACTCTTAGAACCCATAGGCCATTCGGCCAAAACTTTCCTTCAAACCACGGGGAGTTAGTCGTCCCTTACTTTGGTGGTTGATTCACTCCTCCTCAACACCAACGTTTGACTCCCCTATAAGTGTTCACGGTTTTCTACTACCACAGAAAAACGGGAGTGAGGTTTAAACCCAAGTAATATTGATTGAAGAAAGTGTTGTGACAGAGAAACAAAAGAGATTCGACATAATCAAATCAAGTAGAAGAAGGATCTACTCTTGCAAAATATTCGGCCATTCCCCAAGAATAAATCTTGATTTCTGCACTTATGACTATGAAGAGTTGATGCACAAAAAGAGGTCTTGAGAACAAAGTATTCGGCTAAACAATGTGGCAAGAAGAAAGTGAACTACAAGCTTTTCTTTACTTAATCTAGTGAACTAAGCTCCCTTAGTCAAGCTTCATTCGGCCAAGCAACGAAATTGGAAAGAAGGAAACAAAGAAGTTATTTTTCACCCTTGCTCTCCTTTTGCAAATCTCCATGGTAGGCCAACAACTCTCCCCACGTGCTAACCCCCATCAATATTGAAATAATAAAAATGGTTTATTGGTTATGCCCATCACCCTAAAAACAAACAAATTCTCCTATGCTTTAATAAATTAATGGTAGGAATCTTACCCATACACCATATTAAAATAAATGATAATAATAATAATATTTATAAAATAAATACATCCCATACTCCTCATAATATAAAATAAATAAAATAAATAAAAATAATAATAATAAGAACCCAAGGGTAATGTGACCTCAAGCATGCTTCCACGCATGCATGCGCCTCATCTGAGACCACCAATTTTCACGCTTGATATGGACAAAAGAAAGGAAAATAAAATAATACTCCAGTTCTTCTTTGGTCTCGAACCCGAGACACAGGGCGAAAACTCCACGCCTCAACCACTCGATCGACTTGACTTTCATGATAAAATCGCGTCGCATCTTTCTTTTAAACCTTCCTTCCCGAGTTTCCCCTTTGCCTTAACGCCAAGCAAAAGAAATAAAAACACCCGCTACTCAGCGGTGCTCGAACACCGACCTCTATGCCGCAACGCCTATGAAGGCGCCACTTAGCCACTCGGCCCAGGTGTCTTTCTTGACATAAACCCTCTCAAATTTCTTTTAAACACTCCTCACTTCAACGCCAAACATTCAAAAATAAAAACACCTTGCTCCCAGTGACTCGAACCCGAGCCCCTTACACTGGGCCGCCATAAGTGGCGCTCCCACACCACTTTGCCATCGATTCCTTGTGTCAAGCATTCGCACCATCAAATATACATAAGGTTTCCTCACTTACCCTTTTCTTCTCTAGCACTTAAAGAACTTTTTAACCCTAAACCTGATTTATCTCGGGATTTTGGCTAAACCAAAACACATACATTTATTTAAGCAAACATGCAATAAATAAAATACATTGCAAACAACCCTAGTGCAGGATGTTACATTTAAAGTTCAAATTTACATAACTTACATAATTTAAAGTTTAAATTTCATAACTTACATAATACGTAATTTACATAATTTCATTCTTATTTATCTTTTTTTATTTTATGCTATTTTAATATTTTAATTTATTTTAAAGTTCAAATTTACATAACTTACATAATTTAAAGTTTAAATTTCATAACTTACATAATTTACATAACTTACATAATACGTAATTTACATAATTTAAAGATCAAATTTCATAACTTATATAATTTACATAACTTACATAATACATAACTTACATAATTTAAAGTTCAAATTTCATAACTTAAATAATTTACACAACTTACATAATACGTAACTGACATAATTTAAAGTTCAAATTTCATAACTTACATAATCTACATAACATACACAACTTACATAATTTTAAGATCAAATTTCATAACTTACATAATTTACATAACTTACATAATTTAAAGATCAAATTTCATAACTTACATAATTTACATAACTTACATAATTTAAAGTTCAAATTTCATAACTTACGTAATTTACATAACTTACATAATCACAACTTACCCGTGTAATTTATTGTCAACTTTAGACTTCAACAACTACGAAATGGATAGGACTTGAATGAATTTGTCAAGAGTAAGCAATAGCTATCGAAATGGAGTAGAAATTTTTCTAAATTTTGCATATGCAAGCCAAGAGAATATGATTCTTTGCCCGTGTAAGAAGTGTGGCAATATCAATTGGCATTATCGTGAAGTTGTCTACGAACATCTAATTGTTAATGGCTTTATTCGGGGTATAAAAAATGGATTTTCCATAGAGATTTTCCATAGAGAGTGTGCATCTAGTAGAGCCTCTTCAACGATTAATTTGGGTTATCCTTATAGTGCTTACAATCAGAATGTTAGAGAAGACGACATGGAAGGTATGTTGCGGGATGCATTTAATATGCGCAGTGATGGTTTGCAATCATTTCCACCGGACTTGGTTGCATCCGATGATTATAATTTTAGTGAAAATACTTTCACCGAAACAGGAAGAAGTGTACCTGATGAACAGCCAAATGAAGAAGCGGCGAAGTTCTACACGTTACTTGGTGAAATGAATGAAGAACTTTATTAGGGATCAAAATTTTCAAAAATGTCTTTCCGTATTCATCTTTTTCACTTAAAATGTTTGGGAGGGTGGACCGGAAACTCTTTGACAATGCTGTTAGAGTTTTTGAGAGAAATGTTTCCGTTTGCGAAAATCCCTCAATCATGCAAAGACATGAAGAAACTGATAAAAGATTTGGGCATTGGGTATAACAAAATTCATAGTTGCCCAAATAACTGCATGTTGTATTGGTCGACCGGAAAAACCAACAGTGCTGTCATGTATGCGGTCAATCCCGTTGGATGAATAGAAATACAGAAGATGATAACGAGGATGAAAACGATGCACAGTAAAGGAAGAAGCCAGTTAAAATTTTGCGGTATTTTCTACTAATACCAAGGCTTTAAAGGCTTTTCATGTCGTCGAAAATAGTTGAGTCTATGACGTGGCACCATGATGGACGAACTGATGATGGATTGTTAAGGCATCCGGCGGATTCTTTAGCTTGGAAATCATTTGACAGTAAATTTTCAAACTTTACAAGCGATCCTCGGAGTGTGAGGCTTGGGCTAGCATCTGATGGATTTAATCCTTACAAAATCATGAGCACTGCGTATAGTACTTGGCCTATAGTGCTTGTTCCTTACAATTTGCTTCCATGAATTTGCATGAAACAATCATCCTTTATTTTATCTATGATTATCCCTGGAGAGAAAGGTCCCGGAAATGATATTAACATTTATTTGCAGCCACTTATTGAAAAGTTAAAACAATTATGGGCAGATGTTGAGACATATGATGTACTGAGAAATGAGAATTTTAATTTACGTGCAGCTTTGATGTAGACTATTAATAACTTCCCGGCTTATGCCAATTTATCTGGTTAGAGTACCAATGGACATTACGCTTGTCCTTATTGTGCTGCGCAAACATGTTTGCAATGGTTATATAATGGGAAGTTCTCTTACATGGGACATCGTCGATGGTTATCGGGAAATCATAGATTTAGATTTCAGAATATTCTGTTTGACGGTATTGAAGAGTTCAGAGAAGCTCCTTCGCAGACCGATGAATCTGAAATCTTGTTCATGTTGAAAGATATGAATTTCATTTATTGGAAGATGAATCAACCGCCCAACACGCAAAGAAATAGAAAATAAAGGGATGAATCTGATGAAAAGGATGATCCTGATGAGGCGGACTTATGAAAAAAAAGTACTTTTTTTTAGTTGCCTTATTGGAAGCATCACATTTTACGACATACTCTTGATGTCATGCACATTGAGAAAAATGTCTGCGAGAACATTATTAGGATTATTTTGAATGTCGATGGAAAATCGAAACACAATCTTCAGAGTCGACTTGATTTAGTCCACATGGGAATTCGGCATGAGCTTCATCCCCAAGCACTTCTGAATAGGAAATATCGGTTGCCGCCTTCAATTTTTTCAATGTCGAAGACGGAGAAAGAAGTGTTCTACATGGTGTTGAAGGATATAAAGGTCCCAGATGCATATGCATCAAATATATATCGATGTGTGAGTCATAAAGATTGAAGACTATATGCCTTAAAATTACATGACTATCACATCTTGATGCAAAATCTACTGCCAGTTGCTATGCGGTGTTGTATGTCGAAAAAGGTAACGTCTTGTATTATTGAACTATCCAATATAATGAAAGGCAATTGTGACAAAGTTTTAGATACTCAAGAACTTGACACTACAAGATCGAGCTGCATTGACTTTTATGCAATTTGAAGAAGATCTTCCCACCTTCCTTCTTTATTATTATGGTGCACTTGATAATTCATCTCCCTCGTAAAGCAATACTTGGTGGACCCATTTTCTATCGATGGATGTATCCTATAGAAAGGTGTTAATTTATTTGTAAATTATTCCTTCATTCACCTCAATGCCTTTAGTTGCAACTTTTGATAATATTGTATATCGTGTTTAGGTTTCTATCCAAATTGAAGTCTTACTACCCAAATAAGCGTTATCCAGAAGGATCAATTGCTGAAGGCTACTTAGCAGAGGAATGTATGACTTTCTGTTCAAGATATTTGGAAGATGTTGAAACAAGAATGAACAAACCAAGTAGAAATGCTGAGCTCACTGATCATAACTTGGCTGAAACTTATTTATTTCAAAGTTATGAAGAACTAATCGACAAAGTTGAAATTGCAGTATTAGATGATAGATCGTGGGTACAAGCACATCGATATGTTCTTTTTCATCACGATTCAATGGAACCATTACGCAAGTAAGTTCTAAAATTTGATAAATATTCATAAATTATAATTTTTTTATCTTCTAACAAAGTAAACCTTTTTTTAACATAGTGAGTACAAACAAATATTGATAGCTCTTTCACAGTCCCGAAGATTACAACAACGAGAAATTAATAAGTTGTTCACAATCATTTCATGAATGGTTAAGCCAAACGGTATGCAATTGAAGCTTTCATTGACAAATAATAATGTTTTCTCGTAACATTTATAATTACTCAATTTACTTTCGATTCAATAGGTTTGGAATGGGAAGGACATCAATGACGAAGTTAACTGGCTTTCCCAAGGTCCAGATAGAATAGTAAAAAGATATAGTGCCTTCTTCATCAATGGATTCAGATTTCATACAAAATATCACGAGAAATTAAAGAGAACTCAAAATTGTAGAATAGTTGTTAATTCTTCAATTACAAATTATGCTAGTGCTAGGGACAGTAATCTAGTTGAGGGAAATGTGGAGTATTACAAACTTCTTACTGACATAATTAAGTTGGATTATTATGGCAAATGAAAAGTTGTCGAATTTCGAGGTGATTGGGCTGATGTTAATATGGCTCGCGAAATTAAATAAGATCAATTTGGTTTTACAATTGTGAACTTCTCTCGATTGATTCACACTAGACAACAATTGATAGATGAGCTGTATGTATCTTCTTCTCAATTGAAGCAAGTTTTTTACTCAAAAGATCCAACTGATGAGGGTTGGTACATTGTACTCCGAAACACCCATAGAGACTTATTTGACATGGGCAATAAAAGTAGAGATGACATCGTCGAAAGATCAGAAACTTTGCATTTTCCAGAACAAAACTTAAATGAAAAGATCCCTAGTACTAGTACACAATTTCAATGGGTTCGTCAGGACGTGGTCGAAGATATTTACGAATTATGATATAGTAAGATTTTACGATTTTTTAAATATATGTAACATTATAATTTTAATATTGGTCATGTTATATAATTTAATTATTTTATATGTACTATTATTATTGTTATTTGTTACTAAAATTTCAACTATTTTATGTGTATTGCAGGAAAAATGCATAGAAGATTACGAAATTTAAGTATTGTCCAGAATACTCCAAATTCAGAAGAAGGAAATAATGAGCAATGAGATAAATATTGGATCTTGAATGTGCTGAGAGGCAGTTGGCGAGCTGCGAAATTTCAAAGTAATGTTAGGTTTATTTTACATGCGTATAGACTTTTATTATTGCTCGTATTTTTCAATTTCAATATAATAATATATTATTTTCCAGTTGAAAGTGGTGGGATGCGTAGAGGTCGAGGACGTACGCTACTTAAAGATTTATACGACTTAAATCCTGTCGAGCGTGTCAAAGTAAATAGAAACAGTCATACTCAGCCTGTTGGATCAGAAACTCGACTTTTAGCAGGCTATTTGGGCATTATAGCACGAAATGTCAATATGTTGCCCATCAACTACGAATCATGGCATCACATGCCTGATAGCAACACAAATCAAGCTCTCGATAATATTAAGGTAGCAAAACGTGAATGTAATTTATAATACTTTGGTTTAAGTTTCATTTATATTTACTTTCTAAACTTATATTTTTTGTAGAAGAGATTTACTTTAGAGGTCTCGAATAATTATGTCAAGAAGGCATTGGGAAAAAAATGGAGAGATAATAAAAGCACTTTAAAGAAAGAATATTTTAAGAAAAATATAAGCCTCGAAAAGAAATTGAGAAATGTCCTGCCGGGAATGCTGAGGTACCAATGGTAAGATGCAGTTAGATTCTGGAATTCAAAGAAAGGAGAGGCATTCGTACTTCAAAACTCTTATAAATTTTTTGGTTTATAGTATTTACTATATACGTAATAATAGTTTCATTATGTAAGACCGTGAGCGAGTTGGAACAAGTATCAGGCAAAAACAAAAATTCACGCACACGACAGGGTCGAGAAGTTTTGCTTGTGTAGCTAAGGCTCGGGTATTATGAATTTATTAATTTTGTCAAATATTAATGACTTTCTACTATTAAATAAAAATTTTACTACTATATTCTAGGAAGCATCATCTGGTCAAAAAGCTGGACGCCTTCAGCTTTTTAACATTACGCATAAGAAGAAAGATGGATCTCCGATGACATCTGAAGCTGCAAAAATTATGGTATATTACTTAATAAAATTTGATTTATTATAAATATTTATAATGTTTAATTATAATGATTTAATTCTCTTTAATAGTTTTAAATAATGTTAAGTTATGTTACATTCCTTTTTTATTATATATTTCGTTTTTAAATCTTTAATTGATTTATTAGGAGAAACTAAAAGATAAGAAGGCAGAGTATTAAGCAATTGCTTCGACTGATAGTTCTGTTAATTTTGAGGACATTGATAACAGAATTATTAATGAAGTTTGGGGTCTTGAAAGGTATGGTCGGATTCGATTTCGAGGATCTGGTGTTAACTCGACCTAATATTTTGAATCCAGCTCGCAACAATACATGCCTTCCAAGAGTCAAGCTCAAGCTGAAGTTCAGAGGTTAAGAGACCAGATAGCTCAGATGCAAGCGAGCACAGTTGAGCAAATTTCTCAACTTAAAACAAAGGCAGCATCGAGAGAAGCTGAAGTTCAAAGAAAATATGAAGAACTCCAACTACAACTTAAAGCAGAGGCAGCAACGAGGGAAGCAGAGCAGCGCAGAAAGTATGATGAACTCCAGCTATAGCTTCAGACTATGATGAAGATGTTCCAGCAGTCGCAAATGCCGCAATTTTAGACATTTGTTTCTTGTAACTTTTAACATTATTGTAAGAAAATTTTGAATTATACTTAATTTATAATTTATATCATATATCTTTCGTGTAATTTTGTATCATTTAGATTTGTTGTTTTTTGTTGGAATTCATGTTACATTTGTTATTTTTGGTTGGATTTATGCAGGAAGGGTGGGATATTGGTGAAAAATGTATATTGTAAATCTGCCCAAATTAGCGGCGTTTTATAAAAAAGAGTCGCTACAAACCAAAACTTTTAGCAGCATTTTTATAGAAAACGCCGCTAAAGACTAGGACTTTTAGCGACGTTTTTTATAGAAGCGCTGCTAAAGACCAAGACTTTAATCGACATTTTCTATAAAAGCGCCGCTAAAAGTCCTGGTCTTTAGCGGCGTTTTTTTAAATAAATGCCGCAAATTTTAGCGGTGTTGTCTATAGCGGCGCCTCTTGCGGCACTTGTAAAAGCACCGCTAAAGGCTAAAAACGCTGCAAAAATCTGTTTGCCTGTAGTGGTAGCGTTTTTTACGACGCTTGTAAAAATACCGCAAATAGTTGTAGCGATGCTTAAAAACACCGCTAAAAGTCTATTTTTCTGCAATGTTTGCAAATAAATTAACACCTTTATAGAATACAAGAAAACCGATCCACCAAGTTTTGCTTCATAAAGGAGATGGATTAGCAAGTGCACTATTATAGTGAAGAACAAAGGTGGAAAGATCTTCTCTAAGTTGCATAAGGTTAAGGTGGCTTGATCTTATACTTTCTCAAGTTCTTCAACAATCAAAATTGTGCCACAAATAGCTTTCATTATATTAGATAATTCAATTATAAAAGACGTTACCTTTTTTTGACATACAACACCATAAAGCAACTGACAGTAAATCTTACATCAAGATATGATAATTATATGATTTTAGAGAATATAATCTTCGATTTTTAAGATTCACACATCGAGATATATTTGATCTATACAAAAGACCTTGCAAAAATAGAAGGCAGCAACCGAGATTTTTCATTCAGAAGTAATTGGGGATGAAGATCACGCCGAATTCCCATGTCAACTAGATCAAGTCGACTTTTAAGATTGTATTTTGATTTTCTATGGATATTGAGAATTGTCCCGATGATGTTCTCGCAAACGTTCTTTTTGATATGCATGACATTAAGATTGTGTCGCAAAATGTGATGCTCCCAATAAGGCAACTAAAAAAAAACTTCTTTTTTTTCCACAAGTCCATTTTATTAGGATCATCCTCTTCATCAGATTCATCATCATTCTGTCGGTCAACACCGCCAATATACGCCTCCCTCGATCTTCTCTTTATTTGCGTTGGGTGGTTGATTCATCTTCCCATAACTGAAATTGATATCTTTTAACATGAATAAGATTTTAGATTCAATGGTCTGCTCAGAAGCTTCTCTAAACTCTTAAATACCAGAGTTCTCTAAAATATAAATTTATAATTTCCATCTAACCACTGACGATACCTCATATAAGAGAACTTCTTCCCATTATATAACCACTTCGAACATGTTTGCGCAGCACAACAAGGACAAGTATAACATCCTTTCGTACTCCAACCAGATAAATTGGCATAAGCTTGAAAATCATTAATAGTCTACAACAAAGTTGCACGTAAATAAAAGTTCTCCTTTTTCAAGACATCATATATTTCAACACCCGCCCATAATTGTTTCAACTCTTCAATAAGCAGCTGCATATAAATGTCAATATAATTCCTGAGACATTTCTCTCTAGGGATAATTATAGATAAGATAAAAGAATATTGTTTCATGCAAATCTCTAGAGGCAAATTGTAAGGGATAAGCACTACAGACCAAGTATTGTATGAAGTACTCATGATTTTTAAAAGATTAAATCCATCAGATGCTAGCCCAAACCTCACATTCTAAGGATCGCTTGAAAATTTACTGTTAAATGATATCCAAGTTAAAAAATCCGTAGAATTCCTTGATAATCCATCACCGGTTCATTGATCATGATGTCACCTCATATACTCGGCTGTCTTTGACAACATGAAAAGCCTTTAAAGCCTTGATATTAGTGGAAAATATCGCAAAAATCTTTATTAGCTTCTTTCTTGACTGAGACTCACCTTCATCCTCATTCACATCTTCTGCATTCCTATTCATCCAACGAGATTTATCGCAAACATGACAAGATTGTTGATTTTTCCAATCACCCTAATACAACATGCAGTCATTTGGGCAACTATGAATTTTGTCGTACCTAAGACCTAAATATTTTATCACTTTCTTCATATCTTGCATAAATAAGAGATTTTTACAAATAGAAACATCTCTCTCAAAAACTCTTAACAGCAGTGTAAAAGAGTTTCGATCCACCCTCCCAAACATTTTCAGTGAAAAAGACGAATGCAGAAAGACATATTTGAAAATTTCGATCCATCATAAAGTTCTTCATTCATTTCATTAAGTAACTTGTAGAACTTCACTACTTCTCTATTTAGCTCTTCATCAGGTGCACTTCTTCTCGTTTCGGTAAAAGCATTTCTACCAATATCACAATCAATCGGATGCAATAATTTCAAGTGGAAATGATTGTAAACCATGACTGTGCATATTAAATGCATCTTAGAACATACCTTCCATGTCATCTTTTCTAACAGACTGGTGGTAAGCATTATGAGGATAAGCCGGATTAATTGTTGAAGAGGTTCTACGAGGTGTACACTCTCCATGAAAAATCTATTTTTTATATCCCGAATAAAACAATCAACAATTAGATGTTCGTAGACAACTTCACGAATATGTTAATTGATGTTGTCACACCTCTTACATGGAAAATAATCATATTCTCTTGGCTTGCATTTTAAAATACAAAATTTAGAAAAGTTTGTACTCCATTGCGATAGTCGTTACTTACCCTTGACAAATTCATCCAACCCTTATCCATTTCGTAGTTCTTGAAGTCTAAAATTGACAATAAATTAATGAGCAATTTTCTAACATGGAATTGGAGTGGCAAACAAGTTTTTAAGGTTGAAGATGCAATAAAGAACACAGTGCATAAAGAAAACTTTGTACATGTCTAATTATCATTACAGCGATATACCATTTAGACAAAACTAATGATGGAATACAGAAAGTCCTTTCTTCTTGACAGATTAATGTCATTTATATTCAGCCATTGCCTAGTTAATGTCCTTTATATTTAACCACACTGGTGGGGTTAGTACGAAATGAAGCAGTTTCCGTTTTCTTTTATTTGTTATGAAAAGTAAGCAATTAACTTTATATACAAAATAAATATTTTATGATTTTTATGATAAATATGATTATTTAATTAAATAACAGAAAATTAAATAATTAATTATTATGAAATATGATTATTTATTTAATTTTATCCACCACCACTTCCCTTTCGATTTTAATACTAGTTTTAATACTAGTTTAAAACTGGTTTAGTAAATCATTTAAAATCAACTATTGTTTAATTATATAATTAATACTATTATTATTTATGTGTTTCTTTCATTTAATTATAATCTTTTTATTACTATATATGTTTGTTCGTTTATATCTTAAAAAAATAAGAAACGTGTTACTTATATAATTAAATGAACACATTTAACCTAAAATAGTAATATCACAAGGAGATATGTAAGATATTATACCTTAATTCAAATCACTAACATGGATTTATCATGTCCAAAATGTTGTATTAAATCAAACGAGTAATACGAAGTACTTACAAATGCAAATAAGGAGAGCTTAAAATGAATTTGTTTGATTAAACAATTCAAATGAGCCCTATCGAATACTTCTTTTAACCAATTCACAGTTTCAATAAAAAACATAATAAATAAATGATAAGATAATTTAACATTAATATATATTAATTCATGTTATTTAAATTTATTGAATCCCAAATAGTTAAATGCATATGCAAAATTGCAAATTGGTGAATGTATAATGGAATTAAGTCTTTTATTTTACACCTACAATTTAGGTTAAATTACATATTTTTTAAAAATATTAATAAAATCAATAATTAATCTAACACATTTTTATATATAATTAAAAGATTATTTTGATTTTCAACTAATTAAATTAATGAGTTAGCTTATCAAAATTTTAAAATAAGACTCATATTATAAGGATTTAATTTAATTTAAAAATAAAATAAAAAATTGTTCTCTTTTAAAGAAAAGGTCGCACCAATATAGTCAAAATTAATTAACACAATTATTTAATTTTGTACTATTTTATCAATAAAAGTTATTTTACTATAGGTCTAGTTAATTCATCTCACAATTTTATTTTATTTTTTTTTTAAATTTGAGTATACCTATTCTAGACACATAATCATATTCAGCATTTACCATGAGTTTGAGTGACATAGCTAGTTAATCATTTTAAGTACCTCTTAATATAATATTCCAAATTAAAACTTTAGGAATATTTAGTAGTTTAAATAAATTTATTTCATTCAACCAACAATATTTTACTTTTAGACCACATTATCCTAGTGTCTTGCTAATGGACCTTCTGTGCCATCTTCTATTGCGTAAAATCTCGTTAGTTATAAAATCACTACAAAATAATATATTACAACTTCAAAAAACTAATAAATATCAATATCAATATCAATATCAAATGCAGATTCATGCTTATTCTCTGTTGACTTAATAACAAATCTCTCTGTCACCAAGTGTATGAGCTTAATTTTATCTTTAATGATATGAGGCTAATTGAATAGCTCACTAACTTTTAGAATCAATATCAAATTTGAAGAATAAAACTCTATCAAACTTATCCATATTTTAAGTTTTTCCGAGTCAAGTTCAAACATTTAACTATGTTGATCAACTTGGTTAGAATATACCAGTAACAGTAAAATGACAAATGCTTCAACTTTTTGAAAAATTACAACTACTCAATGACAAACATATCAACAAAAGAACTTACATTCACAACGTGGTCACAGTGTGCTTCTCTTTCTTGTCCTTTTGGAATAACCTGTATAAACATGGTTAAAGAAATGAGCAGATCAGAGGGCCTAGTTATTATTAACTGTCCAGTATCTCTCTCTCTCCCCTTTTTATTTTTCTAATATATGCATAAATACATACACATATTTATAAATAAGGCAACAAAGCAATAGAAAACTTTCATGAACTACTTACAATAGAATAAAGGGAATATGAATTCATACATTTATAAGACTTGTTTACACAAGGTCTCCACTGCCCCCCTTTATAGGAATTTTTCCATATAGTCGAAATCTACAACAAATTCAGTAAATAAGGCAGATATAATGACAAATCAGCATCTGAACCTCCAAAATCAATTTAAAATGCAGCAAGTCTTAACATGCAGATATTTCAGGAAAATAATAACAATACACGTTGAATGGATAAAAACTTTCACATTATATAATTAGAGAGTATCATTGTATTACAATTCATATTGCTCTTAAGAACACCAATGAGAGAAGCTGGAAAACAAAAAGTGAAATTTCAGATACAATACAAGGCATCTGATCATCTAATCGAATTATAAGATGATATCATGACAACTGTTTCAATGTTTTTCATACCCATATTAGATCCAAAAGATTGTTACTGCTGGAAATGAGCATTCACAACAAGACACAAGGCTCTTCTGCCTGAGAAAACAATGGTGAAAAATAAAAAAGAGAGAACAATGATACAAAACTGTTTCTTTGATTAAAACATTCTGTTTTGTTGAATTTGGCATTAAAAAATATATATCCAACCTCCTAAACTTTCAACAGTTTTAAGAATGATAGAAAATAACACAATAAAAAATCAACGGAAAAAATAAAAACTAGCTACATTGTCCTAGTTCCCAAAATTCAATCAAGATCAAACCCAGAAGGAAAAAGAGATTAGACAACAAAAAATCTCAAACTTTGAAACAATCAACAAACAAAACCAATCCAGAACAGAAAACCATATAAAAAGCCGAACCGCAAGCGCAAAATCCAAAAATTCACCAAATAGATTAAAAGGAGCAAATCAGATACCAGTGACTCACCGCGTCAGCAGAGGAATTACCAGATTAATTGCACAGATCCGGAGAAATTTTTGAGAAAGCGAAGAGAACGGCTGGTCGATTTACTGCTTTCTCTTCTTTCTTTCTTTTTTGTCTCGCCTGTCTCTCTCTCCCCCTTTTTTTGCGTTGCTGCTTCTGGTGAAGAGAAAAGGGTTAGGATTTGAAAGATGATAAAATAAATTAACAAACAAACAAAATGATTTTGGGGAAATTGCAGCAGACGACAGCGATGCAGCGTTGGGAAAAAAACTGATTGGGGAAAATAATTCGAGTGAATAAAGGTTGGGGTATCAGCTATCAAAATGGTCTCGTTTTTTAACTTTTTATGGCGATTATGTAAAAAATGCCATTATTATTTTATTTTTAGCGGTGTTTATTGAGTAAAAATGCTGTTATTGTTTTACTTTTTGCAGCGTTTATAATAAAAACACCACTAATATTGCTAATACTAGAACTTTTGTACCGTTTTCAATCCAAACATCACTAAAAACATCATTAAAAGCTTAATTGTTTTAGTGATACATATATTAGCTATTTCTAATTGAACTTTATTATTGTCCATTACACTAATGTTTACTTTATTAAAATATTTAAAAAAATTAGAAGGCAGACACTTCAAGTGAGATTATTAGGTGCAGTAAATTATTTAAATTATTTTACATTGTTAGAATTTATTGTATCTATGGTTTACAAATTTGACTTTTTTTTTTAATTATATTAGCCAACATGATATAATTGAAAATGTAAAGTTGTCTTGCATATTAAATTTTTTTTCATGCAAAAAGTTTCACCATAAGAAAAAAGACAAGATAATTCTTGAAAATATACCACTTAAGATTTTTGTAAAAAATAAAAAATAATAATAAATATTTATGCTAGTTTCATCACTTATTCCTCTATTTATTAATTATAAAATTATACCTTCCAATTTAGACAAATTAAATAAAAGTAATTCATGATTTCTAGCTGAATTATTAGAACAATTTCCTTTATTAATAATTTAGTTTAGTTTATTAGTTGATTGTATTTTGAAGTTACTTAAAAATAATATAATCTTATAACTCTAAATTTTTAATAATTTTTTTAAAGAAAAATCTTTATTTTAATCTATCAAAAGCATTACCCCGCATTGCGGGATTGTATTCCTCGTTTAAACAGAATTTGAGAGTTACACTTACCATCACTATGGCAACTTTATTTACCCTACCAAATTCAAAAGTACACACACAAAAAAGAAATTAATGATTGTCATCTTAACTTACACTACAAAATTCAAGTCATTAAATTATATCATTCGATGGGAGATAAAGCATGCAATTGTTAAGTTGTGAAATTTTATCTGCTTATTATATTTAATTCATTTTTTTAAAAAAATGAGTTTAAATGTAAAATTTTCATTTAAGTCACCAGACTGTTAAAGTCGATTCTATATGCCTTTCTCTGTTTATATTGCTTGCATCAATCGAAAGCTCTCTTTCTTCTTCTCTTCTACAATGCAATTTTTTTATGAAACAACTTTGGACATTACAAATCTGCGAATCAAAATTTAAACAACTTTTTCTTTTGATCTCTGGTACTGACTATCAGATCAACTTGGTTTATTGACAAAATTGTAACTTTTTTTTTAGTTAAGTAGCTTAACTGAGAATTTTCAAATAATTCAATGATCAAATTGAAACTTTTTTTTAGTTAAGTAACCAAAATAAAAATTTAGTGAATAAATTTATTAATTTTATATTTTCTTATTCCTTTCATCTCTCTAACATTGAAAAAAAAAAACTCATATTCTAGCATTGACCACCAAGCATATCGCCGGGCATGGTCATTGGCCACCATATGTTGGTGTTAAAATTATTTTCACTTTTCACCATCTTATTCATTTTTGCCTCCTCTTTTCAAATTTAGCCTTAGATTGTTAAAAAATGAGTCCAGTTTTTGTAGGTCTACAATAAAAGATTGAATTACAGATTTTGAAGCTTCCTCCTCCTCCAAGTTTGATATTTCGAAAAACATTCTAAACTCTTTCAAATCTCACATCACCAAATCTAAGCCTTGTTTTCTTTTCACTTTTCTTTGGCTGGCATGGTGCGTGCGAATAGATTTTTATCCTTTTCAGACTGAAATTATGTTTCACATTTGGTAATCTTGGCTGCTGACTTGAAATAAGTTGAGAAACTGTGAGAATAGAAGGATGCTTTTTATTTATTTATTTTTATAATCTAATTGTTGGATTATTTTAGATTTAAATATAACCATTTGATTATTTTTATTTTCTTAATTAAAATGAATAAAACATGTTACATGGTTTTGTGAGGGTATTTTTTCAAGAAAGTACTTTTGGCCAAAAGAATGAGTCTTATTGGTAAAAAAAAAAAAAAACATGTTTTTCAATTTTTTTATGAATTTTCCCCATAAAGTGATTTCAGTTAAAAGTGTTTTTGAATATTTCACGAATCTCACGTGTGTTTAGTCTTTTCCAACATTTTAATTTGTGTTTCATATTTGGTAGTAGTTTGGTTACTTATAAATAGCATATAAGCATCTTTTATCTTCACATTTTAAAATAGAGTGCTCATTGTCATTTTTGCATACTTGAAATTCCTCATTTTCATAATTTATTTGGAATATCACTATTGAAGTTTAAAAAAAAAATGAAATCAATTACAAACTAATAGAGATGTCAATTGAGTTGGAATGTAAAGATTGAATATCTAGATGGATTTGATCAACAATTTTAACCGGAGTTACGTGAAAAACTTATGGATTAATCGAAAATTCCTTCATTATACCCACTAAGATGTGGGAAGCAAAATTGCTTCTCTTGGAATCTGCTTAATGACCACCTGCCAATCCCTCTTGCATAATTCTTGAATTCTTGAAATCAAATCTCTATTCTTATATCTTTTGAGGCCACCAAGTATATTATTAACAACTGTAGCACAACCAGTCTCGACTATCACCTCTTTCCACTTGAGGTCCCACGCAAATTGTAGCTAGTCATAAATGGCCCAAAGCTCAGCTTGTTCGACGTTGCACCTTCCAATATTTCTCCTAATCCCCCATAACCACTTACCATGCACATTCCTTGCAACTGTTGCCGAAGAAGCGAGGCCCGAAGATGAATTGCGCGCTTCATCAGCATTTAATTTGTAAGAACCAATGGGTGGTGAGATCCATATATAATCTCTAAAGCAGTTAATAGAAAAACCCCGGCCTTTTCTGTTATCATCTTGATGCATCTTGCTCAACAACACAAATATTGGATGACATTGACTGAATTCAACGGAAGATTCTAAAAGATCTTAAGATTTCTTTGTTTCCACAGTTTCCAACAAACAATACCGAAAAAATTAATATGATTGAAGTAACTAATTAATAAATTATTATTGATATTATATTCATACTATTATGTCTGAAAATTCGACATTATATATGCTTAGTGATTCTATTCTAATTGTTAAGATGGACCCCAACTTCAACACTCCACATAACTTGATAAAAAAAAAAAACTCAACAACTATTAGATAATATGGACATCACATATATAATAAGAATAATTACATGTTATTATGTATTATTGTAAAATGTTAAATCAAATTAAAAGTGATTTAATTTAGTTAAGACTTATTGGTTTTAGTTATTAAATAAAGTATAGAATAAATATGTGCAAATACTTTAGTAACTAATTTCTAGATTTATTTATGTAAATGTGCTAAAAATTTTTGAGAAACTATGTTGATTTTCAAAAGATTTACCGATCATTGCCACATAAGTGAAAATGCCTCCTACAGGGCGCGTTTTCACTTAGCTAAAATTTTTTTTCTTGCAGTTGGAAATGATACGTTTGTAGATTTTTTTTTTGTCCGTGTTGGAGATAAACATGATTATATTTTTAAGGAATGTTTGAATTTATAGTGGTGTTATGGAGTTAGGTGACCTACAAATTTCATCTGCCATGTGAGTATGGAGACATCACTCGAGAAGCCAGATCACGTTGCAACTCAAGGTCCCAGTTGACGATGATTATATGGTATTGGGTTGAATTGTAACTAGGGCTTCAAGTTTACAAAGGTTATGTTGTCAAGAGATGGAGCATAAATGGAGCCGTAGTTGACAGTGGTTATACGGGCATGACAACGAGCTTTTCTCATTAGAAGAGGATGTTTTATAAAACTCAAACACAAATACAAGGAAGAAAAACGCAGTGGCATTTCAATATAATCAAGTGATGTGTCTTATCCATCACCACCAAAGGTGGTAACCCCGTTATTATAATCTATCCAGAAGGCGGTGACCCATTTATTATAACGTGTTTCTATATAGTCAAGTAATGCTTCTTAGTCCTTGGAAAAAGATTTTTCCATCATTTTTTTGGACTTTCAAGCAATGCAAAATTGCATTCCAATACTGTAAGCCACTTGTCCAAATTGATGGCACATTCCTGTATGGAAGATACGAGCATAAGTTGTTATTAGTTTTTGCACAGGATGGTAACCGAAGAATCCTGCCAATAGCTTTTGCAATAACTTTAAAGAATTTGGGGATGACTAAGATTTTTTTAACTAACCTGAGAAGGCATATTGTGTCGTAACGCGATGTATCCATCATTTCTAACAGGGGGATCGGAATACAAGCTGCATTCGACCGATGTTCAAGCCTATGGGATCATGCACACTATAAGTATTGTTTGCATCATATAGGGTCTAACTACATGGGCCAATACCATAAGTATACGAAGTGTTGACATGCCATTAAAATGGGTATGTTGTGTATAGATTTGGGTCACTTGTCTTGAATGCAATATTGATTGTCATCGACAAGGTACAAGCTCATCCAACATCGATTCCATGAAATGTTGGAGAGACTATGGGCTGTAAATCAATTGGGTGTAGAGTACCTCAATGGAATACCAAAGGAGCAGTGGACGCAGTCGTATGACGGAGGACTACGATACGGGCACATGACTATGAACCTAGTGGAATGCATTAATTTCGTACTAAAGAGGATGTGTTATTTGTCGGTAACCTTGGTGGTCAAGGAAACATATTTCCGATTAGCAGCCTTGTTTCCAAAAGAAAGCTAACATATACGCGAGACAGATAAAGGGTAGTCACATTTGGTGCGAGTTGATGCTGAAAGATATTAGGTAAAATGTAGAAATTGCGAACTCAATGACGTCAGTGTGTCACTTGCAACCAAATTTAGTATTCCGAGTTAAGCAACCCTATAAACCCGACCAAGGAGCTAACTATGGAGCGTACTGCATAGACTTGAGATGAATGACCTGCAACTATGGGAGATTTCAAGCACTTCATTATCTATGAGCACATGCAATTGTGGCATGTGTCTCAAAACGTGTAGATTGCATGACCTACGTTGACAAAGTTTACAAACTCAAATGTGTGTATAATGTTTGGAAATCTGAATTCCTACCTGTCTCAGATGAAAAGATGTGGCCACCTACCACTCACGCTTCTTTTGAGTTGGTATTGGATAAGAACTCACATTGTAAGCCAAAAAGTCTATCAAACTCAACTCAGATATGAGGTAATATGGATATTCAAGAGTGGTGAGAAAAACTGAGGTTATGCAGTTATTGTAGGAACCCAGGGTATACAAAACCAACATGTCCATACAACCCAGGAGCATCGAGGAGAAGAGCTAATTAAAATACTAACTCATGTAGTGAAAACACTAACTTATTCATTTATTCATTAATTCTTTTCTTTCTCAAAATATTGTACTTAACAAATGGACAATGAAAAACCTAAATGAAAAAGTAATAAAAATAATTGTAAATTTTAAACTCACAATATGATATGGTACAATGAAAACCAATTTAATAGATTTATTTCATATATTGTAAATAAGTGTACATTTGGGATGTAAAACAAAGTATACAATTTGGGAAAATTACAAAAAACATAATCATCGACATCCCGAATGTGTGCCACAACCGGGTGGGCGTCGGGCACACCTAGGGTTTGTCACACTATTTAGGTTGGCGGCTACTCATCCACTTCCTCTTCATCTTCACGTCCATGCTAGGGTTGGCTGTTAGAATCCTTTTAGCAATTGCAAAAGTTACCATTGGAATAGTAAGGAAAACACGTCCTACAAGGCGATTGTCGGACGCATTTTTATGCTCTCTTTAGAAAACGCATCCTATAGGCGTTTTCACTAATATGACAATGAAAACGTGCCTTGTAAGTCGCGTTTTCCTTTCTCTTCAAAAACAGTGTAGATTGGTAAATTTTCAAAAAAATGACATAGTTTCTTAAATAAAATTTTTTCAACATATTTCTAAAATTCTGCCCTAATTTCTAATTGATGATGGGTTGATTAGAAATTCAGGTTAATGTGCAAAAGTTACATATTAGAGTTATGGTTTCCAAATTACATATACGTAATTTTTTTTGATATCCTATTTTCGGAAAAAAAAGAATCACCATCTCTAAAATACTTGTGTGTTAATTTAGAAGATCAAAATTACAAGATTTCAATGGATTCAAGTATGATTCCAAATCTAGTTTTTGGTCTTGATGATTTGACATAATAGTTCCTGGTTTATCAAGTTTTGTATAAGAGTTTTATAGTTCTATCAAGTGACATTCAAGCCACATAATTTCTAATCATTAAGAATAAATTGATTTTCCATTATTTTTGGAATGATTTGTTCTCAAGTTTTATGTGTTTTTTTGTTATGATTTGGTATCTCGATTGAATCTTGAAGATTCAAGATAAAAGCTTTGGGTTTTGATTATTTATGGATTTAATTGTTAGGGACTTAGTATATAAATTGAATTGTATGATTGTAATTGGATCTAGTTTTGTTTTATACAATGCTTAGAATTACCTATAACCCTTTTTCAATATTAAATAAGAAGATAAACATCCTTCAACACACTTCACCAATTAGTTATAGTTTTGTCCTCTTGTTTTCTGTTGTTTAGATGATTATTTTATTTTATTTTATTAAATTATTTTTTATTGAAAGGATTAAATTTTATTTGTTTAAATAAAGTGTCACAGGGTTGTAAAAACGACACACTAGTTCTTTAATAATTTATAATGTTTGGTATTTTGATCCATAAAAGGATCAAATTCTTAAATACATGGTTTATTTATTGGTTTTAAAAGTGCATAATTGAATCCACACATCAAATTTTAAGTCAGTTATTTTATTTAGGTAAATGATTTTAATATAGAAAATTATTGTACAGAAATCAATTTTCGAGTATTATCACAACCAAAATACTCTTGATTAGAATTTAACATTTAAATTATAAAAATATCTCTCTTATTAAGGTAGGTAATCATTAGTCATATTTTTACGTGAAAAGTGGATTAAGCTTTGCCACTAATTTTTTCTCTTTTAACATGTAAACATTTTTTGCAATTTATCCCTTCCAAAAGCATATATCTTTAACTAAAGAGGAAATTTTTTCCTTCCCAATTTCCTACCGTTAGCCCCTATAACACCTCCTTACCCGATCCGATCATTGGGTCAGGGTACCAGGATGTCATATTCGTTGTCGAGGCAACTACGATCTCTCAAAAATCAATTAAGCATTTTATTCAAGTAATCAAACTCATAACACACTTAAAATAAGATTTACATACTATTTTTAGCTTAACATGAGCTTATGAAAGCTTTCTAAGTTGCCAAAGGTCAATTTGGGAAGGTTCAAACCATCGAAAGCTCGTAGAAACTTCAGGGTGCCCCAGATTGTGACGTCCATAGCTTGACGTGACCTCAAGAGGTTTCATACCGTGACATGACTCTCTGACTTGGCTTGTCGAGACTTCAACATCCTGACGACGTGATGTCGATCTTGCAACCTTAAAATCTATACATTTTACCTTGCTAACACCTAAAGCCTCTTCCATAGAACATATATCTTCCAAAAATTCAAATATACCAATTACAAAGTTTAAACACTACCCAATTCAACATAAAACAACTTCACACTACCCAATTCAACATAAAACAACTTCAACATGACCAAAATACAAAGTTTACAATAAAGATAAATAGCTAACAGTTTTATCCTTTATATGTATATATAACATTCTCAATGAAATCCTATTTACATGCCAAATCTAATGTGTAACAACCCATTTTTCAATGATGTTAGAAATTTTGACATTTGGTTAGTTAATTAAATAAAAAAGATTAAACCCTAAAAAGTGCAAAAGTCTATCACTATTAATGTTTAAGTGCCAATAGTGTGTTAAAGTAAAATGAGATGATTTTAAATAGCAATTAGCCTATTTCAAAGTTTTGTGGACGGTTTAAAACTTAATAAACTAAGTTTTTTGTAATTAATTTATTAATAAACTAATGTTAAAGTAATATAAAAAAAAGAATCAAATGTTCATCTTCCCTATTTCTTTCATGCTATAGTCGAAACACCATTTTTAGAGCTTGAGAGTTCAACCTTGTTTCATGCTTGCATATAAGTGTATTTCCCCTCATTTTTCATGAATTTTATGTTTTTGAGATTGTTGTTTTGAAATTTAGTTAGTTTAGAGACTATTTTGTGGAGTTTTTAAAGTTTAGGAAATTTACCATTATTGTTTTTGAAGCTTTTTAGCTGCTAATGTTTTGGTTGGAAGCTTGATGGTGATTTTGAGATAGTTTGTAAAGTAATTTTGTATAATTTTTAAGTTTAGGGATTTAATTGAAAATAAAGTAATTATAACATGTTTTTCTTGTGAAATTTTAGTATGTAATGACTGATTTGGGATGGTTATGATTTAGGTTTAATGGGTATAGGGTTTAATTGTGAAAATAATCATGTTTTGGTCTTAAGGATCAAATTGAATAAAATGTAAAAATTTGGAGAAAATATGAAAAATTATAAATAGGAAGCCATATGCATTAAATTGAATATTTTATGAAGTTGAAGCTAATAAATTGAAATAAACTATTTTGTAGATCAAGAACAAGAAGATAATCGTGGAGAAGGGAAAATTACTGACTAGTCCCTGAAACTTTTACTATATTTATAGCTTAGCCCTGGTAAGTTTGTTCAGTTTCGTTTAGTATAATTTGAAATGTTATATTGATTGTGAATTGTGGTTGTTGAATATTTTTGGTATAATTGAGTTGTTATAAACTGTTGTGAGTTGAGAAAGTAATTGACTTGAACATTGTGAATACGATGATATGTTATGAGCTCGGATGGATGGGTACAATTGGCATTCCAATATGTTATATTGCGTGCTGTACGAGATTTACTTGTGATGAGATGATGATTCTTGATTTGTTATTATCCACTGAATATATCGAAGTTCAGCATTTTTTGCGGACTATCGTGTTATATTTATAGTGATTCTAGCATGTTATTGGGGGCAAATGTAAAGCCTTTAGACTTGGCACTTAGTGCCAAGCTGTGTTCTCAATTGGTTTGGCTTGTTTGAGCTTTCGGGTGGATAACCATGTATCCGTATTCGTTATATCGTTCATCAGAAAAATTTCTAGCGGTAGATGATTTGTTATTGAATTATATAAATGTTTGCATGGTTTTCGATACTATCGTGACTTGATATCGAATGATCTCGTGTGATTAAATAGATTATGCAACTCGTTTATGTATATATAAACTCACCTGTTGAATGATTGTGGTTAACAGATTATTTTTATTAATCATGTTAATGCATAATTGCTATGTTTATATGATCAGTTTTATCGTTTCAACCGTTGAACTTACTAAGCTTTATTGAGGCTTACTAGTGTCATTTTCCCGTTTCTTTATAGATAACATTTTGTGGAATCAGGGGATCGAATCAACTGGAATATCACATTATCCAGATATCTTTTGGTAGATTCTAACATGTTTACTTTTGGGGTGTGTCTTGTATATGTTTTGGATACTTATTACCTGTGATACACCTTATACATGGATGATGTTGTTTAATCTTTAATTTGGCTCACTTGTATATATGTCTTTGGACTTTGGCTTGTAAAGGTCCATATGTATAAGTTTTTTTCATTTTGTTTATGCTACTTGTGAATGAATAGGTTACGGTAGAATTAGATATGAATGGAATGGATGAATTGTAAGTTTGGTATACGTTTAAAGTAAGTACTTGTGAACTTTGAATGTGAATTGGTTGGTGTATGAAATGTGGTGCCATTAAGGGCATATTGGTTAGGCACTTAGGCTGTATGTTTTGGTATGTTTTAAGCTTGTTTGAATGTGTTTTAAAGGCATATGAATAATAATTTTTGGTTTGGCTTGACACCTAAGAAATGGGTAATGATTTAGCTTTATTTGGAAGTCATTTTAGGTGCACTACGGGCTGTCACACGACCGTGTGCCATACACAGTCTCCTCATACGGTCGTGTGTCATATTGATTTTAAGTGCAAGTTTTTCCATATGGCATCAGGTTGTTACAAGGCCTGGAGACACGATCGCATGACCATATTTCGAATCTCACACTGTCTGACACACAGTCTAAGACACGACCGTGTGAACTTATTTCGATTTGCACACGGGCGAGTACACAGTCTGCGACACGACCATGTAACCCAAATTTGAACTTTACACGGTTTGGGCACATGGCCATGTTTTTGAGCCATACGGTTTAGGCTCTGTCACATGGCCGTGTGACCTCTGTTTCCAATTTTTTTTTCAAAATTTTCTATGTTTTTCTATTTTGTTTCAAATTAGTCCTAGATTATTTTCAAACTATTTTTTAAGGTTCCATAAGCTCAATTTAAAGCCTATAACTTTATGTATGCTATGTTTAATGTGTGGAATGAATTTAACGGCTTGCAAAATTTGATTTTGAATGACTGTTGATATGCTTATTATGTTCACTGTTTTGCTCATCATCTTCAGTTAGCATTGGTTGCAAGTGGTTAAAGTGCATCAATTCTTTAAATACTTGTTTGGTATTGTTATTATTGCTTCTGCTTCTTCCAAACAGGAATAACTCATTTGGTATCCATCAATGAGTTAGCAACTGGAATAGGAATGAATCAGATTGTCAATTTACAACGTCCTGGTGAGACTCAGTAGAGTTCTCATTTAAATTCAATTACTGGTTTACTAATGGTGTACAATGCTACTAGCACAGTTCTTGAAAATCTAAAAAATAGTGCTTCCAACTATTCTCAGTTAGGAGATGCTCATAGTGATTCTAAATCATTTTTTGCTTAGGAATGTGGTCTAAATCATTCATGATTCTTTCGGTGGCCTCCAACCAATATCCGGCATTAGGGGCGACTCTAGTGACACCCCTAAACAACTCAGCGCCATTAGACTGGAATCGTTCAATTACCGACCCTCGGCCCCTAGCTCCAGAATGGGGTCCAACGACCCTCTCTAAAATCCTCAGTATGGCTTGGGATAGTGCATCGTCCCTAGCCGAGTAAATTTGAGACCAAGTCTCAATAGCAGGCAAAACTAGTGTCTCACTCGTATCCAAGTTCGGCATACTGCCCAGAGAGGAAAACTCAGCTCGAGCCCTCCTACAGCCTCTACCACGGCATCGAATACTACGTCTATGAGTTCCACGAGTGCTTATTGTATATTTTGAGTTTATCTACATTAAGAATTTTATGCATCAGTTTCAGTATTTATTAGCAAATGTTTTATACATAAATTGTCAGAAGTTTAAAATTGTTTCCAAAGGTTTCAGTCTCTAACTACTCAATATAGTTTCAGAGAGTGCTAACTACAGTGTTTTCAGAGTTTTCTATCAAAATTTCAGAAATACTTACAAGATCGGTGCCAAAGACTCGGTGTACCACATACTTTTTCAATTTATCAAAAATATTTGTAAACTAATTCTTTTCGAAATAGAATTTTAAAACCCAAAATTCATAGCCCGAGTTTTGCAACCTGGCTCTGATATAACTAAATGCAACACCCTAAATTTGCCTAGATGTTATGATCAAATCCGAAAGTGTCACAGGATAGGGGTTTTGAAAATGGAGTTGTCCCATCAGAACATTCACAATTTTAATTGAAAACACCGTTTAATTAGTCCATTTGCTAAAACTTATTACAGTGGAAGCCTTAAAACAATTATAATTTAAAAATGCAGTCTTGTTTTAGAAAACCTTTGTTTACGTGTAAATTATCATTTTTAGATGAAAACGTTTTGTTTAAGCATGGAATTTAACAACATATGAAACTTAATCTGGTAGTTATAAAATCTAAAAAGTCCAAAGAGTCCCAGAAAAATTTTAACTCTCAGAATAAAACCAAAACCATAATTAAACTATAAATTAAAACTTTAACTAGATTACGGTTGCGTGGTCACTGCTGAGTCTCCGCGACACCGATCTGCCTAAGTCTGTGGATTACCTGAATAGAACAGACAACAAATGTGAGTTTACGTAAACTCAGTGTATAACCTACAGAATTAAGCATACAATCATACAGATTTAGTTACACAGTCAGAAGCAGATACAGTTCTAGATTCAGTATCAGATCCATATTCAGATTACAGATACAGATATGCATAAATCCTACCCCCATCCTCTACACACCATCTTCGACATCCCATCACACCATGTGGGGGTTTAAAACACTCACCCATCCCTACACATCGCATTGTGCCTTTAAGACACATATCAGAGTATATATGCAGCCAAGATGCCAGAATCTAGACGATTAACATCGATCAGAAAACTTCCTCCATACATATAAATCCCCGTCCCAATAATAGATATAGAAAACAGATGCAGATATAACATGCTCAACATGCTTTATACAAATAATATATACACGTACATCAATATAGTCAGGCATACATTCAATATCCTATACAGATCAATCTATCTGAATATCCTAGCATACAAATTAGGGTTTAGTTAGCCCTTACCAACCCTACAATAGGCCCACAATCTATCGGAGCAACCCGTGTAACCCTAGGGAAAATTTCAGAATTATGGGCCCACATGCCCGTGTGGCTTGCCTATGTGGGCACGCTTGTGTGGCCCACATACCCAGATTGACCGTTGTCCGTGTGGCCCACACGGCTTGGCCTAAAATCTACATGCCCGTGTAGGCCCACACGCCCAACTTGGCCTAGCTCATGTGGCTCACACGGTCACACTCGAGCCACCACATGGCTGTGTGCTGCGTACGACCATGCCTTCATCGACTACAAGGTCGTGTCTTGCACACGGCCTACCACACGGGTGACCACATGCCTGTGTGGCATTAACAGAATAGTTTTTTGACTTTCGCCAAAACTTAACTTTTTTCGATTTGGGTACACACCTGCTACGGTTTAGATGCAAAAATCACTCCCGATGCCTTGAAACCTAAGAAAAGAGCACCCAATTGTTTTTAGCGACCAATTTCTGAATCGCTACAAAACCCGAAGTAACGCTCAAAACTTACCAGCAACGAAAACCCCCACTTAAATTGTTCGAGCAAATGGTGCGAAAACTCACTGTTCACAACCTTCTCCTACACCCAAAATAATAGCAGGAAAAAAAAAACCCACGATTATACTAACAAAAACTAATGCAAAAACAACATTATCTCAAAAACAATACGAAACCTTTACCTACTCAACAGCACGGAGGAAACGAAACGCCAACATACCACAGTTAGGAAGAAAAAAATTTTAAAGGGAATCAAAAATAGAAAACTGAAAATCGAAAGTGGAAAACAGAGAGAAAAAACGCCAGAGGGATAAGAAAATTTTTGGGAAAAATAATACCTAGCAAATCCCTAATTTCTCTCCGCTAACTCACTAACAAACAACTACTTAGAATCCCAACTCCACCGGAACTCTATCAGTTAACAGAGCAAAAATATAACCCTTTTGCTAACGCAGAGATTCGAACACAAGACCCCCCAACACACCAATTCCCTTACCACTTGAACCATCAGGCTCATTTTGATATGGATATACAGATAATTTAATGTAAGCCCACTGAATAAAGATATGACTTGATTCCAAAAATAACAATAATTGGCAGAAATGAGACTTGAACCCAAGGCCTTACACTCATACTCAGAACACTTAACCACTAAAGCAGATACAACTTTATGTCAAATTTTACAGAAGCAAGAATAAATTATTTGGGGCGTTACAAAAATCAATTAAAGTGGCAGAATTTTTTATCATTGACCATTTTAATAAAAACAAATAAACTATAAAGCTTTAACCATGAATTCATTGGAATCACAAAACTAAAGAAATCAAAATCAATGAAAACTTATTAGAGTAAGAGATCGAAAATTCTTCTTGACCCTGATACCATGTTGAATTAATTGGTAAGAGATCAATTGTTGATGATGAAATCACAAAGAGAGAACTTTTTTTTTTCATTGAATGAATAATATTACACAAATTGTAGACACCTTTTTTGTCTGAGCCCAATTGGAGGCCTATTTGTTCCGTTTAAATTTGTGTTCTTTTGGGCAGGTCGAAGCCCACCCGATTTTGGTCAATTTGAGGTCTTTGTTTTTCTTTTCTTTTTGGGCCTACTAAGGGCGCAAATTATTATTATTATCATTCCTACTACTACTATTATTATCTTTTTTTACAAATAAACAAGATTGAAAAACAATATATATACATGAAATGAAATGAAAGGAACGAAAATGAGGCTTTTCATATTCTTTTTTTTAAAAAAAAAAGATAAAAGAAAACAACAACAAGAAGCATGCTATTTCTTTTTCTTTTTCTTTTTGCTATAGACATGTCATTAGGGATTAAGTTTTGGGCTCTGTTGAAGGAGACATCACCAAACAGTCGGTCCTCCACACCTAGGAGCCCCAAAAATCCCGATTTTTTCCCTTCCCCTTTTTAATATAAAGGTTTTTTTTTAAAAAAGGAAAGGTTTGATCTTGGGAAAAATTTTGGTTTTTTTTTAAAAAAAGAGAAAGTTTAGATTTTTAAAAATAAAAATTTGTTTTTCTAGTCATTTTAAAGGAAATTTTAAAATTTTAAAATAAAGTTTTGATTTGTTTTTTCAACTATTTCAAAGTAAAAGATCTTTAAGAAAAGTAGTGTTTTTTTTTAAAGGAGAGAGTTTAAATTTTAAAAAATAAAAAATATGTTTTTTAGTCATTTTAAAGGAAAGTTTAAAATTTTAAAACAAAGTTTTTATTTTTTTTCAACTATTTCGAAATAAAAGTTTTGATCTTTAAGAAAAGTAGTGATTTTTTAAAAGAAAAAAAAAAGAAAAAGTTTAGATTTTTAAAAATAAAAATCTGTTTTTTTTAGTCATTTTAAAGGAAAAGTTTAAATTTTTAAAACAAAGTTTTGATCTTTTTCAACTATTTCAAAATAAAGCTTTGATTTTTAAGAAAAGTAGTAATTTTTTTAAAAGAAAACTTTGATTTTGCAAAAAAAAAATAAAATCGGCTAGTGTATGCTGCGGCTCCACCACCTGAAGACGGAGAGTCATTGGACTCTCTAGTGATAGAGCCAGGACCAACATAGAAGGATGAAGAGAAAGTGGAAGAGTTTTTTTTTTTTTTTTTGAAAAAGAATAGGTTAAAATGAAAGAATGAATAGATTTCTCCTTTTTATAAGTGTAAAAATGGATAATTTATTCCCATCCCTTGACTTTTTTAAATTTACAAAAAATACCCTTTTTTTGCAATGTCGCCTCCTCACTCTCTGGCCTATTTACACCTATAACACTTTTTTTTTATTCAAACCTTCAATTTAATCATAAATTTCAAAAGTAATTGCTACATTAGTCATCTGTCTTTCACATTTTTTATCTTTTAGTCCTATAATCAAGCTATGTCATTTGTTTCCATCTTTAATAAATTATTTACACTTATATATTCCCTTTCATTTGCATTTACACCTTATATATTTAATGTCAATTATGTACTTTATATTAATGTTTTATATTTATTCACTCTTGTATAGTTTTTATTTATTCTTATTTTATCTTTATTTATTTTCATGTCTATTTATATTTATGTTTTCTTTTACAGATTCCCCTTACATACATTTTAATATTATTTGTTCATGTTACTTTGATTCTTTTATTGTATTATGAATAAGGTGTATTATTATTATCATTATCATGTTAAGGTCTTATTTATTTCATTTATTTAAGTTTTCTTTTTATTATTGTCATTTTTGAAACTTTTCATTAAGTCTAGTCAATTTAATTAATTTTCCTATTTCATTATTATTCATTTTAAAAGAGAGAACTTTAAGTCATTTTTCCATCCTATAAATGTTGATATGAAGTTAGTTAAGTAGGTGTTACATCTTAATGAACCCATAAGGTTTTTTACATTTGAATTTAGGTTAGTCTTTAAGATCTTATCTACCATTTACCCTAGAAAAATTATAAATAATATGTAGGATATTTTTTTAGGGTTTTAAACTAATTTTAAACACCGTATAGGATTCCTCTTTAAAATCTTAAATTAATGTGTAAATATTCTTTAGAACTTTGTTCAAAATTAACACTAAAGATTTTTGTAGGTGAATTGTAAATCACGAGTAGGTCTTTCTATGTATTTTATTTTAGAAACTTTTTAAAAAAGCTAATAAATGTTATTCAAGATATATTATTTTAGGATTTTTGACGAATTTAAACCTTAGATTAAGAATTTTAAAGTAAGATAAATCATAAACCCAGCATAGAATACTTTCGTAAAATCTTGATAGGTTCAACGTTATTAATTAAATCTTTTAAAAAATAATAATAATAAAAGATCGAATAAGTTGTAGATGGATTTTAATATTTCTCTTAATTCATTGGTAATTTTTGGGGGTTTTTTTTAAGAATTCTAAAATAGAATTAATTTTAGGAATTAAAGGTACTTTACTAGAATTATTTAGGTATCCTTTAGGGTTCCCGTTAAAAGTAAAAACCTCTAATTTAAGTTTCAAATTAGATAAGTCTGGTGAACACATCTTAATCAAGTACTTACAAGTAAATCTGAGACATTTTCTTTGGAGTTTTTATTTATAATTTCCATAAGATTTTAGTCTAGATTAAGATATTAATATGTTTAAATAAAAAAAACCTAGCTCCCAAAACCCGTAGGACTATCCTCGGGTAGGCATTGTGGGAGTACTATAACCTTACTCACACGTAATTGTACGCCCGAACTCAAAATTTGGAGATGAGATTGAGTCTAGATTTTTAGAATTTTTCCATAGTATTAATTCTATACTTTTAGATGATAACTGATTAACTAACCTAACTTTAATTAGTTAGTGATGACTCTACGTTAATTTTGGCCCTCCGTATCTAACTTTGCTTACTAAACCCCAGTACTATTATATTGACAATGTTATGACACAAATTACTCGTTTATAAACACTTCCAAGTAATTGCTTCTATCTAACTAACTAAATCAGCTAACAATTTAACTCTCAACAGAAAAATAATTACATAATCAACTTTAAACAAGTTTCATGCACTCCCTTGATATGCAATTATGGCATTGCCACAAATTTATCATTGTCATAGTTCCCCTCTTTCTTCTATTAAGAACATTTTTAATAATTAAAGATTTGCTAGGGTTTAACTTTTAGAAATTAAATATTAAAAATATATTAACCTTCAACCTTAAACTTTAACACAAAACTAAATTTAATGTTCAGCGTTGAATTTATATGAATTTGAACTAAAATTAAATTTTAAAAAATCATTTAAGTTTAATATAAAATAGTATAACACTAATATGTATCTTTTAAGTAATAACAAGGATAATGGCAAAAATCCTCTATATTTTGAAAAAGATTAAAAATGTGATACTTTTAATTTTAATTTATTTGACTTGATACTTAAACTTTCTTTCATCTAACCTTTCAGTATCTTAAGTTGACGGTGTTAAATTTTGACATATTTTTACACAAGAACTAACGATTGGACACCAACATGGCATATTATTGACTTTTGACCAAAATTAAAGAGACCTTTTATTAGTTAGTACAAATACTTTTTACTTTGGCAAAAATAAAGTAAATAAAAATTGATTTCCCTTCCCTTACAAAAATAGAAAAGAGGGAATTTGACCTTTTGCAATCCTCTCCCTTCTAAACTCAATCTTTTTACATCTTCTACATTCAGCTTTGAACCATACCGAAAAAGTAATTATTGTCGATGGAAATCACCGTCCTCTTCGCCTCTTAATCGTGGATTCGTAGTCAAATGTCCCAGATTTGAAATCATATGAAAAGAGGGAAGTATTCAAAAATCATATGAAAATGAAGAAGAAAAATTACCAGGGTTTCAAATCTCAAATCTTCCTCAAATTGAAGACCCAAACCGCTGGCCTCTCTAACCAAAGTGAAGGCAAAGCTCAAAGCCCTGAAACTCAAATACCCATCAGCTAATGTCCAAAATTCATCTATCAAAACTATCATAAAGCTCTACCTTCACCTTTAAAAAATCCCATCTCTTTGAATTTTAGGGTTTGTGGATTTTTTTTGTTCAAAAAAGTTTGTGGATTACAAATACACGACCAGTTCTTTTGTTCTCAATACATAAATTTTCTCTCATTTTTATTTCTTCTATTTTTTTCATCTGCTCTTTTCTTCTTATATTCTTTCCCAGAATTTCTCTTTTTTCCAGATCTAAATAGTTACACTCTCTACCTCCTTACACCAGAATTTTTACTCTTGACAGTTGGATTATCCCTTAAAACTAGTTACTGCCTTTTTTTCATGGAAATCGTGGAATTTAAAGTAACCAAAAATGCAAAGAATGAGTCACTACTTCAGTAGGATATGTTTGCATGCTTCTTAGATTCAAGGAACTATATAAAGTTTAATTTGGCAAAAAAGGAAAAAAAAAAAAAAAACAGAGAGACTAAAATTGATATTAGGGGTTTAGGGATTTTGATTCCGAAACTCATATGGGTTTGTCGATTGCAAAACTTTTTAATCAATTATTTCCTTTAACCGACCGATGTCTTAAAAGAATAAAAAGGAAATAAACAGAGAAAAGGGAAATAAAAATGGAATTAATAAGGTTTAAAGGAAAACAAGGAAAGAAAAAGAAATTAGCAAGTTTTTAATTTAGATTTAAAATTAATTATTAATAATTTTGGATCAATTGATATGAGATACTTAAGCTATCAATTAAAAGTCAATATTTTGTCACGCGGCAAATTATGATTGCGCCATGTATCAAGTAATGTTAGAATTTAACACCATTAAAGAGAAGTATCGATATGATAGATGGAAATTAAATTTTAGGTACCACATTTAATATTTTGAAAGTAAAGGTACCACATTGATGTTGGAAAAAAATTAATTTGAAAATGATTTTTTTGTACAATGAAAAATTAAAATTTTGAAAATCGATTTAATTTGTGATATTTATAGCAATAAACCCTAACCGAATTTATACTTGTGTTTTTAGCTTAGCGAGCATTCGTTGTTCTCGGCTTTCAATCAAAAGATCTTCTCTACTATTCTCGTACCATGAACTGTTTCGAGTGTAAACTTGAATCAATTGAACCGAAACACAGAACTAGATAAAGTTCTCTCTTTTATTTGGGTGAAAACGAAAATTCTCTCTTCTTTAATAAAAAGTTGTAGAATTGTTATTTTGAAAAAAATATATTTAATAGTTGAGAATAAATTCTCTCTATTTTTTGATAAAGTAACAATCTCTTCAAATTCTTATTTTATGCCCTACCGGTGTCATCTATTTATAAAACGAGAATGTAGAACCCTCATTGAGTTGTAGTGGTTTATTCAAATAGAAAAAGAACTTCTTACTTAGAGTATGAGTGGGGTGCATGACACACCCTAGTATTCCTAGTAAAGTTGCCTCCCCCTTCATGTTATACGAGGAGTTTTGGGCCTCTCTCACATCGAGTCCTATTATGAGTGCTTCCTGGGCCTTTTGACCCAATACTATGTAATGTGATCTAACCCGATTTAGTTTTTCTATTTCTTAAAATAAACTTTAATATTCTATATTAAAAAATTTTCTCATCCCTATTTTATCCCAGTAAAATTTTGACGATTTTACTCACGATAAAATTTTGAGAAAATATATTCAATATTTTACAACTCAACATGTTCACTGTGGCAAAATGATTTTTTTTTTTTTCATTTTCGGGCTTCAAAACAGCTAAGAAAATTCATTCTTCCAATAATTTTTAAGTGATTCATATAGAATTGCAAATGAATCATTTCCATTTCCGTTTCTATTGTATTTCCATTTTGAAAACCTACATTCATTTCCAAATGATTTCATTTTTCCATATTGGAAAAAACCAAAATCATTCCTGAATATTTCTCATTTCTCTTTTCCTAATCATTACATATTTCTATTCAAACATGCAATTCATTTATGGTTTCAATGAGCTAGCGGATGGACTCATTGTGTAATAGCTCGTTTTCCAGTGGTGTCGAAAATTATGGTTTTGAGACCACAAATTCGACTAGTGAGTTAATAAATATTATTATTTAATATTTACTAGTCAAATATTAATTTTTATAGAATTTTGACCTAATTATTTTTGTTGTTTGAATTATTAGTTAAAGTAGTGGTTTGTCCTAAAGTCAAGTGATTTTGAAAAATGAGGTATTAGAACCTCTTTTCTGTAAACCAAGCTCGTAAGTACTTTTATTAAATATTTACAAAGTTATTGTATTAATATGTGAAGTTACGATTCAAAAATTTTATTGTTTAACTAGTTAATTAACAAAAAAGGACAAAATTGTAAAACTTGCAAAAATTATTCATTAATAGTTTAATTGGGCTAATTGAATGCAATGACTTAATTTAAAAGGTTTTAAGTAGCAATTATGCCATAATTATTTATATGGACCGCTGCATGTATGTTTTTGATTAAAATTATTTGTGTTTTAAGGTTAAAATGGTAATTATGAAAATATGTTAAAACATAAAACAAAAACAAAACAAAATTATCATCTTTTCATGTCGTCTTCACCGTTTCTTTAACCTAACATTAAGAAAAGTCATGGTTATTCAAAGCTTGATTTCGGCCATTGCATGTAAGCTTTTCTCTAATTAGTTTTTCATGAATTTTGTATTTTTATGATCGTTTTAATAAGATCTAGCTAGTTTATGGACTAATTTGTGAAGATATCAAAGTTTATAAAGTTTTCCATTGATGTTTGTGAGGTATTCTTTATGTTAATGTTTTGGTTTAAAGATAGATGATGAGTTTGTAATAATTTGTAAAGTGATTTTGATTAGTTTTCGCGTTTAGGGATTAAATTGAAAAGAAAGTAAAAATAACATGTTTTTCTTGTAAAATTCCATCATGCAAGGACGGATTTGGAGCATTAGTAAATTCGACACAAGGGGTTTAAGGTTTAATTGTGAAAAATAATATTGTTTTGGTCTCAGGGACCAAATTGGTTAACAAGTAAAAGTTTAGGGCAACTGTGAAAAACTATAAATAGGAAGATACATGCATTAAATTAAATATTTCATGGAATTGAAGCTAATAAATTGAGATAAACTACTTTATAGATCAAGAACCGATAGATAGTTGCGAAAAAAATAAAATTGTTGATTAGCCCTAATATTGTCATTTTTGCTGTTTAACCCTAATAAGTTCATACAGTTTAATTAGATATGATTTATATTATTATATTGGTTTCTGAGTTGTCGTATGTTAATAAATATATACATGTAATTGGATTATAATAAATTGGTACAATGGGAAAAATGAATTGAATTGTAAAATGTTATACGATTTCCTGTATTGAGCCTGGATCAACATATGATATGATACAATTGGCATGTCAATAAGTTATATTGCGCGTTGTACGGGTCTAGCTTGAGATGAGATGATGATTTTTGATTTATTCCTGTCCACTGAATATATCAGAGTCAACATTTGTTGCGGACTATAGTGTTATATTTATAGTGTTTCTGGCATGTTACCAGGGGCCGATGTAAAGCCTTCGGGCTTGACACTTGGTGCCAAGATGTGTTTTGGAGGGATGTTAGCCTACGGGCTAGGCACTTGGTGCAAAGGTGTATTCTCGGTTGGTTTGGCTCGTTGGAGCGTTTTGGTGTGTTTTAGTGGATAGCCACATATCCATATTTGTTTTATCGTTCATTGAGTAGATTTAAAATGGTTAAATGACTTGCATATTGAATTGTATAAATATTTGCTTGATTTCTGATAGTAAAACATGACTTGATATTGATTGAATTCGTATGACTGAATGGATTATGCAACTTGTATATTTGTAAAACTTACTATTGATTAATTGCGGTTGGCAAGACTAATGTCTATTATGTTTATTCGGTAAGTTTATCGTTTTAACATGTGAACTTACTAAGCTTATTAAAGTTTACTCGTGTCATTTCATGTTTCCTTGTAGATAACATTTTGCAAAATCGGGCAATTGGATCAATGCGAATATCACACTATCCAGATTCTTTTTGGTAGATTTTGAAAACATTTAATTTTGGGATATATGCAATGTAATAGGAGTATCTTGTATATGTTTTAAGTACTTATTACAAGTGGTATTTTCTCTACTTGTGTGATTAATATATGCTAGTTCATGGTTCGGTATGAAAATTCAAATATGGTGTGGAACTTGTCATGTAATAGGTGAAATTTGTATATGCTTTGATTGTCTATTATATGTGGTATTGGTTAGATTGATGAAATAATGATTATGTTTTGTAATAGCATGTATGTGATCATGTTTTAAACCTTGGTGTGTTTATGGTCTTGTTGTGCTCATTGACCACTTGATATAAACTTTACAAAGGTGTTTGAATTATGGTACAAATGAATATGGTTGAATGAGAAGAATAATGGTAAGTTTTGACATGAGTTAATGTATGGTTTTTGAGCTTAAGTGAAAACCATTTGGTATAAAATTGTGACATGAATGTATAGGATCCGTTTTGATTGTTTTGGTATATGAGTTGTGGTGCCAAATGAAGGCATATTGATTAGGCTTAAGATGATTGAATTTGGCATGTTTTAGGTGTCTTTACAAGTGTTTATATGCATGTGGAAATAGGTTGAAAAGGTGTCTTGGTGTGCAATAATAGAGTTTGAAATAACTTGATTTTGAAGGTTTTTCAGATCCACATGGCCTACCACACAAACGTGTGTCACCTTGATTTTATATGCAGGATTTTCTACACGGCATCCGTGAGTTACATGGCCTGGCGACATGACCGTGTAACCCTGATTACACGGGCACAGTGAGTTACACAGTTTGGTCACACAGTCATGTCCTTGAGCCACACAACCTGGGCTTTACCACACGGCCATGTGATAAGACCGTGTGACACCTGTTTTCAATTTTTTATATTTTTCTAAAACTTTCTGTTTTGTTTCAAACTAGTCCCTGATTGTTCCTGAATTATCTTTAAGCCCAATTTAAGGTCAATAATTATATTTATGCTATGAATAACATTTGAAATGGATAATATGTTATTTACTTTGATCTTTGAATGGTTAAATGTAAGTATTTATCATGATATATGTGGTAATGCTCCGTAACCCTAATTTAGCGATGGAGATGGGTTAGAGGTGTTACAGATTGGACATATGTAATTAAGGCTCAAATGATTTATAATTAAGTTCTAGCTTTTCACCTATTAATTATAAACTCATTTAGTCACGAAGTCATTCCATTATAGTATCGTGACTAAGCTCTTTCTAACAATATACCATTACGAAAGCAACTACCAAATTCTCATCCAATGACATTACCATAAGTGTGTTACCCTCATAGGATATCTTTGATTTCTTTAGGATAACATCTGTTCTCCCAATATGATTTTATTGGTAACAATGACATCTTCCTTCATGAAAAGTTAATTACTATCGAATAGTAAGTAAGTCATTCACCACAAAGACGAAAGACTCATGGTTATGTTTACTTTTCATCAACCATGAAATTTCAACGAGAGTATATCATTTACCGATGTCTTGGGCCATGAATTCCACTATTGTGAATGACGCTACCTATTGCAGAAGTCATACACTCAATGCACCAGCTTTCGGTTCCTTATGTATTCGAACTCAGGCTTTTACTTACATACCATAACATTAATTGCTTATACATGGTTCAACTAACCAAAACACAACAAAACTATTAACCATTACACCTATTTACATACCACTTATAACCAGCCAAAAATTCAACTACAGAAATAGAAAATGAAACAGAGTAAGCATTAAATATGCTTAGTAAGTTCATACGAAATTTACTCAACTTACCTGAATATTCAAATAACCTAAGCAATTAAAACATATTAAAATTTAGCATGAAAATCCTTTCATATCATGTTACTTTTATATGTACATCAACAAAATTTCAAAGTTTACTACATTCTTATCATGAACTTATAACATATCCATATAGAACATAACAATCTATCATATAGCATATACCAATTTAATCACACTTCAACTTTAAAATTTATAATTCTATTTGGATCAATCTTTCAATCATTTACTACCACATAAGGTCATTTCCTTTTTCTCATTCATTGTCACATCTCGAAAATAGGGTTAGCAGAATCAAGGGTTTAGGTCGAATAATAAAATTAGGATAGAGATTAATTAATTGAAGTATTAAAATAATATAATCAAGTTTTACTTTTTTAGTTAATTTAAAATGAAAATTAATTACGAGGTCCAAAAAGAAAATATTAAGTTTAATGGAGTTAGGACCTAATTGGAAAAGGAAAGAAACAAAAAATGACCAAGAGGGCAAATTGCCCAATTTTTGTGAAACTTGTAACACCCTTAACTTGTATCCGTCGTCGGATTAGGGTTAAGAGGCATTACTGGACAAACAGAATCTTTTACTGACATTTCATATTATAATTCAACCAATAGGATCAAAGTGTCCCTTAAATAGGTCTGGTCGGGACTAAACCGAACACATACGAATACTCTCGAAAATTTAAAAATTTTTCAAAGTTACAGAGGTAACACGTCCGTGTGGCAAGGCCGTGTGCCTCACATGGCCTCAGACACGCCCATGTGTCTAAGCCGTGTCAAAACAGAGCATACATACTGACTTGTCTACACGACCGTGGACATGCCCGTGTGCCTCACCCGTGGTCGCTACTGACTTGCACCTCACGGCCAGTCACACGCCCGTGTGTCCAGCCCGTGGTCGCTACTGAGTTGCACCATACGGCTAGTCACACGCCTATGTGTCTTGCCCGTGGTCGAGTCTGACTTGTTTTGAATTACGACCATGAGGAACACGGTCGAGCCACGCGCCTGTGCACTCAACCGTGTGGGCAATTTTAGGCCATTTTCAAGGCCAAAATGTCACCCACACATGGGTCATCCCTACAAGCACATACAAGCATATTTCTAAACACAAATGGACAACCAGAAACACACCAAATGGTCATCAATTTATCCCATTCAGTCCCATTTCTAAGCATACCAACTTATATGCAAATAGATCAACTAATTCACAAACAAACTAAGCATGACTCATCACAACTTATGTAACACCCCATACCCGAGTCTGAGGCTGAGATCGGATACGAGACATTACTGTGCTTGAACTTTCTTAAACATGTACTTACATGCTATAAAATTTTGTTCCAAATTAAAAACTTCTCTTTCTTAGACGAATCATACATTTTGAGGGCCTACGAGGCCTTAAACTTACATCCAGAAACTTTCTGAACTCTACCGAAAATTTTCTCTCAAAACAGGGAACACACGCCCATGTGGTTTGGGACACGCCCGTGTACCCCTAAGACACGTCCATGTCTTCCACCCGTGGTGGACACTGCCAAATTACACACGGCTTTGACACGCGTGTGTACGGGCACGTGTGCCATACCTGATATCTTGACTTATTCACACAGCTTGGAGCATACGCCCATGTGCTAACCGTGTGTCTTACACGGCCTATACAAACGGCCTTAGGATTAGCCCGTGGTCTATACTGACTTAAGACACTAACATGCAGGGAACACACGGCCTAAACACACGCCCGTGTGTCCATCCCTGTGGGTACTTAGAGGCTATTTACCAAGCCAATTACCACCCTGAAAATCAAGATCAACTTCATACCCAATTCAACAATTCAAAATACTTCATTTAACATGAGTAATACTACATACTTCATTGATATCAATAACCATACATACTTAGTCAATTTTGGCCAATCACTTAGCAATATACAAAAGAATAATAAACTTGATAGCCCATACTTTGGCCCTTCTTAAGACATATTTCAAAATAAAATGCTTCCTATACATGCTATACTTAATATAAATAACTTGGCTATACCAAAATAGCGATTGATAGTGTGCTTCGATCTCCTACGTCAATGATCCACAAGTTAGCTTGGCGGGACTACATGAAAGAAAAGAATTAAAGACGTAAGCATTTAGCTTAGTAAGTTTGCATCTAATGTATATAGCAACATATTCACTTAACAAAAACCATTTATCATAAACAAAAGCATTGTAAAACTCATATGCTTGAGCTTACTTACTCTTAAAGATTCATACATATCTCATGATACTTACTAGTCTCATGCTTGTGAGTTAAACAAGGTACCTGCATCACTTGATCACATAAATCAGTATATTTTACTATATTAAGTATAATCTCAACTTCATCATTCATAACATGAGTAATACTCTTAATTAACTTTAACTCGCATATCTTGTTGATAGTTTTACTTACTTAACTTTCTTGAATACTCAATTAATCTTTACTCTTTTGCCCGATGAATTACTATGAATAACAAAGGATACTGAATCTCATCTCACATGTATCTTGATGCCAATGCTATATCCTTGATATAGTCTTATATGGGATCTCTTAACTAAATATCGACGCCATGTCTTGACATGAACTTACACGAAGTCTTCCTTGTGGGTTCCTTTGGGAAGTTACCATTGCTATGTCTTGACATAGTTTTACTTGGTATCTTTACATTATCAATACCGAGCCTTGGCTTGGACTTACATGAAATCTTCCTTGATACTTACCAATGCCATGCCTTGGCTTGGACTTACATGGGATCTCTATCTCATGATAGCTTTTCAATGCCAAGACTTGTCTTGGACTTACATGACATCTTTGCTTGGAGCCTCACCAATGCCATGCCTTGGCTGGGGCTTACATGGGCCTTCATCTCATAATAACTCTTCAATTCCAAGACTTGTCTTGGACTTACATGATAACTTGCTTGATTACCGATGCCATGCCTTGGCTTGGTCCTATACGGACTTTCTTATCTCATGTGGTAGATCGAGTATCCTAAGTAATTCAACTTCAATCGGGACTTTCTCATGCTTAATCTCATTAATTTCTTTGTTTAACATACCATTAAACATTCTCATGAAAGTAATGTATATTTAACAACATAACAAGCAATTCGAGGAAAATATTTCATGAAGCTTGGAAATCATGCAAACTTACCTCAATGTACAAAATGTATGTAGGTAATGCAACTTAGTCCTCGACTTTGTTCTTACCTCGATTTTAATCCGAGCTTTGTTTTTCTTGATCTATAATAATAATTCAGCTCATTTAATAATCACATTGACTAAATTGACTCATAACTCATACTTTGGCAAAATTACTAATTTGCCCCTAAACTTTCTCATAATTACACATTTGCCCTTAGGCTCGTAAAATGATTTTCATACAACTTTCTTAAACTTTAAGCTTAGATGATTCATTTTCTCTACTATAATAATCATCAATTCTCACTATTTCCATTATGAATGACCAATTTCATAACTATTACAAATTAGTCCATACTAACATTTCTCATGAAATTCACTTAGAAAAATACGTTTATCTAACATCAAACTCTCATAATCTTCCATAAAATATCATTTTACAAGTATGTCATACATGGGTACATTTTTGAACATCCATTTTGGCTCATCAAATAGCTAAAAATAGCTTACTCATGCAACTAGGATTTCAAAAATACGAAGAATATAAAAAACGGGGCTTGGATGCACTTACTAGCAAGCTTGAAAATTTTGAAGAACCCTAACAATGGCTCCTTGAATTTTCAGCAGCCTTGGAGAAGAAGATGAATGGATTTTTATCATCTTTTCCCATTTTAATCATTTAAATTTTTAAATGACGAAAATGCCCTTTTTGATACACTTCCTATTTTAACTCATTCATACCCAATTTTGTCCAAAAATTAGAAATTGGGAAAATTGTTATTTAAGGACCTCTAATTAATATTCTAAAGTTATTTCACACAAATAGCTTCTAGAATCTCACATTTTGCAACTTTTGCAATTTAGGCCTTTTGGACAATTTAATCGTAATTTCACAAAATTGCTTCATGAAACTTTCGCACTAGCATGCATACATAGCATAAACCTTAAAAACTCATACATATATCTCAGATTTGTGGTCTCGCACCACTTTTCTGATTAGGCCCTAAATCGGGATGTTACAACTCTCCCCCCTTAAGAATTTTCGTCCTCAAAAATCTTACTAGCAAAGAGATTTGGGTATTGGTTTCTCATGATTTTTTTTGGTTCCCACGTAGCTTCCTCTATCCCATGTCTTTTCCATAATACTTTAACAAGGGAGATATTTTTATTTCTCAACTGTTTGACTTCCCGAGCTAAAATCTTAACTGGTTCTTCTCCATAGGTCATATCGGATTAAATCTCTACCTCTGACGGTGTAATAACATGCGAAGGGTCTGATCGGTAGCATCACAACATGGACACGTGAAACACATCATGTATCTTTTCTAACTTAGATGGCCAAGCCAATCGATAAGCTACCGGCCCAACTTTCTCAATAATCTCATATAGTCCAATAAAACGTGGACTCAACTTGCCTTTTCGGCCAAATCTGAGAACTTTTCTCTTGACACTTTCAAGAAAACTTTATCCCCAACTTGATACTCTATCTCTTTTCTCTTTAAATCCGAGTAGGATTTTTGTCTGTCAGAAGTAGCCTTTAAACTTTCTCGAATTACTTTCACCTTCTATTCGGTCTCTCTAACCATATCAACCCCGTGAATCTGGTTTTCCTTGAATTCTGTCCAATATAGAGGCGTTCGACACTTACGCCCATATAAAGCCTCATAAGGCGCCATCTTCAAGCTTGACTGAAAACTATTATTGTAGGCAAATTCTACCAATGGGAGAAACTTTTCCCAACTGCCTTGGGATTCAAGAATACAACATCTGAGCATATCCTCGAGTACTTGAATTAACCTTTCCGACTAACCGTCAGTTTGAGGATGAAAAGCTGTACTAAAGCTCAACTTTGTACCCAAGGCCTCTTGTAACTTCTTCCAAAATCTGGATGTGAACCTCGAATCTCTATCCGATATGATTGATAAGGGAACTCTATGAAGCTTTACTATTTCTGAAACATACAAGTTTGCCAACTTGTCTAATGAATAATCAACTTGTATAGGTATAAAATGGGCTGACTTTGTGAGTATATCAACCACAACCCATATAGCATCTTTCTTACTCGGAGAAAATGGTAATCCTGTTACAAAATCCGTAGTGATACGGTCCCATTTCCACTCGAGAACCATAATTGGTTGGAGCAAACCCGAAGGTACTTGGTGTTCAGCTTTTACTTGCTGACAAATCAAGCATCTTGAAACAAACTCTGAGGTATCTTTCTTCATTCTCGGCCACCAATACTGTTGCTTCAAATCATTATACATCTTGGTACTACTCGGATGTACAGATAAACATCCATTATGTGCTTCATTCAAAATTCTCTGAATAAGCTCTTCCTTTCTCGATACACAAACTCTATCTTTGAACATCAGACTTCCATTGGAACTAATTCGAAAATCGGACTCAACATTTGACTCGCACTGAGTTCTCTTGGCTTGCAATTCACTATCTTCTTTTTGAGTTTCAATAATCTCTTGGAGAAACATCGGTCTAGCTCTCAACTCAGCAAGAATAGAACCATTGTCGGATAAAGCCATCCGTGAATTCATTGCCCTTAATGCAAATAGGGACTTCCTGCTCAAAGCATCGACGACCACATTCGCCTTTCCAGGATGGTAGTCAATGATCAACTCATAGTCTTTTATTAACGCTAACCATCTCCATTGTCTTAAGTTCAACTCTTTCTGCATCATCAAGTACCTCAGACTTTTGTGATCAGTAAAAATTCGACATCTTTCACCATATAAATGGTGTCTCCAAATCTTCAAAGCGAAGACTATGACAACCAACTCTAAATCATCGTCGGATAATTCTTCTCATGAGGCTTCTGCTGTCTGGAGGCATAAGCAATAACCTTGCCTTCTTGCATAAGTACACAGCCTAATCCGTTTAAGGATGCATCGCTGTAAATCACAAATTCTTTCCCCGTCTCGGGTTGTACTAAAATTGGAGCTTCTGTCAACAATGCTTTCAGTTTCTCGAAACTTTGTTGACATCTTTCTGTCCACTCAAACTTCACATTTTTCTGTAGCAATTTCGTCATCGGAGTTGCAATCATGGAAAACCCCTTGACGAATCGTCTATAATAGCCGGCTAGGCCTAGAAAACTTCTAATCTCAGAGATATTCCTCGGTGGTTTCCAGTCCATTATAGTCAAAATCTTACTTGGATCTAGTCGGACTCCATCTCCCGAGACAATATGTCCCAGAAATCCTACTTCCTTGAGCCAAAATTCGCTTTTACTGAACTTGGCATACAATTGATTTTCTCGTAGAATCTGTAAAACTGTCCGTAGGTGCTCAGTATGCTCGATCTCATCTTAAGAATAAATTAATATGTTGTCAATAAAAAACGACTACAAACTTGTCGAGGTATGGCCTAAAGATGCGGTTCATTAGGTCTGTGAATACCGCAGGAACATTGGTCAATCCAAAGGGCATGACTAAAAATTCATAATGCCCATACCTTGTTCGAAAAGCGGTCTTCGACACATCTGAGTTTCTTACTCTCAACTGGTAGTACCCTGATCTCAAGTCTATTTTGGAGAACACAGTGGCTCCCTTCAATTGATCGAACAAATCATCGATACTTGGCAATGGGTACTTGTTCTTTACTGTCACTTTATTAAGCTGACGGTAATCTATGCACAATCTCATGGTACCATCTTTCTTTTTCACAAATAAAACTGGAGTACCCTATGGTGAACAACTTGATCTTGCAAAGCCTTTATCTGTCAACTCTTGCAACTGCATCTTCAGCTCTCTTAACTCCGTTGGAGCCATTCTATAAGGAGTAATAGATATAGGTACAGTACCAGAAGCTAGCTCAATGTTGAACTCAACTTCTCTTACCGGAGGCAGTCCTGGTAATTCCTCAGGAAAAACATCCAAGTACTCACATACTATCGGCACTGACTTGATCTTGAGCTCTGTTTCTCTAGTATTCATCAAAAGGCAAGATACGCCTCATACCCTTTTCTTATATATCTCTGTGCTGTCATGTGAGAAATCATTATTGGCGATCTACCCTATTCATCTAATTCTATATGAAGAGTGTCCCCATTCTCATATCTCATCTCAATGTATTTCTTCCCACAATTAACTATTACATCATGGGTGGTCAACCAGTCCATACCAAGAATGAGGTCAAACTTATCAAATGGTAACAACATAAGGTTTGCTTTAAAACAATGACCTCTAATTATCAATGGGCAATGTTTACAAACTTTATCAACTAAAACACTTTTGCTTAAGGGATTAGACATTTTAATCACAAATTCTGTAGACTCTATAGGCATACTTATAATGGATACCAGTTTCATGCAAATATAAGAGTGTTTGGATCCAGGTCTATTAAAGCAGTAACTTTAATATTATAAAGAGAAAAGGTACCCGTAATAACATCAGGAGAAGATGCCTCTTCGCGAGCGCGAATGACATAAGTCCTCGCAGGTGCCCTACCTTCAGGCCTCGTAGCCTGCTCTCTAGGGTTACCTCTACCACTTGCTCCACTTCCAGGGTTTCTCTGTGGTCTGCCTCTAACCATACCAGATCTCGGATTCTGAGTTCTCTCTCCTTTCATCATCTCAGGACAATCTTTTATAAAGTGATCCTGGGAACCACATCTGAAGCAAGCATTTTCATGCACTCACCGAGATGACGTCTACCACACTGTGGGCATTCAGGTCTATCAGATCGAACATTCTCCACACTAGCGACTGAATAGTCTATGCCTTATTTCCCGAATACTGCTTACTCTTGTCTTTTCTTGAAAACCCAGTGGAAGTAGCCGATCGGGTGGAGAAATCTCTTGACTTCTTGAAAGAGGTTTGAAAGGACTTATTCCACTGTCTCTTTCTCGAGTCACGAGACTCCATTCAGATTTTCTCTTCTCTTTTACTAGCTCTTCGTCTTTACAAGCCCGCTCTACTAGCACAACAAATTCTTTAATTCTAGGACAGCAACAAACAACTTAATATCTTCATTTAGTCCATCTTCGAATCTCTTGCTCATGATAGCCTCGCTGGATACACACTCTCGAGCGTATTTACTGAGTCGTACAAACTCACGCTCATAATCAGTCACAGACATCTTGCCTTGCTTCAGTTCTAGGAATTCCTTTCTTTTCTGGTCCACAAACCTTTGACTGATATACTTTTTCTTGAACTCTTCTTGGAAGAATTCCCAAGTAATCTTCTCTTTTGGTACTACCGATACCAAGGTGTTCCACCATTGATAGGCAGAATCTTTTAAAAGAAAAACTACACACTTCATGCATTCCTCAGCTGTGCATGATAATTCGTTAAATACCCTGATGGTATTTTCTAAACAGAATTTAGCCTTTTCTAGATCATCATCTCTTTTAGCCCGAAATTCTTCTGCCCCATGTTTCCTGATCCTATCAACTGGAGGTTTGTCTCCTCTTACCACCTCTACTACTTGAGGGGCTACTAGGATAGGTTGTGGAATAGGTGGGGGTGGAAGGGGTGGTGCATTCGGGTTCGTACGAATGAACTCCATATACCATGTATTCATCATTTGGAGGAAAGCTTCTCTAGCCTCTTCTCCTCTTCCTTAACTCACCGTAGTGGGTCTATTCTCATTCTCGTTCGACACCATCCCTTCAACGGGAGCCGACGCTTTACTTTCTACGTCATCTGCCACACCTGTTTTGGGATCCATTTACTATATGTATAAACATAATTTAAGTCGTCAGGAGTCATCACACTATCATAATTAAAACATTCTTACGTATGGCATGTATAGCTAGACTCATGCTTATGCTACGTTAGTCCTAGAACAGACTAAACCGTAACTCTGATACCACTAAATGTAACACCCCATACCCGAGTCTGAGGCTAAGACTGGATACGAGACATTATTGTGCTTGAACTTTCTTAAACATGTACTTACGGGCTATAAAATTTTGTTCCGAATTAAAAACTTCTCTTTCTTAGATGAATCATACATTTCGAGGGCCTACGAGGCCTTAAACTTACATCCAAAAACTTTCTAAACTCTACCGAAAATTTTCTCTCAAAACAGGGATCACACGCCCATATGGTTTGGGACACGCCCGTGTACCCCTAAACCACGCCCATGTCTTCCACCCGTGGTGGACACTACCAAATTACACACGACTTTTACACGCCCGTGGCCACAGACTGTGTGCCATACCTTGATATACTGACTTATTCACACGGCTTGGAACACACGCCCATGTGCTAACCGTGTGTCTCACACGGCCTATACAAACGGCTGTGGGATTAGCCCGTGGTCTATATTGACTTAAGACACTAACATACAGGGAACACACGGCTTAGACACACGTCCGTGTGGGTACTTAGAGCTATTTACCAAGCCAATTACCACCCTAAAAATCAAGATCAACGTTATACCCAATTCAACAATTCAAAATACTTCATCTAACATGAGTAATACTACATACTTCATTGATATCAATAACCATACATACTTAGTCAATTTTGGCCAATCACTTAGCCATATACAAAAGAATAATAAACTTGATAACCCATACTTTGGCCCTTCTTAAGACATATTTCAAAATAAAATGCTTCCTATACATGCCATACTTGATATAAATAACTTGGCTATACCAAAATAGCGATTGATAGTGTGCTTCGAGCTTCGACGTCAATGATCCACAAGTTAGCTTGGCGGGACTACATGAAAGAAAAGAATTAAAGATGTAAGCATTTAGCTTAGTAAGTTTGCATGTAATGTATATAGCAACATATTCGCTTAACAAAAACCATTTATCATAAACAAAATGTAATAGACTGAATTTGACCCTAATCAGAACGGTGGTTTCGGGACCACTAATCCGAGTCCGAGAAATATTTTAATATTATATTTTGTGTTTATTATATGTGAATTGATGTGTGTGAAAGTTTCGTATTAAAATTTAATCGTTTATGTGTTTAATTTAGAAAAAGGACTTAATCGCATAAAAGGTAAAAGTTGCAAACCAAAGTAAAATGCACTAAATTGAGTGTGGCTTTTTAACATGAGGTGTTAAAAGGTAATTAACCCATTCTAAGAGTTAGTGGACGGCTAAAGTCCAATTTGCCATTATGTTATGTTTATAAATATTTTTAATTATAAGGTTAAATAGGTAAATTATTAAACCTCATAATATATGTTAATTAAAAACATAAAATAAAAGTATGTCTTCTTCATTTGGCTACCGAAATAAGAAAAGAAAAGCTTAAGTTAAAAGCTTGAACATTCGGCCATGGTGGAAGCTTGATTTAAAGGTTAGTTTGACTTCGGTTTTTGTTAATTTTGACGTTTTTAAGATCGTTTCTTCGAACTGTAACTTACCCATGTTGAAATTTTTGAATCTAAGCATGTTTGATATTCGGCCATTGATGTGTTCATGAGGTTTTTGGTGTTTGATATTTTTAAATTAAAACTATGTTAATGATTAGTATATTTTGTATTAGAAGTTTTGGTGAAATTGAGTAATTAGGGCTAATTTGTAAAAAAAAATTTTAGAGGGGCCTATTTGCAAAATAAATGAAAGAAATGGATTGGTATAGTCCCTATATATATTTGGCCCTTGAGTGGTATTGAGAAATTTTGGGTATTTTGTGTTTTATGCAAATAGGACCAATTGGTAAAAATGTGAAACCTTGGGGGTAAAATGGTAATTTGTATATTTGTGTGTTTTGGGACTAAATTGAAGTGAAATGTACTTGAATGAGCTGAATTTAATGTGTTTAGATCAAGAGAAAAGAAAAACGGAATTGGATTGAGGAAAGACGAAGATTCTCGAATAGTCGATCTACACGGTCTATCAACAGTCAAGGTAAGTTCTTAAGTTAAAGTTCTTTAAAAAGATAATTAAGAATGTGTGTAATCAAATTATTTGATTAATTTGAGTAAGAAATATGTGATAGCCGAATGCGTATGTTCCATGTTGAAATAATATGTTTTTTTTTAAATGCAATGTGAATTAGTATATTTGATATGACAGGTGAATTGGTTTTGTGAATATGAATTGATAGTGATGTAGGTGTTAAGAAATGTGAGTTGATGGATTGAGTTGATAAACAGTTCGGGCTTTAAGCCTAGCAGGCCTAGTGTCGGTGACTTATTTTGGGCTTTGTGCCTAGCAGGCCTTGTGCCGGTGTTATATATCGGGCTTTGATGCCTAGCAGGCTTAATGCTGGTGACGCGTTTTAAATGGAGAAGACTTAAATTATTCAAGGTGAAACACAGTCAATGTACCGGTAAACGCTCGGGTAAGCATAAGTTCCTTTATATTTACCGAGAGTAAGGTAAGTTATGTTTAATACTACTTGAATTTGAATAATAAGATAGGAATGGTGTTATGTGCAAATGAGCTTATGACCGAAGTGTATGAGTAGTATGTGATTGAAGTTGAGGTTGAATATAATACTTTGGTAAATTCGATTATGGATAGAAATGTTTAAGGTGATAAGATTTTGAGTGGGATAACATAGACGACGTGAATGGTATATTTATATGATTCGAAGCAATGTGATTAATGTAATACATATATCTTGTAATTTGATAAGGTACAAATTTATGGTAAAGAAGTGAAATTAATTAGGTTAATGAACTGTGGTATTCGGCCTTATATGAATTTGTGTATTGAAATGTTTATTTTCAATGTCAATGGTAACAATTAAAAATGTATAAGTGTTTGAATGTTGTATTACCATTAATGTAAGACTTACTAAGCTAGTGAGCTTACTCTGTATGTGTTTGTCTTACTGTTTTATAGATCGTTGATTCAGCTACGGGCTCAAGGGATCATCAAGAAAGTCGACCACACTATCACTCTCTTTGGTACTTAAGTTTACTTTTCGAATCAAAGGCATGTATAGGTTGAATTATGGCTTGAATAAATGATGTTCGGTTTTGTAATTGTATATATATATAGCTTTGCGAATAAGGCTATTTCTTTTGGTTAAGCATCATTTGTATGTTTGTTATAATGAGTTGTTGAATCTTTGTTATAAGATGCGTGCATATTATGCTTGGAAGATAAATGTGGCTATGGTAAAATGGGCGTAGCTTAAAGACATTGCAAGTGTATGTGGTTATATGGAAATAATCATTTATGTGTAATATATATATATGTATGGGTATGCATATTATGCCGTGTGGATTTCTCTACTTAGATTATTATGTACCGCTTGTGAATTAGCATTATGACCATATTCGGTTGTACTATTATTATGTTCTAATTTCACATATGTGAATAGATTTTAATAGAGTATTATGGGTATATATATATGTTTGGATATGCATGTGTGCATAAATTATGAAATTATATGCTGATATTCGACTAATGAATTAGATGTTTTGACACGTATTTGATATATAGATATATATATTTATAGCGAATGATAGATGCATGGAAATATTTTTTAAAATGTTTGAATGTCGTAGATTCGATGGCCAGGTGGTTCAGATTCTAGAAGTATGAAACATGTATATTTTGGTGTTGGTATTTGTAAGTTTTAATTAGCATGTAATGAGAGTATGGATTATGCATGAGCTATTTGTTGAATATTGAGAATCAAATATGCGTACTTAGTTTAATAAAGAAATGAATCATGAATACGTATAAGATTGAAGTGTTAAAGATTTATAACCTGTTTTATAAATGGTGATGAATGACTGTGATGAACTGAGTCTAGTTCGGTAATGCCTCATAACCCAAATCCGGCGACGGATACGGGTTAGGGGTGTTGCACAAAAGCATTGTAAAACTCATATGCTTGAGCTTACTTACTCTTAAAGATTCATACATATCTCATGATACTTACTAGTCTCATGCTTGTAAGGTAAGCAAGGTACCTATATCACTTGATCACATAGATCAGTATATTTTACTATATTAAGTATAATCTCAACTTCATCATTCATAACATGAGTAATACTCTTAATTAACTTTAACTCGCATATCTTGTTGATAGTTTTACTTTCTTAACTTTCTTGATTACTCATTTAATCTTTACTCTTTTGCCCGATGAATTACTATGAATAACAAAGGATACTGAATCTCATCTCACATGTATCTTGATGCCAATGCTATATCCTTGATATAGTCTTATATGGGATCTCTTAACTCAATATTGACGCCATGTCTTGACATGAACTTACACGAAGTCTTCCTTGTGGGTTCCTTTGGGAACTTACCATTGCTATGTCTTGACATAGTCTTACTTGGTATCTTTACTTTGTCAATGCCGAGCCTTGGCTTGGACTTACATGAAATCTTCCTTGATACTTACCATTGCCATGCCTTGGCTTGGACTTACATGGGATCTCTATCTCATGATAGCTTTTCAATGCCAAGGCTTGTCTTGGACTTACATGACATCTTTGCTAGGAGACTCACCAATGCCATGCCTTGGCTGGGGCTTACATGGGCCTTCATCTCATAATAACTCTTCAATGCCAAGACTTGTCTTGGACTTACATGATAACTTGCTTGATTGCCGATGCCATGCCTTGGCTTGGTCTTATACGGACTTTCTTATCTCATGTGGTAGATCGAGTATCCTAAGTAATTCAACTTCAATTGGGACTTTCTCATGCTTAATCTCATTAATTTCTTTGTTTAACATACCATTAAACATTCCCATGAAAGTAATGTATATTTAACAACATAACAAGCAATTCAAGGAAAATATTCATGAAGCTTGGAAATCATGCAAACTTACCTCAATGTACAAAATGGATGTAGGTAATGCAACTTAGTCCTCGACTTTGTTCTTGCCTCGGTTTCGATCCAAGCTTCGTTTTTCGTGATCTATAATAATAATTCAGCTCATTTAATAATCACATTGACTAAATTGACTCATAACTCATACTTTTTCAAAATTACTAATTTGCCCCTAAACTTTCTCATAATTACACATTTGCCCCTAGGCTCGTAAAATGATTTTCATACAACTTTCTTAAACTTCATGCTTAGCTGATTCATTTTCTCTACTATAATAATCATCAATTCTCACTATTTCCATTATGAATGACCAATTTCATAACTATTACAAATTAGTCCATACTAACATTTCTCATGAAATTCACTTAGAAAAAGATGTTTATCTAACATCAAACTCTTATCATCTTCCATAAAATATCATTTTACAAGTATGTCATACATGGGTACATTTTTGAACATCCATTTTGGCTCATCAAATAGCTAAAAATAGCTTACTTATGCAACTAGGGTTTCAAAAATACGAAGAATATAAAAAACGGGGCTTGGATGCACTTACTAGCAAGCTTGAAAATTTTGAAGAACCCTAACAATGGCTCCTTGAATTTTCAGCAGCCTTGGAGAAGAAAATGAATGGATTTTTATCATCTTTTCCCATTTTAATCATTTAAATTTTTAAATGACCAAAATGCCCTTTTTGATACACTTCCTATTTTAACTCATTTATACCCAATTTTGTCCAAAAATTAGAAATTGAGAAAATGCTATTTAAGGACCTCTAATTAATATTTTAAAGCTATTTCACACAAATAGCTTCTAGAATCTCACATTTTGTAACTTTTGCAATTTAGTCCTTTTGGACAATTTAATCACAATTTCACAAAATTACTTCATGAAACTTTTGCACTAGCATGCATACATAGCATAAACCTTAAAAACTCATACATATATCTTGGATTTGTGGTCTCGCACCACTATTCTGACTAGGCCCTAAATCGAGATATTACAACTTACCACTTCATCATAACCATTGTTCATCAAACACATATATACTCACTTTGCATGAATAATCTTACCATTACCTTGACTATTTCATAAACATGGAATCATACCAAAACCAAGCATCATATAGCATGACTCTTCATTCATTACACAACCATTTAACTAGCCATATCACATGACTTAGTGCACATATCCAACATATTCCAGAACATCTAGCCTATACATGCCATATTTAGCTATATACACAATCAAAAGTAGTAAAATAGAGATTGATAGTGTGGTGATGATCCTCAACGATTCTCGAGCCTTTCGCAGCTTTGACGATCTGTAAAACAGAGTAAATACACACAAAGTAAGCTTTTAAAAACTTAGTAAGCCATATACAAATAAACTTTACATAAAATGCACATAACCACAATGACACAATGACATTAATATTTCTCATTTGCAAATTCATCACATATCCTTTGGCTCATTTGTTTAACCATTACTTACCCACCTTTCATAGCTCAAAATATCACTTTACTCATAGCTCATTCAAGCTTGTATCACATATTGTCTCATCAAATTCACACATATATTCACTTTAGTAAGCTCATTTTAACACTTACCTTTCCAACGTACCTGAATCACTTATACATTTCACGTAGACATCCATTTCTCGGATTTGTCCGTTGAACCCTTAGGAATCAAATAGGATACTCAGACTACTCGGAATAGTCGTACAATGCCAACGTCCCAGACGTGGTCTTACATGATATCACATATCGGAAACCTATGTCATGACATATGTAATCCTATCTATTCCTAGGTTCGTACAGGGCTTCTCGAATATTGAGAATTTCTCAGTACTTTCTCGGATTTCATATATTCATCATATCATACACATTCATCACAATGTAGTTTCATATGAATATACATAAATCAATACAAATACATTTATTTGTATATAGACTTACCTCGGATTCAGATATACAGAAACGAACTTAACTACTCAATTACTTTTGATTTCCCACGATCTAAGTCCGTTTTCTTCGGTACTTGATCTTTACATATTCAAATTTAACTCATTTATTCACTAATTCATTCAATTCAATGCAAAGACACATATTTAGGGCAATTTCCAAATTAACCTTACATTTTCACATTTGGACATTTTAGTCCCTATTTCACAAAATCACAAAATACACATAATTTGCACGCACCATGCTTAGGCCGAATATTACCCATGCTCATTCAAGTCCAAATATTTCATTTATTTTACAATTTAGTCCCTCAAAATATTATTTTCTCAATTAAGTCCCAAATACTCAAAATCATCAAAACTTCAAAGACAAAACATGTTAATCTAACACATATATTTCATATTTCACCATTAAGCATCACAAAACTCATGTGTTCATCAATGGTACATTTCAAAATATTCATCAATTCACAAAATTGAAGCATGGGTTTCAAAGTACTCAAAGCAACAATTACGAAAACATAGAAATTATTAAAAACCAAAGTCAAACATACCTTAATTTTTGCTTAGAGCTAGCCGAAACCTAACTTTGTTTTCTTTCTTTTCTTTTCTTCAAATTCGGCAAGATAAATAATGATAATGGCTTATTTTAGCCTTTTGTTATAATAATTAACATATAATTTCCCAATTACTAAATTAACCTTTATTAATAACATTAAATCTCCACTATTATATGTCTATCTTTGACATTTAAGCCATTCAATGGCTAATTAACCACATAAGGACCTCATCTTTATAAAGACACATTAACTCGGCCATTATTCAATTAGAAAGCTACTTTTACATTTTATTCAATTTAGTCCTTTTCTTTAATTAAGCACACAAACGGGCAAATTAATTCACGAAACTTTCACACATGCTTAATCACATATTACAAACACAAAAAATAATATTAAAATATTTTTCTAGCTCGAATTTGTGGTCCCGAAACCACTATTTCGACTAGGATCTAAATCGGACTGTTGCAATTCTCCCCCTTAGGGATTTTCGTCCCCGACCGTTAAACAGGTCCGGATATTGTTGTCTTATTGAATCTTCAGGATCCCACGTAGCCTCTTCAACTCCATGTCGATGCCACAGTACTTTAACTAACATAATTTTCTTGTTTCGCAATTCTTTAATCTCACCAGCCAAGATACGAATTGGTTCTTCATCATAAGTCATATTAGATCGGATTTCAATCTCTGACGGAGTAATCACATGTGACGGATCAGATCGATATCATCTAAGCATTGACATGTGAAACAGATTATGAATCTTTTCTAGTTCTGAGGGCAACAACAATCTGTACGCAACAGGTCCAACACGCTCGATAATCTTATACGGTCCTATAAACCTCGGACTCAATTTACCTTTTCGTTCGAACCAGAGTATTTTCTTCCACGGAGATACTTTCAAGAAAACTTTATCACCGATTTCAAATTCAATGTCTTTTCTTTTCAAATCTGCATAGGATTTCTAATGATCTTATGCTACTTTCAGACTATCACGGATCACTTTTGTAACACCCCTAACCTGTTTCCATCGTCGGACTAGGGTTAAAGGCGTTACCGAACAGATTAGAAACATTTTCAGAAGTTCATACATTCATCCATCAATCTCAAACATAATGTCCCTTAATACGGTGAACGAGACCTAAAACATGCTTATAAATCAGGTCGAGACTAAACCAAAACACATACAGACATTCTTAGAAATTTAAAACTTTTCTAAGTGCCTCCCACAGCTGCTAGAGACCCCCGTGTGTCCTCCCCGTGGTCGAAACTGACTTATCTTTCACGGCCACTAAGCACGCCTGTGTACTCAGGCCGTGGTCGTTCCTGTCAAAAATCACACGGCTACTAGGCAGCAGACACGTCCGTGTGCCAAGGCCGTGTACTCTTATGCTAGCTATTTACTTAGCCTACGATCACTAGGTACACCCGTATGCCATAACCATGTGACATTATAGGCCATTTTCAAAGCCAAAATGCCACCCACTTGGGTCATACCTTCAAGAAAGATTTACCAACACATCTCATGCATACTAGACAACCAAAATAACCATTCAATTTAAACATTCAATATCCATTTCAACCATGCCAACTTCCAAGATCAAAACATACGTATATCAAGTATAATTCATCCAAATGCTTACCCAAAAACTTGACCAATTTACATGCTTCAACCATACCAAATTATACTTCATATATCACATTCATTTAAACATAATACCAACATATAACTAGCCAAATCACATGGCTAAAATCACTTCATTTACAAATACAAAAGACTAGCCTATACATGCCATATCTAGCAAAATATATATATCCAAAATGTACCATAAACTGGTTAATTAGTGTGATGACGATCCTTGACGGTCCCGAGCCTTTAGTAGCTTTAACAAACTATAAAACAGAGAAAACGCACACACAGAGTAAGCTTTCCAAAAGCTTAGTAAATCATTATACAAATAAACTTAACATGTATAACATTTAAGCATATAAAACATTGGCACAATTCATATTCATATTGTATTTCTCACGTATATACATTAAACCATATCCTTGGCCATATTTGCCACATTCATCAACTCAAGAATCACATGGATATACATAACTCTCACATAACTATTCTTGTATCTTATTCACATTCTCATATTTGATTGTACATTTCCTCAAATCAAAAATCACCTAGGTGCTTACCTTTTATTCACACTTAGTGTACATACGAAACGTACCTGAATCGAACATACATTCATGTATTTGTTCTTAGCTCGGAATTGTAATTCTTATCATAAACTTGCCCGTTGAACCATTAGGAACCTAGTAGGATACTCAGAAAGCTCGGAATAGTCGTACAATGCCAATGTCCCAGACGAGGTCTTATATGCACTCAGATATCCATGCCACTGCCCAGACAGGGTCTTACACGAATCCATACGATGCCAATGTCCCAGACATGGTCTTACACGTAAAGCTCATATCGATGCCAACATGCCAGATGAGGTCTTACACGAAATCTCAAATCAACGCCAACGTCCCAAACATGGTCTTACATGATAAAAAACAGAGCAGATACCTATGTCATGACATAGCTAATCCTATTTATTCCTAAGTTCATTCGGGACTTCTCGAACATTATCACTATATCGATCTTATCTCGGAATTCATGTACAGATCATATTGTAAACATTCATCTATAGCAATGGTCATAGGAATATACATAATTCAATACGAATACATTTATTTGCATAATGACTTACCTCGGATTCGGTTTAGTTGAAACGGAAACGGCTACTTGGTTAATTTCGTTTTCCCGCGATCTAAGTCCGTTTCCCTCGGTTCTTGATCTAAACATATTCAGAATTAACCCTTTTATTCACTAGCTCATTCAATTCAATTTGAATATACACATCTAGGGCTATTTGCAATTTAACCCTCATACTTGCACAATTTATCAATTTAGTCCATTTTTCTTAAAACATCAAATTCACAAAATTTGTTCACACACATGTATAGCCAAATCTCCCTAGGGACTATATAAGTTCATATTGTCCATCAACTTTGCAATTTAGTCCCTCAAATTACTATTTTCTCAATTTAATCCTAATTAGCTAAATTCATCAAAAATTCAAGAACAAAGTATGTTCATCTAGCTCAAATCTTTCATTTAACACCATAAATCATCACAAAGCTCAACATATCATCAATGGCATATCACAAAAACATCATCAATTCACAAAATTAATACATGGGCTTGATAGTAGACTAAGCAACAATCTCAAAAACATAAAAATCATCAAAATTTAAAGCTAAAACATACCTAAATTATAGCTTGAAATAGCCAAAACCCTTAAAGCTCTTGTTCTTCCTTTTTCTTTGCTAATATTCGGCCAAAAAGGATGAATTAATGGTCATGTTTTATGCTTATAATTATTATAGCATACATATTAATCTATTTCCAAAATTACCCAATAAAACAAAATATATAAAACCTATCATATAAGATTATTTTTGACCATATTCATCCACTAACTAATTGGTGGTTCAATTGCCACATAAGGCCACAACACTTAAAAGCCACAACACATAGGCTCTTTAACATATAACATACAACTTTCACATTTAATGCGATTCAATCCTTTTGTCAAATTAAACACATGAACGGACAAATTAGCTTACAGAAATTTAACACATGATTAATCATATATCATAGACGCAGAAAATAATGTTAAAATATTATACTGACTCGGATTTATGGTCCCGAAACCACTGTTCTGACTAGGGTGTAAACCGGACTGTTACAACTTTCACTTTCTGTTTTGTATCTTTTATCAAATCGACCCCGTGTATCTTATTTTCACTGAGTTCAGTCCAATACAGAGATGACCTACATTTGCGTCCATACAAAGCTTCATAGGGTGCCATTTTGATGCTTGACTGAAAGCTGTTATTATAAGCAAATTCACTCAATGGCAAGTACTGTTCCCACGTACCATTAAACTTAAGGATGCAACATCTTAACATATCCTCGAGAATCTGAATAATCCGTTCAGACTGACCATCCGTCTGTGGGTGAAAAGCCGTACTAAATGCAATTTCGTATTTAGAGCTTCTTGCAATTTCTTTCAGAATCGTGATGTAAATCTCGAATCTCTATCATACACAATAGACAACGGCATTCCGTGTAATCTCACAATATCAGAAATGTAAAGTTCAGCTAACTTATCAAGTGAGTAATCAGATTGTACCGGAATAAAATGGGCAGATTTTGTTAATCGATCAACTACGACCCAAATTGGATATTTCTTTCTCGGAGTCAATGACAATCTAGAAACAAAGTCCATCGTTACTCTATATGACAATCTAGAAACAAAGTCCATTGTTACTCTATCTCATTTCCACTCAGGAATTAGAATCGGTTGTAGCAAACCAGACGGAACCTGATGTTCAGCTTTAACTTGCTGACAAACTAAACATTTCGAGACAAAATTAGAGATATCTCTTTTCATACTAGACCACCAACAGTGTTGCTTCAAATTATGGTACATTTTTGTACTTCTCGGATGAACAGATGAACGACTATTATGAGCTTCATTCAAAATCATCTGAATCAACTCTGAATTTCTCAGAACACATATTCGGTCTTTAAACCTCAAACAACCTTCAGAATCAACTCGGAACTCTGAATCAGTATTCGCATCACATTGAGCTTGTTTTGCTAGCAACTCATTATCAACTTTCTGAGCATCACATATTTGCTATAAGAACAACAGTTTCACTTTCAACTCAGCTAAAACTAAACCATCATCAAATAGATCTAAATGAGCATTTATCGCTCGCAGTGCAAACAATGATTTCCGACTCAAAGCATCAGCGACAACATTTGCCTTACGTGGATGATAATCAATCACAAGCTCGTAATCTTTCAACAGTTCTAACCATCTTCTCTGTCGCAGATTCAAATCTTTTTGGGTCATCAAATATTTCAAACATTTATGATCTGAAAATACGTGGCATTTCTCACCGAAAAGATAATGACACCAAATCTTCAATGCGAACACAATCGCAGCTAGCTCAAGATCATGTGTTGGGTAATTCTTTTCATGCGGCTTCAACTGTCTCGAGGTATAAGCTATAACTTTGCCTTCCTGCATTGAAACACACCCCAGACTGTTCAGCGAAGCATCACTGTAAATCACGAATTCTTTACTCAATTGTGGTTGTACCAAAACTGGAGCTTCAGTTAACAAAGTTTTCAACTGATCAAAACTTTTTTGACATTTATCAGACCATTCAAATCTCACATCTTTCTGAAGTAATCTAGTCAATGGAGTAGCTATCATCGAGAATCCTTTTACAAACCGACGATAATAACCAGCAAGTCCTAGAAAGCTAAGGACTTCAGACACATTCTTCGGAGGTTTCCATTCCAAAATAGTAAAAATCTTACTCGGATCAACTCGTATTCCAGATGCTGATATAATATGTCCCAGAAAACTAACTTCTCACAACCAGAATTCACATTTACTGAACTTTGCATACAATTGCTTATCCTACAGAGTTTACAAAACAATTCTCAAATGCTCAGCATGCTCAATCTCATCACATGAATAAATCAAAATGTCATCAATGAACACAAAAACAAATTGATCTAAGTACGGTCTAAAAATTTTGTTCATTAAATCCATAAAAATAGCAGGAGCATTGGTTAATCCAAAAGGCATAACTAAAAACTCATAATGCCCGTACCTTATTCTAAAAGCAGTTTTTGGAATACCTGAATCTTTTACTCGTAACTGATAATACTCCGATCTGAGATCTATCTTTGAAAATACGGTGGCTCTTTTCAACTGATCAAATAAATCATCAATTCAGGGCAGTGGATATTTATTCTTTATAGTCACCTTGTTCAACTGACGATAATCAATGCACATTCTGACCATACCATATTTCTTTTTCACAAACAGAACAAGAGCACCCCAAGGTGAGAAATTCGGTCTAGCAAACCCTCTATCTGTCAATTCCTTCAACTGTGACTTCAATTTTTTCAGCTCTGTTGGTGCCATTCTATACGGAGCTATCAAAATAGGAGTCGTTCCTAGTAACAAATCAATACCAAATTCAACTTCACGTGTAGGAGGTAATCCCGTTAGTTCTTTAGGAAACACATCAGGAAATTCACAAACCACAGACATAGGTTCAACTTTCTTTTCAGTTATTTTCGAATCAATCACATAAGCAAAATAAGCTTCATACCCCTTTTTCATATAACTCTGAGCTTTTAACACTGATATCACAGCCGGTAATCCATTCAAATCATTTGACTCAATTCAAACTATATTATCATTCTGGCATTTCAAATCAATAGTCTTTCTTTTTCAATTCACAATAGCATCATGTAGTGTCAACCAGTCCATAACTAAAATTATATCAAACTCATCAAATGGTAATAACATCAGATCAGCCGGGAAACAAACATCTCGAAACATCAACAGACAGTTCTTGCATACTTTATCAACCAGGACACTTTTACCTAAGGGGTTCGATACTTTAATAACAAATTCAGTAGACTCTACAGGCAAAGTCTTACTGGATACTAAGTTCATGCATACATAAGAATGTGTAGATCCTGGGTCTATCAATGCAATCACAGAAGTATCGTAAAGAGTAAATGTACCCGTTATAACATCCGGAGATAAAGCTTCCTCACGAGCTCAGATGGCATATGATCTGGCAGGCGCTCTAGCTTCATATCTCACAATAGTATATTTCGTAGTTCTCTGATTACAATAGACATTTCTTGCATTTCGGACAGGTGTACTTCTCGCTCTCAGATCTCAGATTCTGAACAATCTCTTGCTCAACAGATTCTGAGAAATCACAGATGAAATGATCTAACGACCCACATCTGACACAAGCTCAATCATTCAATCTACAACTTCCCAGATGCCTTTTACCACAATGCTTACATTCAAGTCGCTCAGATCGGACATTTCCAACATTGGCTATTGAAGTAGGAGGAGTTTTAGAATTCGACTATGATCTAGCTCGATCTCTCAGATTCGAATGTCCCACATTAGTTCTGGAAAGACTATGCTCATCTCTGAATTTCTTCGAAGTAGACTGAAATGATTTGCTCGCAAATCTCTTTCTCGCATCTCTGACTTCAGACTTAGCTTTTCTTTTATCTTTCCTGAGTGCCTTAGCTTTGCATGCTCGATTGACAAGCACAACGAACTCTTTTATTTCTGAAATCCCAACAAGCAAACATATATTTTTATTTAAGCCATCTTTAAATCTTTTGTACATTATTACTTCGGTCGATACATATTACCGAGCATACTGACTTAATCTCACGAATTCTCTTTCATACTCAGTGACAGACATGCGACCCTGTTTAATCTCCAGAAATTCCTTTCGTTTCTGATCAATAAATCTCTGACTGATATATTTCTTTCAGAACTCAGACTGAAAGAAATCCCAAGTGACCCGTTCTTTTGGAACAACTAAAATCAAGGTCTTCCACCATTGATAAGTTGTGTCTCGTAGCAAAGATACAACATATTCTATGTATTCTTCAGGATTCAGCAACATTTCATCAAATACCCGGATAGTGTTTTCTAGCCAAAACTCATCTTTCTTGGCATCGTCTTCACTAGTGGTCCTGAACTCTTCAGCCCCATACTTATGGATTTTGTAGACTGGAGGCTTATTCAACAAATTCAAATTCATAACTGGAGGCACAACTGGGGTCTGAGGGGGATTAGGCGAGGGCAGAGGTTGTGAAACAACCGGATTATTTCTTACAAACTGAGTGAACAACTCGTTCATCATTTGGAAGAAAGCTTGTTTAGCTTCTCCTTCTTAATCGCTAGTAGTTGGTCTCGAATCAAATGGCACTGTCCCTTGAGCGGGAGCAGGCGCATTGCTTTCTACATCGTCAGCTACGGCTCTTTCGGGATCTATTACTATACGATAAACACATTAAATGTCAGGATTCATCACACTATCACATTTCATGTATATGGAATTTATAGTTAGACTCTCACACGCTACGTTAGTCCGAGAATCGACTAAACTATAGCTCTGATCCAATCAAATGTAACACCCCTTACCCATATCTGTCGCCGAATTAGGGTTAAGAGGCATTACCAGACAAACGAAATCTTTTACTGTCATTTCATATTATAATTCAACCAATAGGATCAAAGTGTCCCTTAAATAGGTCTTTGAGACCTTAGACATACTTTAGAATAGGGCCGGGAGTAAACCGAACACATACGAATATTCTCAAAAATTTAAAAATTTTTCAAAGTTACAAAGGTCACACATCCGTGTGGGCAGGCCGTGTGCCTCACACTGTCTCAGACACGTCCGTGTGTCTAAGCCGTGTCAAAACAAAGGCATACATACTGACTTGTCCACACGGCCGTGGACATGCTCGTGTGCCTCACCCGTGGTTGCTACTGACTTGCACCACATGCCCAGTTACATACCCGTGTGTCTTGCACGTGGTCAAGTCTGACTTGTTTTGAATTATGACCACGAGGGACAGTCGAGCCACGTGCCTATGTACTTAACCGTGTGGGCAATTTTAGGCCATTTTCAAAGCCAAAATGCCACCCACATTTGGGTCATCGCTACAAGCACATACAAGAAAATTTCTAAACACAAATGGGCAACCAGAAACACACCAAATGGTCATCAATTTATCCCATTCAATCCTATTTCTAAGCATACCAACTTATATGCCAAATAACTGAACTAACTCACAAACAAACTAAGCATGACTCATCCACAACTTACCACTTCATCATAATCATTGTTCATCAAACACATATATACTCACTTTGCATCAATAATCTTACTATTACCTTGACTATTTCATAAACATGGAATCATACCAAAACCAAGTATCATATTGCATGACTCTTCATTCATTACACAACCATTTAACTAGCCATATCACATGACCAAGTACACATATCCAACATATTCCAAAACATCTAGCCTATACATGCCATATTCAGCTATATACACAATCAAAAGTACCAAAATAGAGATTGATAGTGTGATGATGATCCTCGAAGATTCCCGAGCCTTTCGTAGCTTTGACGATCTGTAAAACAAAGTAAACACACACAAAGTAAGCTTTTAAAAGCTTAGTAAGCGATATACAAAATAAACTTTACATAAAATGCACATAACCACAATGACACAATGACATTAATATTTCTCATTTGCTAATTCAACACATATCATTTGGCTCATTTGTTTAGCCATTACTTACCCACCTTTCATAGCTCAAAATATCACTTTACTCATAGCTCATTCAAGCTTGTATCACATATTATCTCATCAAATTCATACACATATTCACTTTAGTAAGCTCATTTGAACACTTACCTTTCCAACGTACCTGAATCACCTATACATTTTGCGTAGACATTCATTTCTCGAATTTGCCCGTTGAACCCTTAGGAATCAAATAGGATACTCAGAGTACTCGGAATAGTCGTACAATTCCAACGTCCCAGACTTGATTTTACATGTACTCAGATATCAATGCCACTGCCCCAGACAAGGTCTTACACGAATCAATACGATGCCAATGTCCCAGACATTGTCTTATACGTAAATCTCATATCGATGCCAACGTCTTAGACGTGGTCTTACACGATATCACAAATCAATGCCAACGTCCCAGATGTAGTCTTACATGATATCACATATCGGAACTTATGTCATGACATATGTAATCCTATCTATTCCTAGGTTCGTACGGGGTTTCTCGGATATTAACCATTTCTCGATACTTTCTCGGATTTTATATATTCATCATTTCATACACGTTCATCACAATGTAGTTTCATATAAATATACATAAATCAATACAAATACATTTATTTGTATATAGACTTACCTCAGATTCAGATATATAGAAACGAACTCAGCTACTCAATTACTTTTGATTTCCCACGATCTAAGTCTGTTTTCTTCGGTACTTTATCTATACATATTCAAATTTAACTCATTTATTCACTAAGTCATTCAATTCAGTGCAAAGACACATATTTAGGGTAATTTACAAATTAACTCGCACATTTTCACATTTTGACATTTTAGTCCCTATTTCACAACATCACAAAATACACATAATTTGCACGCACCATGCTTAGGCTGAATATTACCCATGCTCATTCAAGTCCACACATTTCATTTATTTCACAATTTAGTCCTTCAAAATATTATTTTCTCAAAATCATCAAAACTTCTAAGAGAAAACATGTTAATTTAACACATATATTTCATATTTCACCATCAAACATCACAAAACTCATGTGTTCATCGATGAAACATTTCAAAATATTCTTCAATTCACAAAATTGAAGCATGGGTTTCAAAGTGCTCGAAGCAACGATTACGAAAACGTAGAAATTATCAAAAATCGAAGTCAAACATACCTTAATTTTTGCTTAGAGCTAGTCGAAACCTAACTTTATTTTCTTTGTTTTCTTTTCTTCAAATTCGGCAAGATAAATAATGATAATGGCTTATTTTAGCCTTTTGTTATAATAATTAACATATAATTTCCCAATTACTGAATTAACCTTCATTAATAACATTAAATATCCACTATTATATGTCCATCTTTGACATTTAAACCATTCAATGGCTAAATAACCACATAAGGACCTCATCTTTATAAAGACACATCAATTCGACCATTATTCAATTAGAAAGCTACTTTTACATTTTATACAATTTAGTCCTTTTCTTTAATTAAGCACACAAACGGACAAATTAATTCACGAAACTTTCACACATGCTTAATCATATATTATAAACACAGAAAATAATATGAAAATATTTTTCTTACTCAGATTTGTGGTCCCGAAACCACTGTTCTGACTAGGATCTAAATCGGACTGTTACAAAACTAGTTTCCTACAAAGAGTTACCACCGTCTTCTCCTTCCCTCTCAAAACCTCTGCCATTCAAAATTTTTCTGAAACCTAAAATTAGAGAGTTCCTTCTAAATTAACTCATTCTTTTAGATTTAGTAACCTCCTAAACTCCAAAATAACCCCAATTTCAAAGGAGAACCAAGTTTTCATCCCCAATTTCGTCATTGTTCTTCTTGTGTTCAAATCTCGAATTAGAGTTGTAGATCATCGTTTTCAACGAATTAAGGTAATGTTCTAAATATTTTGGATTAAATAAAGAGTGTTGTATAAATATTTATTTAGATTTAATGTTTTTAAAGCAAGCTTGGATTCAAAAATGGAAAATCTCAAATCTTGAGTAAACTCGTGTTTTCAAAGCTATTTTTGATTCATTCTAACCTAATTAGAAGGTATTCTAGTTCAATTTGATAGGTCCTTATTGAAATTTTAAGAATAAAGGATTTTTCCTCTAGAAATTTTAGATATATGGATTTAGGTAAAATTAATGGTCTAAAAATAAAATAAAATTATATTTAGGGTTTTTGAAATAAAAATTGAGGATTAGAAATAAGATTAGAATGTCGAAACTTTAATTTCAGCAAAACTAGCTAGTTTTCAGGAGTGAGAAATGAGAGGCTTGAATTATGTTTTCCTTCCTATTTGGGTGTGTTCAAGGTTGTTTTTAATGGTTTTGGAATGTGTTTGTTGTGTGTGAAATGTTTCTGATCAATCAAGAGCCACTAAGAGCAAGTCAAAAAACAAGGAAAAGCTTGTTTGAGCTTTCAGCTAGTAAGCGAAAGCGTAATTGGTGAGTGTCCAGAGTCGCTACTGGTATGCACAAGTCGTAGTGTTAATTTGGAGCTTAGGATCAGCCTAAACCCCTATCCTAAGTTCTGAGAGTAAGTCTTTCTTATACTTATTACTTTTGTTGATAAGTTATGCCTAAGTAAGTTGGGTTGTGTTGTGTAATGATATTGCAGCAAGTAATATGTGAAAAAATGCGAATGTGAAAAGTGATATACTATTTTTAACCTTCACATATGAGGTTTGATATATGATAGCTCAATGACCATTATTGTGGCATTTAAAATGGAATTAAATGTAAATCTGATAAGCATGCATTGTTTACGGGATTGTGATGTGAATTGATGAATATAAATAGAGGTTATGTCTAATAAAATAGTAATTAAATCTATGTAATTGTGGATATTTTTCCATTGTGATCTCTTGAAACCGTTGGATATAATTGACATGCCATAGGATTGTGAGTACCCACCTTTGTGTTTCGTGATTTGGGAGTTGAGGCCCCAGGACAGGTTGGAGAGATAAAGGAATTTTGAGCTAAGCTCCATTCATCGGGACATGTTGGTGTGTTGGAAAGTGTTTAGCTTAATGTTACACTTATGGGACATGTTAGACACTTTGATTCATTGGTGTGATGGTAATCTGTTTATCTAATGTGTGGTGATAGAGCCTGCTTTTATATTTCATAATCTTAAGCGATCAAATTATCATTCTTTGAATTATATATATATGAGATATGCTGTGTGTAAATGCAATATAAGAGTATATCCTGGACTTGTGAGATAGTGAAGCATGAATACATTGTTTTGGCTTGATGAATATATGGTTGTGAATGTGCCTTAGTATACTCTTGCTTAACTTATATTGTTTTGTATGCTTTGCGGTAATTCTAAACATTCATTGAGCTTGAAAAAGCTCAATCTTTCTCTAAAATTTGCAAGCTAGTAGTACATTCAAGGACTGCAGAGTGGACAGGCGTCGGTCCATCCAAGGCTTAACTTTCGAGTATGTGATTTTATGATTTTTGGACACTTTGAATAAAGACAATGTAGGTTATAGATATTTTTATTATTTTAGGATTAGACTTATGGACTGTTGATGTTGGTTTGGTCTTTGTTTGCAAACATTTTGATGCTTGAGATTGAGTTTAATAATGCATGTAGGTTTTCTCGATGAATATGTATTAGTATGGCATCTAAAATGGCTAAAAGATGTTAGTAAGCTTGGTTGAGTTTGATATTAATTGTATAATGAGTAAGAATATTGCTTTAAGCATGAAGAATGTTTTAACTTGTGAATTCTTAGCATTCTGGATAAAAGTATTGATACTCGGGACTAGAATGTTGATACCTTGTAAATGAAAAGTTTTTAAAAGTCGACAGTAACCAAATTAGGTATCAATACTCATGATAAAAATATCGATACCTCTATTAATGTATCAATAAAACGTTTTAAACCAAAATTGGTAGAGAGCTAAAATGGTATCGATACTTACTTTAGTATTGATACCTAACACATAAATATTGATACATGCTTGTTTAGTATTGATACTAATGCTAGATTTTTTTTTTTTTAAAATGGTCATTATTTCTCGTAAAAAATCTATTTCTATTGCCATTTTAAAATTTAGCTAGTCATGATCTCATCTCTAATGGTTGATTGTGGTATTCATTGATTTTATTTGTCATTTTGTTTGTAGCTGTATAAGTTCAGGTAGTTATTGTAGCATATTGTAGCTCAAGTCTGACGACCGGACCGGGTGAGGGTTGTTACATTTTGCCCAAAGGCTACAATAAATTTAAAGTCAATTGCACATAACTAATTTACTTACATATAAAAATGTATTTGGTCTGCTAACAATAACTTCGGATCAAGATTGCTAACACTAGCTTCAGAGAATCTGCAACATATGTTGGATCTCAAGCCATTGAATTAATTCCTGATCACAACACCCATTTATTCATACAGACTGATTTACTCAGGCCGCTAACTCTAGCTTCAGATCAAGGTTTCTAACACAAGCTTAGTTCCATGTTGCTAACACTAGCTTCAGAGAATTGGCAACATATGTTGGATCTCAAGCCATAGAATGACCCCTTGATCACAACGCCAATTTCCTTTTTGGGACTTTAATAACATGCCAATTGTATCTCAATTGTTTACTAAATTCACACGACTTGTTATCGAAGTCGAATCATTTCTCTTTTTATAACTGTATACCCTTTTCATATTTCAAATAGCAATCTATATACCATTTAAACATTATAGCATCATCTTGTACATATAATTCATTCATACGATAATTTCAAATCCATTCTATTTTGCATATCTATGCATATTTATCACATGTTTCATATATTTCAATTTAGTCCTTTAAATGCCAAAAACATTATACTTAACAATCTAAACTAATAAGAAAGGTAATATAATACAAATATATCATAAATTAATAAAGTAAGTCTCATATGAACTTACCTAGAAATACATCAGTAAACAAGGTATAAGGGATTAATTCACAATTTCTCTTTTTTCTTAATTATCTACTAATTAATTCAAATCCCAATATATAATAATTCATTATAATTTACTAATTCCAACAGCCTGATATCATCCCATTATAGGTACAATTCAGTTCAATTTCACTTTTTAGAAGTTCCCTATAGCTGAAACTATCATAACTTAACAATTTAGCCCTTTTGTCATCTCAAAATTTAAAACCTAACATTTAACCACCAAAAGTTTCAAAAATCATCAATGACAACTTCTCAAATCTGTAACAGTTTTAAAAATAAACACACATGTTAGCTAGATTAAGCTATAACGATCTCAAAAATATAAATTTTATGAAAAACAAGTTAATTTAAGCTTACCATGCAAGTAGGTGAGGCTTAGTTGAATGTTTCATGTTTAACATTGGTTTCCCTTTGTTCGTCATGTCACTTTCAATGGGGAAAAATGAGAACAAAAGATAATAATGTTTTTTTCTTATGTTTTAGTTTTATCCTTTTAACATATATTAATAATTTAATTAATATTTTCATATATAATTCACTCAAATCTAAGCCACTAATCGACTATTATAAAAAATAAATTGCTAATTTCCATTTTAAGCCTTAACTAAATATTATTTAACCCTATTATCAAATAAAACCAATAGAAATCAATTCTTACGGTTTTTACTATTTAGCCCTTGTACCTTAATTACGAACCATTTAGTAAGATACTATTTATTAACTCAATCATCGAAATACGAGGTTCCAAAATCATCGTTTTCGGTACCATTGAAAAACAGGTTGTTACAAGGTGCATAATTATTTTTTTTTGGTTTTAAGAATCGAGCGTATTATTTTGTCACAAGGCTAGAACTTTAGTCTCACAATTTGTACTGCCTTAGACGATTTCTTGGGTTCAAGTCTACCTAAGTAAATCTAACTCTGACAAAGTGAAAATTCTCGATAAAAATTCTCTGAGGCACCGAAAATAAAGCGGAAGCAACCCAAAAATAAAATAAAAGTAACAAAAGAACATAAAAGACACAAGAAAGAAACAATCGTGATGTGTTTGAGTAAATGCTCTCAAAGTATTCTATTACTCAAGTATGAAGTGATTACAAATGAGGGGGATAGACCTCTATTTATAGTTGAGCTCCTGTAGATCTAACAGCACAGATTTAAATATATCAATGGTCGAGACTAAAGGCAATCTACAAATTTGGATTCTAAGTTTACAAAATCAAATCTTATAAGATTACTTCCCATATTTACCCGTGTATGTAGATTGGCCTTCTATCTCTCCAAGTAATAGGCCAATACTGTTGGATCAAATGACCCCCTTGTGAACAAGATGGATCATCCAAGTGTGCGTTGGTTGTGGACTCCCTTGCACTGCACCACTTGTTCTTGTGATGCCTTCATTGTATTTTCATAATGGAATTAGTCTATCTTATCCTAGAATTGCCACAAAGCCTCAATAGGTTTTCAACTGGCTTCACTATCGAGAAGTCCCTTCCATCAAACAAGATATTCATGCCTCAACCTATAGTACTTTCATCGAATCACTCGGCCTACCATGATGTGTTCAACTTCACAATTATATGAGATCATTACCCCCATTGGCGCTCGTGCAAACATGGCTCAATTTGAATCCTCTTGATCTCCATGAAAATGCTTAAGCATACTGACATGGAACACTGGACGAACCTTAATTTTTGTTGGAAACCTAAAGTTTATAGGGCACTTTTCCTACTCTCTTCAAAACTTAAAAAAGTCCACACCATTATACAAGCCCTTTGTGCAAGTCATGTTGGCACAAAATCAAGTGTAATTTTGCAAGGATTGAGTCACCAAGCTGAAACTATACATCCCTGAGATTCTGATCAACTCCCTGCTTATTATGCTTACTTACCTTGTGTAGGCAAGCTCTAGCTAAGTCATTCTGCTCTTGCCAATCTTTCGCAAATCTATAAGTTGTTAGACTTGGTGCGTTAATTGTGAGTGGCTGTTTCCCTATCACTATCTCAAGCGGACTCTGATTTGTGGTCTCGCCCCGCTGCAAGTTATAAGAAAATTGGGCCACATCCAATAACTTTGGTCAGTCTCTCTGTGTGGCTACACATATAGTGCCAAATATACGTTTCTAACAAAGCATTAATTTGGCCAAGGAAATTTAGTCAAACCAAAAATTCATAATTATCAAGTGGTATTACGTCAATGGTTTCCTTATTGGTCCAACTGTCGGGTTGAAGTTTCACTCCTTTTGCAACACCCATTGTTGGATTGCTTTTTGAATTCACCGCCTTGATCCAACCCAGTTCCTTTTCAACCTTGAGACCAATTTTTCGAGTACTCTCTTCAAACGTGAACAAATATGACGCATCAATACTAATAAGCTCATTCAATCCTCTACCAGCCACAATGATGTCTACAAACATCAATCATTTTCTCTTACAATCCTTTTTAGTTTTAACACCACTCAATATCGAAATAAGCTTCAACGGTGCTTTTTATGGCTCATCATCCCTATTAATGGCAAAAAACATGGATCATTTTGGACAATCCCTTATCCTGTAACAGCCCGATTTTGGGGCTAGTCGGAACAGTGGTTTCCGGACCACTAATCTGAGGTTGTAGAAAATTATTTTTGTTATTATTTTATGTGTTATAGCAGGATTATAAGAGTGTATGAAAATTTTGGTGCATTAATTTTGATGATTTCATGCTTAATTGTGAAAAAGGACTAAATCGCATAAAGTGCAAAGGTTCTATTATACTAGGTAGAGGTGTCTAATAGCTATAGATTATTAAATTAGAGGTCCTTAAAGTACAAATAAGCCATTAAGAAGGTGTGGCCGGCCATAGGGACAAGGAGACAAGGGCATTAAATTTTGGTCAAAAATTTGGTGAAATTAGGTGATAAAAATGAATAAAATAAGATGAATAAAAGAGATATCATCTTTCACTATTCACCCTTCTTCTTCCACCGAAAATTGAAGAAGAAATAAGAGTTTTTGGAGTTCAAATTTTTAGCCAAGCAAATCTCTTGCAAGTAAGTGATTCTAGAGGTCTTTCTTGATAATTTTTATACTTTTGGAACCCCCAAAGCTTAAGCTAGCTAATGAGGGGACTATTTTGCAAAATGGTTGAAAGTTTAGGGACTTGCCATTAGAGTGTTTATATTCTTTGCTGAGTTTTTATGGAATAAAATGAATGTTAATGAGTTAAGGAACAACTTTTGTGAAAGGTGTTACCATGAAAATACCCAAATAGGACTTATTTGTAAAGGTTATAATTGTATAATAAATGCATGAAATAATTGGTTTTGTGAGTAGTTGTAAGAGAAATAAATGTTCAACTAGGCTTGTTTAATGAGATAATGTGATGAAAAACGATTTACGAGCCTAAGGGAAAAATCGTAATTTTGCTAAAGTATAAGGGCAAAATCGTAATTTTGCTAAAGTATAAGGGCAAAATGGTTATTTTTGCCTAAGTAGAAATTTTGGTGTATCATGAGTTATAAATTGATTGAATGAATAAATTTTATTATTATAGATCAAGAAGAGCGCAAAAACAACCTTGACCAAGGAAAAAGTAAGGTTACAGACCAAGTCGTCGATTAATACATTTTGCACCGAGGTAAGTTTATGTGTAAATGAAATATCTTTAATACATATGTTGCTAATTATTGATGCATTGTATGAATGAGATCAATTATGATTGAGATTGATTGAAAATGATAGATAGTGAGTAAATCTCGTATGAACCTCGGAATAGATATGTAGGTGCGGAAAAATGTCTGTAATAATTATTTGGTGGGCTGTGTACGACACCACCGTAATTATTCTATTTGGTGGGCTGTGTGCGATACCATCGTAATTATCCTTTTTGGTGGGCTGTGTTGTAACACCCCTAACCCGAAACCATCGCCAAAATAGGGTTAAGAGGTATTACCGAGCAATCGGAACATTTCACATCCATTTCACAACACAAAGTCTTTCCTCAATCAAACATATTCAATTATAATCATATAGTCCCTTATTGATGTCTACGAGACCTTAAACACGTGTTAGAAAGAGGCTGGGACTAAACTGAACTCTTACGAAAATTTTCAAGAATTTAAAGATTCTTCAACACTGCAAAAGTCACACGCCCGTGCGGTCATGCCATGTGCCTCAACTGCTACCAGACACGCCCATGTGTCCAGGTCGTGCCAAAACAGGGTATACATACTAACTTGTTCACACGGCCACCAGGCACGCCCGTGTGACACGGCTGTGTAACCTGTCTAGGCACACTTCAAAGTGGCCCTTGAGCCATACGGCAGAGACACACGCTCGTGTCCCCTGGCCGTGTATGCAAAATAGGCCATTTTCAAGGCCAAAATGCCACCAACGTTTTGGTCACCTACAAGCACATACAAGCCTATTTCCACACACAATTGGCAACCAAATACATGCCAAATGATCAACATGTCATCCGACCCAATCTCATCTCTAATCATGTCAACTTATATACCAAATTGCACAACTAAAACACATGCATTACCAAGCATGACTCATCCACAATATCACTAGATCTCAATAGCATTAATCCATCACTAAGCTTACCATTCATAAGACATTTTCATTGCCATCAAAATATACCATAATATGCATCATATACCAAATCCCCTCATGCATATTGCCAACATTTATCTAGCCACATCACATGGCTATTTACACATTTCAAACATGTTTCAACACAACTAGCCTATGCATGCCATATTCAAATATACACATATTCAAAAGTATCAAAATAGATTGCTGATAGTGTGATAGAGATGCTGATGATCCCAAGATTTGAGCTAGCTTTACTGACACTGTAAAACAGAGAAACAAATCACACAGTAAGCTTTCAAAAGCATAGTAAGTTCAAAATACAATACATACAACTCAATAATACCCCACCAACATATAATTAAACCATCACTTAGATAAATGCACAATTAGGTTCATCATCAATCTCAACTATATGCTCAAGTATCTATTCATTTAACTTTTAAAGCTATCATCAACCACATAGGTTCAAACGTACCTTGATCAACACATAGTTACTCACTATTCATGCTACCCAATCGCTCGATATTACCTCTCGTTCAACCTTTGCTATCTCTTTGATTTATTCGCACACTCAGTGCCAATTTCATAACTGAAACATAATCATCACCGCACACTTAGTGCCAATATGTTAAACCAAAATTATATCGGTATCGCACACATAGTGCCAATTCAATAAGCCGAAGCTTCTATCGTCTCGCAAACACAATGCTAATCATCTCTGTCCCGTTTCTAATTTCGCACACTTAGTGCCCTCTAATTCAATTCCGCACATAGGATTTCTAGTTTCATAGTTATATATATTCATTCAATTCACATCACATAGATACATTTTACAACTAGTATTATATCCGAACTTGCCTCGGATGTTGAAATACCGATACGGTCGATTAATCGAGCACTTTGTCTTTGCCTCGATCTCAATCTGAACTTCTCCTTTCTTGGTCTATACACATTCAAATTCAACTCATTCAATTACCAATTCATTCAAGTTAGTCCTCACACACATATTTAAGGCATTTTACAAAATAGCCCTCACATTTTTACATTTCAACACTTTAGTCCCTAATTCACAAAATCACAAAATACACCAAATTTCTACTCACACAAGCTTCGCCGAATTCTTCCCATGCTAATACAAGCCCACACATTTCATTTATTTCACATTTTAGTCCCTCAATTTACACTTTTCTCAATTTAGCCCACATTACTTAATTTCACCAAAAATCCAAATACAAACTATGTTAACCCAACACTAAGCTTTCATATTTTACCAACTATCAACACAAAGCTCACATGTTCATCAATGGCACATCTCAAAATCTTCACCAATTCACAAAATTGAAGCATGGGTTTTAAAGAGCACAAAGAAACGATCACAAAAACGTAGAAATTATCAAAAATTGATCAAAATCCATACCTTAATCAAGCTCTTTAATGGTCGAACCCTATCTTGCTTATTTTCTTTCTTTCCTTTGATATTTTTGGCTAACAAGATAAGAATGATCATCTTTTTATGTTTTATTATTATTAACTTAACATAATTTCTAATTTACCAATTTAACCTTTATTAACAATATAAAACAACACTTAATGGTTGGCCATAAATGTCCATTAACCAAGAAATTGGTCCATTCACAACATAAGGACCTCACCTTTAGAAAGCCATGCTAAAATAGTATAACAATTAGCAAATAGCTTTTACACTTTATGCGATTAAGCCCTTTTCGCAAATTAAACACACAATCGATAAAATCTTTGCACAGGCTAAATCACATACTATAAGGTCAGAAAATAATATTAAAATATTATTCTGACCTCGTATTTGTGGTCTCGAAACCATTATTCTAACTAAGGTCTAAACTAGGCTGTTACATGTGTGCGATTCCACCTTATTACTTATTCACGATGGGTTGTATGCGATACCATCGTTTATATTATCATTTGGTGGGCTATGTGTGAAACAACTGTAAATATTCTTGTTGGTGGGCTATGTGCGATACTACCCTATTATTGATTAATGGTGGGCTGTGTGCGAAACCACTGGGTACTTAATATTATTTCGAGAGGTTTATCGAGAAATTGTATAAGTAAATGTTTCATGATGCTTTGTGGTGATGAGTGCAGGGAATGTGTACAAGTAAATATGAGCAATATAATTGTTATATGGTTGGAATGTGGTAAGAGATGAAATGAGTAAGCATGATTATGGAAATGTGAATTGTTCTTACTTAGTATGTAATGTTATTGATTGATGAGCATATGTTATGATGCTTGTTGTTTACATGTAAACTTATTAAGCTTAAAGCTTACTCCTTTTCTTTTCCCTTGTTTTATAGTGTCAAAGAGCCAGTTCGAGATAAGAAGATAATCGAAAGATCACCCACACTATCAGCTCATATCGGCATATTTAGACTTAGCATTTTGAGTATGGCATGTATAGAGGCTAGACTTAGTGATATGTTTTGTTGTTTTGGCCAAGTGTGATGGCTTTTTTAAGGATGAACTATTTTGTAAATAGCCATAGTTGATGGCTCATCATTATTAATATATAAAAAGATGAGGTTATTCATGAATGTTTATGATGTATGATTGGGTTGCTTGGTAAATGGTTGAATAGTATTTATGTTGTATGAGTTAGGGTGACAAAAACAGCTCAGCAAATAGCCTTGTTCTTGTCCACACGGGTAGGCACACTGGCATGTGTCTAGGCCGTGTGTGACACACGATTAAATCTCATGGGTGTGTGACTAGGCCGTGTGTCCCCTGCATGTTAGCATTGTAAGTTAGTGTCGACCACGGGCTAGACACACGGGTGTGTGCCTAGGCCGTGTGCCCCTTACAAGGTTGCTGACGTCATAAATAGAATACCTAGGTTTTCACACACGGGTAAGGGCACGGGCGTGTCTAGGCCGTGTGGAGGACATGGGCCAAGGACACGGGCATGTGTCTGGCCTTGTGAAAACTCTGTAGGTTCAAAAAGAAAAATAAATTCCACACGGGTTAGGGACATGGGCGTGTGTGACCATATGGCCTGCCCACACGGGCATGTCCCATTTCACACGGGCATGTGGCCTTGTTAAGGAAAAGTTTTTCTAAGTATAAAAAAGTTCCCGGATTGATTCTGTGGCCCTCCGTTTGTATGTTTAAGGCCTCGTAGGCCCCTAATGAAGATGTTTTGAATGTGAATGGAAAGTTTTGAGTTGGAATGAAATTTTATAGCCCAAAGTTGTATGTTCAAGCAAATTATGTCCGGTAATGCCTCGTACCCGGTTCCGACGTTGAATACGGGTAAGGGGTGTTACGTATCCTATGCAGGTTTCATAAAGGAAGCAACTCTTTAGTCTTCTCCCAGGGCTTGTCTAGCTTGGCTTTTTGAATGGTTTAGGTCTTACCATTTCCATTCCTTGTCACCTTATCTTTTTCTTCTCCACCAATTTCCTTTGGTTTGAATTTGCACTTGGACGACTCATTTATTTTTTTACTTCTAAGCACCCAGCTTAAGAAGCGACTCTGCAACAGTCATGGCCTTTGTAAGTTCCTCGACTCGACGACATTCCAATTCTTACTTAACCAATGGCTTCAACTTATCCATTCAAAAGAAGAACGCCTCATTCTCACTCAGGTCAGTGATTTGGAGCATCAACTCACTGAATTTCTTGACACACTCCCTAGTTTTGCCTCATTGCAAGAACTGACACAACTTAGCATGAGCCTTTTTCTTAATATATTGTGGGTAAAACTTCTCCTTGAACTCTTTTTGGAACTCCTACTAAGTTTCAATTTTGGTCCCACTTTGCTTTTCATCTGTGGACCTTCAATGCCACCACAATAGAGCAACATTAGTAAAATAATAGAAGCAATATTTACCTTAGCATCATCATTCTTAATGCCCACAACACAGAAGTATTGCTCCATCTCCCATAAGAAGTTGTCCACTTCCTTAACAGACTTTACCGCCTTGATTTTTTTTGATTTAGGAATATCAATATCATGGTTTGATGTCGCACCAAACAGTTCTTTACCCATACCAACTTGGCACATAACGACCTCCCTCTCAAGCAACTCAATTTTTGGATTCAAATTGGTCACTATGGCTTTATTTTTTTTCCTTCATAGTTATCATCACAGCTTCGAAAGCCTCATTTTTTTTGTCACCTTGCCCACATTGGTGTTGAAAAGTACTTGCAACTTATCCATATTGGAGCTAAGGGCCTCCTCCACATATTCCTTGAGTTGGCCTTTTACCAAATCTAGTTTGCTAGTGCATCCTTCCATTATCTCGAGTACTTCCTTCACATCTCCCATGGATTCCTCAAGATTGACCGCTTGTCTTTCCAAAGTCAACAACATATCCTTCAATTGGCTAGCTTTCTTGGCCCTCTCATAAGCCTCAATTTCTTCTACTCTTTTTGAAATCTTAATCATCACCTTTGAAGCCTTAGCTCTGGTACCAACTGTCACAAGGATAGAACTTTAATCTCGCAATCCATGTGACCTTAGGCGATTTCTTGGGTTCAAATCCACCTAAGTCAACCTAACTCTTGCAAAGTGAGAATTCTCAATAGAAATTCTCTAAGACACCAAAAATAAAGAGAAAGCAGCTAAAAGACAAAAGTAACGAAAGAACAATAAATCCACAAAAAAAAAAACATTTGTGATGCTTAGAAAAAGTTTGAATATGATCCCCACAATCTAAAAAGATTGTTAAAACTCTTCCAAAAGAAAACTCAAGAATAATTCTTGAAAAGAAAAACTCAAAGAGAGTTTGAATAATAATCAATTGTGTGAATTGTGTACAATGTAAAGGCCTATATATAGGCTAGCTAAATAAATCTAAATAAAACTCTTAAGTATATTAGAACTCTAATCTAAACAAGTAGTTTTAAACTAAACTTTCTTATTGACATAAAACTCTTAAATAACTTAAACTACTTAATAATTATTAAAAATTTGGAATAATAAATAATAATATAATAAGATCTTATAAATACAATATTGGGCTTCTATATAATAAAATTAAGCCTAAAACTCGAACCCAATATGATTTAAACTTGAATTAAAAACCCGAAACTCGTAATTTCCATCATAATCCCATCCAAAAATTATGCTCGCACAGTCTTTACTAAACAATCATAACTTGAGCTCCCAAACTTAAAATTGAGTGATTCAAAGTGTAAGAGATAAATATTTGAACTCCATGAGGACACCTCAACCTAGAAATTCCTAAATCCTATCCAAAAAGACATTACAAGTTTACTAATTTCCTAAACTTGAAAATTGGCAGCTTCAGTGAATGAAATCTAATAAATTTCACCCCATCCGTGCATGTATCATTCCTCTTTTCCTCAAAAATATTTGTCCTCAAATCTTATATTTGATTGAATCTTTGTTTGATTTGCTTGGCCTTTGACATTTCTATTGTGCCTTGAGGTAATGTGAGCCCATCACATCCATAGGCTAAAATTGAGTCTTGAGACTCGCATCATTCCCTCCTTCCTCATGAATATTCGTCCTCGAATCTTTAGCTCCACAAAAAGAAAAAGGATTAGAATAAATAACAATAAAATGAAAAAAAAAACATTTACCTAAGCTTTCTTGTGCACCAAAGCTATCTCCAGGATCAAAGACTTTATTTTGATCCTTGAAATCAGCTTCGATCATGTATGTCTCCTTTAAAAAAAAGGTATCAACACTAAATAAGGAAGTGTTAGGTACATGAGTCTTCAAGTAAAAAATAATCTGTAACTTTCTTTAAATATGTATGGTCATCCATGAGAATTTCCAACGATGGGTTAAGAATTTCATATAATTATAAAAATTAAGAAGCTTAATATTATTATGTAAAAATTCATCGTTAAAAGTGAAGATAGAAAATTTTGTTGCAAAAGAAAATCTATAAAATGTTTTAAATTAGTTGAACTTTCAGACCAAGGTGTAAAGAAATTTGACCAACGAAAAAACATGTTGTAAGGAAACATTTTACAAACAAAATCAATAGCATACTTATAAAAAACATTCAAGTTGTCCCTTCTTAAGTTAATTTCTATTGTTTCCTTACATTCGTTACCTTGTAGCATTTGTGGGGAATTATCAATATTTAACTTACCTTTTTCCTACAATTAAAATAGCCTATCGATGGTAGAGTAATATATTTGGAAATCCATCAATGGATCCTTGAAATCTTGTAATGAAGAAACAACACTAAACAAATTTGAGTTAGGGTTAGTTAAAACATAATCACTCTTCACTTTTGTATGGGTATTTTCTTGCTTTTCATTTTCTTTTTTCGCTTGATAACTCTCCAATTTTACCCATACGAATTTTCACTCACCAAATTTGGATAATCAAGTAGACATTTATCACTCAAGGTCTCTTTTTTCTCTGTCTTTTATACATGATTCTTCCTCGTTTCCCATAACCTCCTTACAAAACTTTATCATCTTGATTTGATCATTGTGAACATCTTTTAGGTTCAAAGGGGCTAAAATTTACTTCTTCCCATTGAAAACAAGGGGATATCAATTTAATTTACCATGATGAATAACATCAAAATTGTACTATCATAATCTACCAAGTAACAAGTGGGTGGCATGCATGGGAACGAAATCACACCAAACATCATCAATGTAAGTCCCAAGTTTAAAAGTGATCAAGCATTGCTTTACCACATGGATCACCGAACCTTCGTTAAGCCATTAAAGATGGTATGGTGTAGGGTGTTTGCTTTATGGCAAAGCAAGAGAGTCCACAAAGGAGCTGCTCACAATGTTAGTACAACCTCCACTATCAATGATGAGTGAGCAAAGTTTACCTTTAATCAAACATCTCGAATGGAATATATTAGTCCTTTGAAGATCATGATCATCCCTCAATTGGATGTTGAGGGTGTGTCTCACAACTAGACAATGAACATCATTTAATGGATTCAGCAACTCTTCCTCACCATAAAACTCACCTTTATCGACGACATCATCAATTAATTTAGGCATATCTAGATCTATTTTTTCTGAATCAGAGGTATACTCACCATCTTCTTTGATCAACAAAAGTCTCGTGTTGGCACAATCACGACTATAGTGCCTACACCCTTTGCATTTAAAATATTCAATTTCATGAGCTCTTTATTGTTTTGGTGAAGAATTAGTAGAAGTGGGCTTCTTAGAAGATGTAGAAGGAGGTTTTATAGGAGCCCTACTTTTCCAATCAAAAGGTTTAGTCTCATCATGTTTTGGCAGCAACTTACTAGTAGCATAAGGAGGTTTTAAATTCTTGAAAGTAGAAGTAGAACTTCTACCTCAGTAATAGTGTGACGTGCCAAATGGATGAGACTAACGTTGTTGAAACTACTGGTCAATCTCAAATGCCTTGCATACTATATCCTTAATATCAATGTAGGTTTGAAGATTAAGAGCATTGGTTATCGAAACATTCAAGTCATCCACAAACCGCGCCATTGTAGTCTCTTCATCTTCTCAGACATTTGCTCTGTGCATAACATCTCCATCTCCTTAAAGTACTCATCAGTAGATTGATTACCTGGAACAAGGCATTGAAGTTATTCGTTTAATATCCCGATAATAGTGAGGTGGGATAAAACATTTTCTCATGATTTGTGTCAACTGTTCCCACGAATCAACATCTTGTTCACGATTCCTTTGGCGGTTCAACACAAGTTGATTCCACCAACTCAATGCATAATCCAAAAATGCCAATGTAGCCAATGAAACTTTCTCCTCCTCTGGACATCTATACTAACGAAACATGATCTCAATTTTAGCCTCCCAGTCACAATATGCATCTAGATCATAGTTCCCTCGGAATGGTGGAATGTTGAACTTTGGTTTAGCTATAAAAGGCTGGTCTCGATCAGGAATACCTAAAGTTTCGTCAATATGATGATATCTATGTCTACTAGTATTAGAATGAATACGCAGTTGTTCATTGTCACTATCACGAGCACGAGACTATTGATTCAAAGAAGGATCCAAACAAGCAACAACTTGAGTTAGCATTTTAATTTGATTGGTAAGTTGATTAATGCTCTCTTTTTGTTTTGTTTGATACTTAGTCAAATTGGAATGTAGTTCCATTTGACACTAAATTAAATTAGTCTCAAATGTATCATGTACCTCGTTCAATTGTTGATGTTGGAATTTTACCATCCCCATAATATTCTCAAATGCAATATCTTGTTCTTTTTCATCGGATGGTATCTCATCATGATTTTTACGGTTATAAGTATCACGAGTAATTGTGAAAGATTGAAAAAGACACAACACTCAAAAGAAAATTAAGCAAATCTCATATTATGCACTCAGAAAAAAATTCTCAATGAGTAAGAATTAATCTTGTGAGTCTTTTAAAAGTATCTATATCAATCAATTAGAATGTATTACAATCAAACTAACAAAGCAAACCTAGTAGCACTTAGAGTCTAAAACCGGCTAGACACCAAAGAATTATGTTGCACAAGGGAAGGAATCTGTAATGAGCTTTAACTTACTAATACAATAAGCAATAAAGTGTTAAAATGTGTAAAGAAACAATAAAATGAAAAAGAAAACAAAGAAAAACCTAAGGCTAAGAGTCAATGAAAATTGCTAAAACCTGAAACCCGAAAAATTGCGAAACAACTTGACAAACTTTGTTCGAGGTGTTCCTAATTTCCAAAAATCATGAAATTTAAACTAGAGCCTCGCGAAGTAATATAGATCTGGTCAGGAAAGTTTCAAAACAAAATTCAACACACAAAATATTTTTTTAACTTTTTCGTATTTTCTTTTTATGTAGTTTTTTCAATCATTTTTTTTTGGAAAATATTCTTTTATATTCTAAAATAGTGCCAAGAAATAGTATGTAAAATTTCAGATCATTTGAAAAATGTTTACCCACTGAAAAATATTTTTTTCTAAAAATTGTCTAGGTAAAAAAAATTTGTTTTGAGGCTATTTGCTAGAAATCAATTTTATAAGACACTTAAAACGCTGAAATCTGATACCAAATGATAAAGAATGAGAGTGTTGGAAAAATGGGTATGGAAAACATTGTGGAAAATAAATTTAGGAAAAAACCAGAGCTTTAAAAATTTTTCCAAAATAAGATCTTGGTTGTGATATCTAAAGTAATAAACATTTAATCAAAATTGTACCTTTTTTATTTGTCTAGGATGAGCGCTTCGACCGAATAATTTTCTCCTCTATCCTCAAGCTCACGGCTGCCGAGTGTGGGCTCGCTTCGAATAAAAAAAATTTCACAAAAATTACCAGTGGGATAATTTTGTAATTTCTCTAAACTTTTGGGTCAAGTTGTAAATCAAAAAAATATCTCTAGAAATTTTCTAAAATAATCAATATCTCTAGAAATTTTCTAAAATAATCTCTTCAGAGAATTTTCTCTTTACAACTTTCTCTTAAATTCAAGTGTGTGTAAATAATAACTCAATGCTCACTTTATATACGTAGAGTTTAGAGAGTTCAACTATGATTAAACTTAATCACTTTAATATTAAATTAATATAATTATCAAGATAAATATTATATTAATTTAATATTAAATCTTATTTAAATAATAGAATATTTATATACAAGATAAAAATTAAATTAAATTTAATATTAAGATAATCTCTTTAATATTAAATTAATAAAATACTATTAAGATAAGAATTTAATTTAATTTAATATTAAACTATTAAAATAATATTATTTTTGGAATAATTAATCTGAAATAAAATTCTCTGGTAGAGTCCCAGTAGGAGTATAACTCTTCCATTGCTCAACCACTGACGACCAACCGTCGCTGGCCATCAGGACACTGCAGTCGCAACCACCGACATCGCCATTTTCGATGATGCAGGTGCAACACCCTTACAGCACCCCGAACCAGTTCGGTCTGGGTTAGTGACGACCCGATCGGTCCGGTCTAGTCACCGATTGGACTATAGGCCCGATTTCGTATATCGAGCCCAATTCAACCAATTTTTGGGTCTTGATCTCAGTTTTGGGCTCTCTAGCTCAATGTCTGATCTCAGGTCTAATTTTCGAGTTCAACTACCTATTGGGCCAATTGTTTGACTTGAAAGTTAACTTCCAAAAATATCATATTAATTTTAATTAATTTGATCAATTTAATTTTACTTGATCAAAATTAATTTTTCCAAAAATCATTTAGATTTTCCAAATTAATTTTTTTTAAAAAAATCTTTAATCGAATTCTATAGTTGAACAATTCTCACGGCCACCTAATTTAATTCCAAATCAAATAAATCGACTCAATTAAATTATTCCCAAAGTCGTAGAATTTTATTCTAATTCAAATGCAGTCCGATCGAGCTTTTGTTGAGATAGCAGAGGGACCAATCAGACATATACAATAGGCTCTAGTGATTGCAATTATGTCCAACAACATCATTCCGATAATTCGCAATTACATAATCATGGAGTCAGTCCACAAGAAGTATCATGATTGAAAACTCCTTATTGTATACTCTTTAGGAAAGAAATTCATCCAACTACTTTGTCCAATGACCTCGTCATGTGTGTGTTACCCTCATATAATATCCTTGATTCCTTTGAGTTAAATCCGTTCACTCAATACAATCATATTTTATCTCATTGTCATAATTATGTCTTCTTAATGATTAATATGATCACTGTCAACAAATGCTTGTGATAAATTGCTTGTTTGAGAACGAGTAACCCATTGACACGTTTCATATTTATCAATCCACACAATGTCAATGAGAGGATATCATTGACTCTTTAATTGAGTTATGAATTCCACTATTTCTAGTAAAGCCATGCCATACACAAGTCATGTACCCAACATACCGGCTATAGGCTCGATAATCTTTAGAGCATAAGCCTCCACTTATATCATAACACGTGAGTTGCATACACATAGTCAGTGACTAACTCAGGATTTAGGTAAATCACACCATGAATGTCACAAGTGAATTAATTCACAAACGGATTCAGAATTATTTCATATTGGGTCCAGTTTAATTTATCATTCTACCAATGAATACATCTATGTCTCCACTCATGGATTCAAAAGCTTTGATAGCCAAGACTAGTCATCTCCCCAATTGGAATTGTAGACGACATAATAATCCTTCTCAGTATATGAATCAAATGCTCCCTTTAATTCTTTTATGGGATTACAGACTCACTTAGATTATCTACTAAATTAAGTTGTCTTTCTTGCAATGTAAATATTCTTTACAATGTCACTTATCTTTAGTTTGAACTTTAGACAATCAATGAGTTAATAGTTGTTTGTCACAATTTATCTATTCATGCAAAATATAAAAAAACATAAATACAAAAGGCAGAATAGTGAAATCTGAAATTAACTTTATTTATTCATTATTCAAATAAGTAGAAAATAGTTACATGCTTACTACAATATGGGCACATTTCCTAATAGGGAGTGGTAGGATGGAAGCGGATCATAAAGTTTGTTCAAGTCATGAATTTGACTTAAGGCTCTAGACATTCAGAAAGAAACTTGGATTTTGACACAACCTCAAATGCAATCAAATCCAAGTAAAATAAAACAATTAAAATAAATAAATAACTAAGATAAATAAATAGAACAATACATCAAAGATTGAAACAATAAAGAAGAAAATAAAGATAGAATGTGATATGCAGAAATCCTAAGAAGCCTTGGAACATGAAGAATCCACAACTTCGCTCAAGTGGCTCTAATTTCCCTTCAAAGATAGAAACCTTGGCAAGAAAAAGTTTGAAGATAATCCCCACAATCTAAAAAGATTGTTAAAACTCTTCTAAAAGAAACTGAAAAACAATTCTTGAAAAGAAAAACTTAAAAAGAATTTGAATAATAATCAATTGTATGAATTGTGTACATTACAAAGGCCTATATATAGACTAGCTAAATAAATCTAAAGAAAACTCTTAAGTATACTAGAACTTTAATTAATCTAAATAATAAGTAGTTTTAAACTAAACTTTCTTGTTGACATAAAACTCCTAAATAACTTAAACTACTTAAAAATTATTAAAAATTCAAAATTCAAAATTAATAAATTAATAAGAGCTAATAAATACAATATTGGGCTCATGTATAATAAAAATTAAGCCCAAATCCAATATGATTTAAACTCAAATTTAAAGCCCAAAATTCGTAATTTCCATCATAGTCCCGTCCAGAAATTTTGCTCGCGCAGTCTTCACTAAACAGTCATAACTTGACCTCCCAAACTCGAAATCGAGTGATTCAAAGTGTATTTCAAAGCTAAGATATAGATATTCGAATTTCATGAGACATCTCAACCTAGAAATGCCTGGATCCTATCCAAAAAGATGTAACAAGTCTAATGATTTCCTAAAATTAAAAATTGGCAGCTTCGGTGAATGAAATTTAATAAATTTCACCCTATATGTACATGTATCATTAAGGGCATATGGTTCGAATAAGTGCAGTTGGTTTAACAAACTAATGAAAGAGTCATGGTGCTGATGAACCGACCCTACATGCTTAAGGGACATTATTATCATCATAGGATCTTAAAAAGTCTGAGAACCAAACCTGTCCTTGAGGCTTTGTGCATAGGATTCCTACTCTAACATGTGAAATCCACCTTGCCTCTGAGCATAAAAGTTATGCCAATCTAGAGCCCTTCCGTCCAAATGCAGCATGACCACCCTCACTCTAGCATTCATAAGTACCTTCTCAGCCACAAAGTAATACTCCAGCTTTGCCCACCAATCGCTAAAATTTGTATCATCAAAGCGAGGATAATCCAATTTAGAAGGCTTAGAACTGACCTTTATGTTACCCGAATGTTGAAATCCACTATCAACCCTCTGCAATGGAAGTAAGGAATCCTTAGGAGGGAATCTTAGTGGAAGGCCACCCTGCACTCCTTTCCCCTTGTCAGATATTATAAGCTTGCCTAAATATTACTCAAACATCCCATGTAGTTGACCTTGAAGTTCAGACTTCAAACATGTAAAAACCTCATCCCTCTTTCTACTCTAGAACAGGGTTTCTACATCCCATAGAGTGCTAGAATAGGGATCGTGAGAGAGGCAAGAATAAGAGGGATTCAGAGCCCTCTAATTCTGCTCAGAGGCCTAAAAAAATGAGCCAGACCTGATAGGCCTTCTAGAGTGGGAGTCTCAGTTGCTCCTACTAGGGTTCAGCCATGCAGTGATTATGGTAGGCACCATCCGAACGAGTGTTGGAGGAGACTAGGGGCATGTTTGCGTTGTAGGTCGATGGATCATCAGATTAGGGAGTGCCCATAACGTTCTAATTAGATGCAAGCTCCGGGTTCAAAATTTTTTCAGCTTTAGAGGGTTGTTCAGCCTTAGAGGGCAGTTCAGCAGCCACTTAAGGGTCGTGGTCCGACTAAGGGTAGTAATGGCTTGGGCAAAGGACAGAAAGTACCGGGCAAAAGTGCTAATCAGACTGAGGCGAGGCAGCTTATACTGGTATCTGTTGCTCGACATCGAGAGGATAGGGACGCCCCTAATGTGATTACGGGTACATTCCTTATTTTTGATGTCTCTTATACTGCTTTGATAGATATAGGGTCAACTCACTCCTATATAGCTAGTTTTATCTCTGGTAATTTAGGGATTCCTGTTAAGAGTACTTCGGGTGAGATTTCTATATTGAGTCTGCTTGGTCAATTGGTTCGGGTAAACAGATTGTATAGGAATGTACTGCTAGAAGTACAAGAGGTTGTGTTTCCGACAAATATGATAGAGTTACCGTTTGGAGAGTTCGACTTGATTCTGGGTATGGACTGGTTAGTAGAGCACCGAGCTAGTTTTGATTACGCGACTAAGAGGGTCATTCTGAGAACCGAGAGTGATGTGGAGGTTGTTGTGATCGACGAGCATCAGACTTACTTGTCTAACGTGATCTCCGCTCTTGTGGCCGAAAAACTAGTCCGAAAAGGGTATGAAGCATATCTGGCTTTTGCTAGTGTTTTCGTTTTTGGGGACTCTTCTGTTAGAAACATTAGAACAGTGAAAAAATTTTCAAATGTTTTTCCTGATGAGTTACCAGGTTTACCTTTGAATCGAAAAGTTGAGTTTGGCATTGAGCTTCTACCGAGTATAGCTCTGGTGTAACATCCTAGGAAGGGCCTATGCATTTCCAGATTAATTGTATGAAATGACAAGTTTCAAGTCCTATGAATAAATTTTTGAAACCTAGAAATGCATGAAAATGGAAATGAAAATGCATAAAAATGGAAATGAAAATGCATGAAAATGGAAATGAAAATGGAAATGAAAATGGAGATGGAAATGAAAATGGAAATGGAAATGAAAATGGAAATGGAAATGGAAATGAACATTTTTGGAAACCCGAACGTTTTTGGAAACTTAGACATTTTTGGAAACTTGAACATTTTTGAAATGATCCAAAATGGAAACTGAACATTTTGGAAACTTGGAATGTAAGAAAAATGGCAAGTTACAGAGCCGATCGAAAATTTTAGGAAACTTAGAAATGATGCCGAAATGTCAAATTTTAAAGTTCAAAATAGGAAATAAGGGCTAGAGGGCCTTAAAAGAAAAAGTTGGAGAAGTTTGACACACAATTAGGCTTGGAAAAATGGCTCAAGGTGTCACTTAGGGCCTATGGAAATGGCGCCATGTGCAAGAGTCATGGGCTTGGGTTCGAGTCACTTGGGAAGCAAATAAATAAGTTTAATTTTTGCTTCCGCATATGAGGTGGACGGCATGGGTTTCTAGAAAAGGAAGAGTTTTATTTGCATAAATATGTGAATAATAAGAGATAAATAAAGGAGTTTTATTCACATAAATATGTGAATAATAAGAGATAAATAAAGGATTATTTTCTAAGGAGATAATTGAGGAGATAATTGATGGATTAAAGGCTTTTATCTTTTAAATAAAAGAGATAATATTATCAAAAAGAGGAGTGGTGGCCAAGTAAGGGACTCTTTGGCTGATAACTTTGTCTATAAAAGGAAAGGAGGAGGGCTACTCCTCAGTTTACTTCTTTTCCTCTCTCACCAAAATTCTCCCAAAGCAAAACCCTCTCTCACTAAATTTTCATTAAGCAAAAATCCCTCTCTTTCTCTTCTATTTCTTCTCCGTTCTACTGTCAAGCCGAATCTTTGTGGATTCTAAGGAAGAGGGCAATCATCCACAACATAAAAAGGGGATCTTTCGGGAAATCTAAGGATCTAAGGTAAGGATTATAATATAAATATTTGGTTAAAGATTATGATTCACGTTTTCAAAGTTAGATTTAATCTAACACGAAGTTATAGGATTTCGACAGGATTATAAAGAAATCCTCTTCAGATTTGGAATCCCATCATAAGGTAAGTGATATTCGGCCAAGGCTAACTTGTTAAATATTTGGGATTATTTTTCCATTATTTCAAAAGCCAAAACTAATCTATGGAGAAATATAGTGGTTAGCCGATTTCAAGGAGGAACACAAACCTTCTGGATTTGATTAGCAATCAAATCGGCAAAACAAGGTAAGTGGTAGTAAATTCTACTTCTAGTAGGATTTGGTTTTTTTTTTTTAGAATAAAAGGGTCATTTATATGTTTTAATTAATGGCCGAATATAGGAGTGAAAGATTTAGACCGGTAGATCGCTCTTCGAAATTTACTGGAATCTATTAAGCGAAAAAGGTGACTCTTACTAACTTTCAATAAATTGCATGGCAATCATTAGATATGTAAATATGTAACAAAGTATGTGAATGTGGCTAAGCACCACAAATGTGGTAAGGAGTACCTGTGTGCGTTTCCTACTTATGATAGGATTGTGAATGTGATATATTTTGAACATGTGATTAGTAACATGAATGAAAATTTAGTATGTGAAATATGTTATGAAATAATTGGGGCATTCGGGATATTTGTGGAGGAAGAAAGTGAAGGTGATGACTACGGTCTCACCAACGTAAAGTGGTGACTACGGTCACATAAAGTGAAAAGTGGTAACTTCGTTACATCCAAGTGAATACAAATGTCTAATGACACAACATAAGTGGGCGATGAGCACGTCGATCGCAGCCGACGCGCTCGATGGTGTGTAGCGGATGGATGGAGGGTCGACTTAGTAGTCCCCACGGTGTGCAGGTTGGTACGGGTGGTGTGTAGCGGATGGACAAATAGGTTTGGGTTTGGGTTGCATCATTATTTGATTTGAATATGCTTGATATGACTTGTATGCTGATTTGTTGAAAATTAGTCTGTGTACACATTGAGTCCGTGGACTCACGCCGTTGGGGAATTGCTTTTCGGTGATGAGCGGTAATGGACCTGGTCGGCAGGGAGCTAAAGGTGGCCATGCAACACTTGAAGAATTTATTAGAATTTAGACTCTATTTAAATTTAGTACTTTAAATTTTATTTTGGGTTTGAATGATGTAATAAGGCCATAAGGCCCAGTTGGATTTTCTTTATTTCATTTATTTTATTTGATTAAGATACAAATTATTTTTTTTGAATAAAGTTAAGTAAATTTATTTCTTGTAAAATTATTTTGTCACCTTATTTAAGTTGGATTTTCAAAATTTATTAAATGGATTCCAATTTAAGCCCAACCCAAAACGAATTTTTCTTGATTACACAAATTTTCTCTAAGTTAATCGACATTGAAAACCGATTTTCTTAAGGAACATACGAGATCCTGCTCGTGCTCGTGGGCCGGGTGTGGGGCGTTTCAGTTGGTATCAGAGCCCAGTTTTAAACTCTCGGCCTGTGGGCTAAGGCCCAAAACGTTTTCAAAGCGAGCCAAAATGATTTTCCTTGAAAATTAAGCAGGTTTATGGCATGGCACCTAAGTCTCCGACCCGCAGTCCACCAGGTAAGTACCCCTAACTCTATGTGTAATTATGTGAATTATATTATGAACTTTAGAAGGGTAGGAAAGGAATGGAACGTAGAATAGAATGATAGGAACTTGAACCCTAGGACTAGTCTACTCAAACACAAATACATAAGACTTAATACTTACTCAAACAAACCTATGACTAAGTCATCGAAGTTAGGGTGTGGCAACCTCTGTACGCATGTCTAGGAATGGTTTCGGTGGGAGCTTGGTATTTAAGCAGTCCGCGTGACTCACCTCCTCTCCACTCGAATCCTGCCTGGTGCGTAGCTTTGGTTCACCCTGACCAAGAGGACTCGGTCATAGGCTAAACACAATAACTAAAACCCGAAAGGGAACTAGCCATGTTTTAAAAAAAAAAAAAAAGAGAGAGAGAACAAAACAACAAACCCTAGTTTTAAAACTTTTAAAATCACTCTTTTAATTTGTGAAAACCATCTTTACAAAATTTCCCGAAAAATTTTTGATTTGTGAAAATTACAAAAATGCCCTAGTGGTAAATTACAAAAATACCCTTGGTTTATGAAATTCCCAAAATACCCACAGTTCTTATCAAGATTTCATTACTTTATAAAATGTTCAAAAACTCTAATTTGCAAAATATCAAAAATACCTTAATTTTGGAAAATTACGAAATTGCTCCTAACTTACAAAATTACCAAAACGACCCTGATTTCCAAAATTTTTGCAATATCATTGCTTTGAAAAGTGTAACTCTCAAAGGAACCCTCAATGTTTTACAATCTTGGAAAATATCCCTAACTTAATAAATTTTACAAATTTACCCTGATTTTTGGAAAAAAAATTATCAAAATACCCCTGAGATCAAAAATTACCGAAATACTCCCGAATTTTAAAAATTTTCCAAAATACCCCGGAAATTTAAAATCACCAAAATACTTTCTGACAAAATCACCAAGGAACTTTTTCTTTTGAAAAATTATGAAAATGCTCCTGTAGGAAAAATTACGAAAATACCCCTGGGTAGTGGAAAAACAACAACAATGAAAACTACAACATTTCTCTGAATGAACGAAAGTTCATAATTGATTGTTAGATGTATGAATGAATGAAAAGACTGTGTGCATGTATGAATACGAAAGAACCACTCTTAAATACTTTTTATAAAGCGTTTCATGGTTAATCGCTGAAACAAAAGTTTTGATGCATAAAACTCGTTAACTGATTAAATCGCGACGTTAGAAATAAGTTCTAGGGGACGTGAACTTAGAGATTGTGCCTAGAAAGTATAATGGTTCTAATAAGATCAGAGTGCGCAGCATAAGCATAGTGCGGTGTGAAGGATGGAACTATGCGGATGTGCATAGATTATCGTCAGTTGAACAAACTGACCATCAAGAACAAGTATCCTTTGCCAAGGATAGATGACTTGTTCGACCAACCGAAAAAAAGGCAACAGAGTCTCAAAAGATCGACTTAAGGTCGGGTATCATCAACGAAAGTGAAGGAGGCTTGATATTCATAAGACGGTTTTAAGGCCAGGGACGGTCATTTTGAATTTGTGGTGATGCCGTTTGGGTTGACGAACGCACCGGCCGCGTTCATGGATATGATGAATAGGGTTTTCCAACCCTACTTGGATAGATTCGTCGTGGTGTTCATCGATGACATTTTGGTGTATTCCAAGACGGAGGAGGAGCACGATGAGCATCTCCGAGTTGTGTTAGAAGTGTTAAGGGAAAAGAAGCTTTATGCCAAATTCAGCAAGTGCGAATTTTGGCTCAAGGAAGTGGCGTTCCTAGGACATGTGGTATCCGCAGAAGGAATAAGAGTGGATCCTAGGAAGATCGAAGCAGTGTTGGATTGGAAACCACCTAGGTCGGTGGCTGAAATCGAAGTTTCTTAGGCTTGGCCAGGCTATTACAGAAGGTTCGTGGAAGGATTCTCGTCAATAGCCGCACCTTTGACAAAGTTACTAAGGAAGGAAGTACCGCTTTGTGTGGACGGATAAGCAACGGAGAGAGCTTTGAAAAGCTTAAAAGGTGCTTGTGAAGCTCGGTGTTAATTCAAATGTGGCGGTAAGGACTTCGTAGTATATTGTGATGCTTCGCACACAGGGTTAGGCTGTGTGCTAATGCAAGAAGGTAAGGTAGTCGCTTATGCATCTCGACAGTTAAGGCCGCATGAGGTGAACTACCCAACTCATGACTTGGAACTCATGGGCGGTGGTTTTCGCCTCAAAGTTTGGAGGCACTACCTTTATGGAGAAAGGTCGATGATTTACACGGACCACAAAAGCCTTAAGTATTTGTTGACTCGTAAGGAGTTGAACTTGAGGCAACGAAGGTGGGTGGAGTTATTAAAAGATTATGACTGCTCGATAGAATACCATCCGGCAAGGCGAATGTGGTAGTGACACACCTAAGTAGGAAGGTTGTGTCGGATTTAAGGGCTTTGTTCGCTCACTTAAGTTTGTATGATGACGGAAGCCTGTTGGCAGAGTTACAAGTCAAGCCAACCTGGCTGAAGGAGGTGAAAGAGGGACAGTTGGCGGATAAGGACTTAAGTACTAAGTTACAGCAAGTACGGCAAGGAGGATTAAAGGATTATGGCGTCAATGATGAAGAATCTTGTGCTACAAGGAAAAGGTTTGTATACCAAGGGATAAGGAGTTGAGACAAAGGATTCTTCGGAAGCGCATGGTAGTCCTTATGCTATGCATCCCGAGGCATCAAGTCAGATAGAGATCTAAGGGAACAATTTTGGTGGTCGGACACAAACGAGAGGTGACCGAATTTGTGGGGAAATGTTTGACGTGTCGCAAGTAAAAGGCTGAACACCAAGTCCCATCGAGATTGCTTCAACCAATTGAGATTCCCAATGGAAGTGGGAAAGAATTACCATGGACTTCGTTAGTGGGCTTCCCTTACGCCCACTAAGAAGGACTCGGTATGGGTGATAGTGGACCGTTTGACCAAGTCCGCACATTTTATCCTGTGAGGATCGACTATTCCCTCAAAAGTTAGCCAAGTTATATGTGGCGGAGATCGTGAGGCTACACGGGTACCGATGTCGATCATCTCCGATAGAGACCCAAGGTTTACGTCTCGATTTTGGAAAGCACTTCATCAAGCATTAGGCACTAAGCTAGACTTCACTACGACTTTTCATCCACAATCGAGACAGGCGATGCGAGCAGGTTATACAAGTGTTGGAAGATATGCTAAGAGGTCAGTGTGATGGATTTCCGAGGAAGTTGGGAAGATTACTTGCCTCTAGCCGAGTTCGCCTACAACAATAGCTATCGAGCAAGCATTCGGATGGCACCATACGAAGCATTGTATGGAAGGAAATGTAGAACACCAACTTGTTGGACCGAGTTAGGAGAACGCCGCGTTTTGGGTCTAGAGTTAGTGGCGGAAACTGAGGAGAAGGTGGAATTAATTCGGGCACGGTTGAAAGAAGCTTCGATGGAGGCGAAGTCGTCTGCGCAGACCTTAAGAGGAAAGAAATTGAGTTTGAAGTAGGAGACCAAGTGTTTCTAAAGGTCTCACCTTGGAAGAAGGTTATGCGGTTCGGTCGCAAAGGGAAGCTAAGCCCAAGGTTTATAGGGCCCTATCAAGTACTGAAGCGAGTTGGGCGAGTGGCATACCAATTGGAGTTACCACCAGAGTTGCATCAAATGCACGACATATTTCGCGTGTCCATGCTACGTCCTATCGATCGGATCCGTCTCACGTGGTACCTGTTGAAGAAGTGGAGTTAAGGCCAGATCTATCTTACGAGGAGGAGCCGATTCGAATCTTGGAACGTGACGTGAAAGTACTACGAAAGAAGTCGGTGCCTTTAGTCAAGGTGTAGTTAGGAAATCTTGGAACGTGACGTGAAAGTACTACGAAAGAAGCTTCGTGGGAGCCAGAAGAGACAATGCGACGGCAACACCCTCAATTGTTTAGTTAGGAAATTTCGAGGACGAAATTTTATTTAAGGGGGGTAGAACTGTAACATCCTAGGAAGGGCCTATGCATTTCCAGATTAATTGTATGAAATGACAAGTTTCAAGTCCTATGAATAAATTTTTGAAACCTAGAAATGCATGAAAATGGAAATGAAAATGCATAAAAATGGAAATGAAAATGCATGAAAATGGAAATGAAAATGGAAATGAAAATGGAAATGAAAATGGAGATGGAAATGAAAATGGAAATGGAAATGGAAATGAACATTTTTGGAAACCCGAACGTTTTTGGAAACTTAGACATTTTGGAAACTTGAACATTTTTGAAATGATCCAAAAATGGAAACTCAACATTTTGGAAACTTGGAATGTAAGAAAAATGGCAAATTACTGAGCCGATCGAAAATTTTAGGAAACTTAGAAATGATGCTTAAAAATGTCAAATTTTAAAGTTCAAAATAGGAAATAAGGGCTAGAGGGCCTTAAAAGAAAAAGTTGGAGAAGTTTGACACACAATTAGGCTTGGAAAAATGGCACAGAAGGTGTCACTTAGGGCCTATGGAAATGGCGCCATGTGCAAGAGTCATTGGGCTTGGGTTCGAGTCACTTGGGAAGCAAATAAATAAGTTTAATTTTTGCTTCCAGAAAGGTGAGGTGGACGACATGGGTTTCTAGAAAAGGAAGAGTTTTATTTGCATAAATATGTGAATAATAAGAGATAAATAAAGGAGTTTTATTCACATAAATATGTGAATAATAAGAGATAAATAAAGGATTATTTTCTAAGGAGATAATTGAGAGATAATTGATGGATTAAAGGCTTTTATCTTTTAAATAAAAGAGATAATATTATCAAAAGAGGAGTGGTGGCCAAGTAAGGGACTCTTTGGTGATAACTTTGTCTATAAAAGGAAAGGAGGAGGGCTACTCCTCGCCTTACTTCTTTTCCTCTCTGCCAAAATTCTCCCAAAGCAAAACCCTCTCTCTGCCAAAATTTTCATTAAGCAAAAATCCTCTCTCTTCTCTTCTATTTCTTCTCCGTTTCTCTTTGTCAAGCCAATCTTTGTGGATTCTAAGGAAGAGGGCAATCATCCACAACATAAAAAGGGATCTTTCGGAAATCTAAGGATCTAAGGTAAGGATTATAATATAAATATTTGGTTAAAGATTATGATTCACGTTTTCAAAGTTAGATTTAATCTAACACGAAGTTATAGGATTTCGACGAGATTATAAAGGAATCCTCTTGATTTGGAATCCCATCATAAGGTAAGTGATATTCGGCCAAGGCTAACTTGTTAAATATTTAGGATTATTTTTCCATTATTTCAAAAGCCGAAAACTAATCTATGGAGAAATATAGTGGTTAGCCGATTTCAAGGGAGGAACACAAACCTTCTGGATTTGATTAGCAATCAAATCGGCAAAACAAGGTAAGTGGTAGTAAATTCTACTTCTAGTAGGATTTGGTTTTTTTTTTTTAATAAAAGGGGTCATTTATATGTTTTAATTAATGGCCGAATATAGAGTGAAAGATTTAGACCGGTAGATCGCTCTTGGAATTCACGGAATCTATTAAGCGAAAAAGGTGTGTACTCTTACTAACTTTCAATAAATTGCATGGCAATCATTAGATATGTAAATGTGTAACTGATATGTGAATGTGGCTAAACACCACAAATGTGGTAAGGAGTACCAGTGCACGCTTTCCTACTTATGATAGGATTGTGAATGTGATATATTTTGAACATGTGATTAGTAACATGAATGAAAATTTAGTATGTGAAATATGTTATGAAATAATTGGGGCATTCGGGATATTTGTGGAGGAAGAAAGTGAAGGTGGTGATGACTACGGTCTCACCAACGTAACGTGGTGACTACGGTCACATAAAGTGAAAAGTGGTAACTTCGTTACATCCAGTGAATACAATGTCTAATGACACAACATAAGTGGGCGATGAGCACGCCGATCGCAAATGATCGCCTCTTGATGGTGTGTAGCGGATGGAGGGTCGACTTAGTAGTCCCCACGGTGTACAAAGTTGGTACGGGTGGTGTGTAGCGGATGGACAAATAGGTTTGGGTTTGGGTTGCATCATTATTTGATTTGAATATGCTTGATATGACTTGTATGCCTGATTTGTTGAAAATTAGTACTGTGTACACATTGAGTCCGTGGACTCACGCCGTTGGGGAATTGCTTTTCAGGTGATGAGCAGTAATGGACCGGGTCGGCAGGAGCTAAAGGTGGCCATGCAACACTTGAAAAATTTATTAGAATTTAGACTCTATTTAAATTTAATACTTTAAATTTTATTTTGGGTTTGAATGATGTAATAAGGCCATAAGGCCCAGTTGGATTTTCTTTATTTCTGTTTATTTTATTTGATTAAGATACAAATTATTTTTTTTGAATAAAGTTAAGTAAATTTATTTCTTGTAAAATTATTTTGTCACCTTATTTAAGTTGGATTTTCAAAATTTATTAAATGGATTCCAATTTAAGCCCAACCCAAAACGAATTTTTCTTGATTACACAAATTTTCTCTAAGTTAATCAGGACATTGAAAACCGATTTTCTTAAGGAACATACCAGATCCGGTTCAGGCTCGTGGGCCGGGTGTGGGGTGTTTCATCTGGTGTCTATCGCTCCTTATCGTATGGCATCGAAGGAGTTTATGGAGCTTAAGGCTCAGCTTCAGGAGCTTCTAGATCGTGGATTTATTCGTCCTAGTATGTCTTCGTGAGAGGCACCAATTTTATTTGTAAAGAAAAAGGGCAGTACCATGAGGATGTGTATCGACTACCGGTAGTTGAATATGTTAATTGTGAAGAACAAGTACCCACTTTCAAGGATCAATGATTTGTTTGATAGTTTTGTAGGGCTTTGATATTCTCAAAAATAGATCTCCGCTCTAGGTATCATCAGCTTCAGGTTAAGGAAGCTGATTTTCGTAAGACGGATTTTAGGACTCGTTATAGGCACTACGAGTTCCTAGTTATGCCCTTTGGTTTGACGAATGCTCCGACTGTATTCATAGATCTGATGAACCAAGTTTTCCAGCCATATTTGGATAAGTTCATCGTAATATTCATCGACGATATTTTGGCATGCTCTAAGACCGAAGATAAGCATGATGAGCATATTAGAATAGTGCTTTAGATACTTCGAAAGAAACAGCTCTACGTAAAGTTGAGCAAGTGTAAATTCTGGTTACAAGAAGACATTTTTTTTGAGGCATCTGGTTTTTGCTGAGAGGATCTGAGATGATCTTAGAAAGATTAAGGATGTATTTAATTGAAGTCTAGGAATATTTCTGAGATCCGTAATTTTCTAGGTCTTGCAGGTTATTATTGGAGGTTTTTTAGGTGTTCTCGTTGATTGCAGCTCCTCTGACTAAGCTTTTATGCAAGAATGTTCCTATTATATAAACAGATGCACAACAATCGAACTTTGAAAAGCTCAAGTCTGTTCTGACTTAGGCTCCTATTCTAATACAACTTGAATCTGGTAAGGAGTTAGTAATGTATAGTGATGCATCGCATATCAGTCTGGGGTGTGTTCTGATGCAAGATGATAAGGTTGTGGCTTATTCGTCCCGACAACTTAAGTCACACGAGGGGAATTATCTGACGCATTATCTCGAATTGGCTACCGTGGTCTTTTCTTGAAAGATCTAGAGGCACTATCTGTATGGTGAGAGGTGTAACATTTACACCAATCACAAGAGCCTCAAGTACCTCCTTACTCAAAAGGAGTTGTATCTTATGCAGCGTAGATAGATTGAGCTGCTTAAGGACTATGATTGTACGATAGAGTATTATCTCGGTAAAGCCAATGTGGTAGCCGATACTCTCAGTCGTAGAGCGATGTCTAATTTGAGAACAATGTTTGCTCACCTAAGTCTGTTTGAGAATGGGAGTCTGTTAGCCGAGTTACAAGTTAAGTCGATTTGGATTAATCAAATTCAAGATAAATAGTTAAGGGATGATTCTCTAGTTCCGCGTTTTCATCAAGTTGAGAGTGGTAGCACGTCTAATTTTGGATTAAATAATAAAGGGGTTCTTTGTTTTCGAAGACGGGTTTATATACTAAACGACTCTGATTTGAGACAATCAATTCTTAGGGAAACACATAGTAGCCCTTATGCTATGCATCTCGGTGGAAATAAGATGTATCAGGATCTCCGTGAACTATACTGGTGACCGGGTTTGTAACGAGGTAACAAATTTTGTTTCTCGTTGTTTGACGTGCCAACAAGTTAAGGCTGAGCACCAGTTACCTTCGGGTTTGCTCCAACCAGTTAAGATTCTTTATGGAAATGAGAGCGTGTGACTATGGATTTCATTAGTGGGTTACCTTTAACATCTATTAAGAAGGATTCTGTATGGGTTATCGTGGATCGGTTGACCAAATCCGCCCATTTTATTTCTGTTTGGACAGATTATTCTCTGCAAAAGTTAGCCAAGCTCTACATTTTTTAGATTGTGAGACTTCACAGGGTTGCTCGCTTCACTTTGCGATTTTGGAAGAAACTTAATGAAGCTTTGGGTTCGAGATTGGACTTTAATACTGCGTTCCATCATTAGACCGATGGTTAATCTAAGAGGGTGATCAGATACTGGAGGATATGCTTTGGGGTTGTGTGATTAATTTCCGAAGTAGTTGGGAGAATTTTTTGCCTCTAGCTGAGTTCGCCTACAACAGTTTTCAGTCTAACATCTAGATAGCACCTTACGAGGCTCTGTATGGTCGTAAGTGTCGTACTCTGATGTGTTGGACTGAGTTGGGTGAACGACGGGTTTTGGATCCTGAGTTGGTTTTCGAGATTGAAGATAAGGTCAGATTAATTCAGGATAATCTTAAGGCAGCTTCTGATAGATAGAAGTTTTATGCGGATCTGAAATGAGGGACATTGAGTACTCTGTAGGGGATTACGTGTTCCTTAAGGTATCTCCGTGTAAGAAAGTTCTGCAGTTCAGAGGTAAGGGCAAGTTGAGCCCTAGGTTTATTAGGCCATATCGGATTCTGAAGCGTGTGGGACTGGTCGCTTATTAGTTAGAGCTACCTCCAGAGTTAGACTGTATCCATGATGTGTTTCATGTCTCGATGTTGAGGTGGTATCAGTCTGATTCATCTCACGTAGTTTCTATTGAGGAGATCGAGGTTAGACTCGATTTGACATTTGAGGAGCCGGTTCAGATTTTGAATCGAGATGTAAAGATTCTGAGGACGAAGTCTATCCCGTTAGTTAAGGTTTTGTGGCAGAATCATGGCACCGAGGAAGCCACGTGGGAACTTGAGAACTCAATGCGTCAGCAGTATCCTCAACTATTCGGATCAGGTAAATTTCAAGACTGAAATTTCTTTTAGGGGGTAGAGTTGTAACACCTTGAATTATTTAATTTTATTTTTGTGAATTCTGTAAAAAATGAGTATTTGCTTCAATGGCTAAGTATACTGGATGTGTGTTTTAGGCCTTGGGTTCAAGTCTCAGTCATAGAAAATTCTGTTATTTTTTATCCTAGCCTATTCCTTGGCGGTTGGGCTTATATTTTATTTAAAGTAAACTCATATTAGAACAAGTCTGCTGGTTCGAGTGGTAAGATGTTAGCTTGCCCTAAGGTATTGTGTTCGAATCCTCGTACGAGCGTGAATGTTAATTTTTGCTTCGGTTGTCTAATAAAGGTTTAGTGGAGTTGGGATTTTGAGGTAGTTAGATGTGGTTAGTGAGTAGGATTCTATGGGATAAGGTGGTTAGTCGATGGAGTCTGGGGAAATTTTATTTTTATTTTTTTAAGTTTTTTTTCCCAAAGAGTTCCATCATTCTGATGTTTTTTTCCTCTCCTAAGTAAATTTTCCTTCTCCCCATTCTTCAATTTTTGAAACCGTGCGTTATTGTTTGATTGATTTGTATTGTGGTTCATCTATCATTTCTTTCTATCCCAATTTTCGATTCGAGGAAGACCAAAGGGCTCGGAATTGTTCGTTGGTGACTTAGTTGCGTGGAACTATCGTTGTTCTATTAAAGGTTCAGGTTATCTCATGGGAGCGTTTGCATCAAATCTAAATCAGGTAATCATCAGACATAGGCGAGTCAATACGACGGAGACTCAATGGTGACCATTAGTCTAGAAACTAATTCTTAACTATTGGTTTGTTTTAAAATCTAGATTGTTTTGAGAGTTTTGTAATTTTTGGACTCTCTAGACTTTTTAATTTTTAATTTTGGGTGTGTTTTGACTTTTGAACTGCTATATTTGACAAAATCAAGGTTTGACGCAAACAAATGTTTTATTAAAATACGAACTTGGTTTCAAAATATAACGACTTTTAAGATTTCCGCTGCAAATTAAGTTTTCTTGAAAGAACAAATAATCGATGGTTTTAGTAATAAACATGTTAACTGATATGTTTTATAAAATCTGGACTTCTTCTTAGCGATAAACTATATGAGGTTTCAATATATTATGGTTGATTTCAAAATAGTTCATCGTAACACTTCTAGATTCAGCCATAACGTCTAGGTCAGGTTTGGCGTGTTACAAGTGGCCAACGTCGAGGGTGATGGTGAGGGAGCTGAGAGGGATAAAGAAAAATTGTGAAAAGGCCCCCTTTTTTTTCTCTTTCTATTTTTGTTGTTTAATGAAATGGGGTGTGTGAGAGAGATGACAAGAAAATGTCCAACGTGGCAAGTTAATTGGCCCCGTCAGGTAGTTCACTACCATGTCACCTGTTTTGTTAGCCTGCAATGAAAAATGCTAGTGGGTGATTATTTTGTTATTTTCCTAAAATTTCGTGACTGAATTGAAAATTGAATGATTATTTTGTTATTTTCTCGAAGTTGAGTGATTAGTAGTGTAATTTACCCAAAATTTTAAATATTAAAATAAAAAGCTATTTAAAATTGGGAAAACGATTAAAAATCACATTTCATCAAACCATAAATTCAAATCACACGGTAATTATAAATCTCCAGTTTTTCAAAATTTTATATCTATGCATAGATAAATAAATAAATACAAGAGAGGGAGAAAAAGAGAGAAGAAATAAGAAATCGGAAAAGAAACACAAAAGAGTGGACTGATAAGAGAAACAGAGGCAGAGCAACAACAGCAACACCAAGCATCCTCCTGCGTCAATTTCAGATTCATTACATAAATATATATATTAAAGCAATAATTTAGACAAGAAAATATACCCCAAGTTTTTCTTTTATTTTTCTCTGGGATGATTGTGTTTTCATTGTAAGATTTCTGCTTCTTCTTCTTCTGCTTTAATATTCTCAGTTTTTTCTTTCTTTCTTTCTTTTACCTGGTAATTGATATCTATTTTTATGTTGATTTCAGGACCTTTTTGAGAAAATTTTAGTGTACTTGTTTAGATCTTTAAGGTCAGACAACAAATTCCTCTCGAAGTTCAGATTTTCAACGTAAAATATGTACTTTGTAAAGAGCATATCTTCATCTCTGATGACTCTTCTCTATCTTAGTTGAACTAAAGCAGCAAAACCCAGAATTTATTTTCTTTTTCTTTTTTTTTTTCACACCATAAACTGCCGTAATAATTTTTTCCTCCAAAATCCGTTTTATTTTACTTAATTCATTCTCTTGAACAAAAATTCCATCTGGGGTCTTTCAGAATTTCTTCCTTTTTCTTCAACTTTGATCTTTTTTTTTTTCTTTTTTGATATGGAAGTTGAAACTTGTTTTGCTTTTGTTTATAGCAGGGATGGAGAAAGAAGAGAGGAGCCAAAGAACATGCAAAAAAATAGATTCAGAGCTGTTTTTACAGTGGGGAAACAGAAAAAGGCTAAGATGTGTGAGAGTTAAAGACTCTCAAAATACATCTCATAAATCCAATGCCACAACCCGTAGAAGATTCAATTCCTCTACCTTTTCTCATTCCAATTATCGTCTCACTAGGTAAGAAGATCAGCTTTTCTTCTTTTCTTTTTTTTTTACTTGTGGGCGGGGGGCTTTTAAAAAATCAATCAATTTTCTTGGCACCTTTTGTTGGTTTGGGATTATTAGATTGTCTGCTTTTTTTTTTTTCTTTTACATCCTTTTTTTTTGTTACCCTTTTGTTTGATTTCTGGGAAACTGTTGGGTTGGGAGGAGAAAAGCTTGAATTTTGTGTTAGTTTCTTTTATCCAAATTTGCTGCGAATGGCTATGGAATCTCAGCCAGCCACCTAGTGCGTGGAAGGAATTTTCGGAGAAAATGAGGTTGAAACGTTGTTTTCCCTTTCCCCCTGTTTGGTTACAGGGAAAATAGAGAAGGGAAGTTTGAATTTGTTTGTTTCAGTGACTACTATATTTTTAGTCCCTTAGCAGACCTAACGTTGGTGTTATGAAATTCCCAAGTAAAACTTTTATAATGAATTAGCAAGCTAGCACCAACTTGTGAAATTGACTCTCATTGATTGTTTGATTGTAGGAATTCTGAGGCATCTATACTCCAGTCGACTATGACTGAGCACCAGAAAACTTTGTCACTGGAGAAGGAAGATCGGTACTACACAACAAGGGGATCAGCGGTGAGTTTAATTGATGAGAATGGGAAGGTAGTAGTGGATAGTAGCAGTAATGGAGATGATAAGAAAAGGGTAGTGTGGCCGAAGCTGTATATCACATTGTCAAGCAAAGAAAAAGAGGAGGATTTTATGGCAATGAAAGGGTGTAAACCTCCTCAAAGACCTAGAAAGAGAGCCAAGATCGTTCAAAGGAGCTTACTTGTAAGTAACATCGATGAATTTATGCCAAACTTCCAATAATTTAACTATTGAATCATATGTCGTTATTGAATGTGAGAATTGTAATAGCCAAACAATCAATTGGATCCTTTATTTTGGTTGAGGTACCCGTGTCTGACCCATATTTGGACATAGGTACGAGGATATGACCCTCCAAGGATTATCCAAATACATGGAAAAACTCTGAAAATATTGAACACTCATAGTCTGAGTAACTAGAGTGAATTGGTTTTGGGTTGTTTCTTTTGCAAATTGGGTTTACTTATGTGGTGAATGGCAGTTGGTGAGCCCTGGTGCATGGTTGACTGATATGTGCCAAGAGAGGTATGAAGTCAGGGAAAAGAAGAGTTCTAAGAAGGTACATGATTCACTCTCTTCTTGATATATTTTTTCAATACATTTTTTTCTTCAGCTTTCAATATATTCTCATTTTTCTTCAAGTACCTGTGTCTGAAACATGGGTTTATATGAAAAAGTTAGAAAAAATTGAGCATGTCCGTACCCATATCTGACAGTTACCAAAGTCTGAGTGACATAGTTTCATTGTGTTTTTGTATGTGATTGGGATAATGCAGAGACCAAGAGGATTGAAGGCCATGGGGAGTATGGAAAGTGATTCAGATTGAGAGACCTTTGGGGGAGCTATTTTCTCTTCTTAATTTTATGGAATACTTTTGCCGTTAATGGAAGAGAAAAATGACAAACAATATCTGCCAGATTTGTTGTATACAAGTTGAAATTTTAATTTTTATAAACGAAAATACCTAAATCATCAAATTCATAGTGTGATTTTGGTAACCATGAGTTGCAATCAACCTATGTTATTTCAATTCCCAACTGGAATATCATATCTGAATTGAACTAATGTCAGACACGACCACTTTATTATCCAAATTCACCTGGCAAAAAAGGGTAAGGTAATCAACTCTAAATCTAAAGGATGCTTTGTTTTGGGACCCTTTTCTCATGATTCTTAAAAATAACGAGGTAACATTCAGGTTATTACGTTGGGATATTAAAATTAGTGATTCAAGCCCAGTATTGACAGTAAATAATTAGACTTCTATATTAGTATCCATAAATCTCAAATAAAAACATAAATTTTTAATTGGTAAAACAAACTTTGGGGGGTGACAGTAAAGCAAAGGTTTGGTTGGTTAGAAAGCTTAAAACGCCGAATGGCGATTACAGTTTCATTTTGAAAATCGTTGAATAGTCATTCAGGGGAGGAAGTGTTGAATTGGCTATTCCAACCTCTCCACCGAATGACCTTCTTTTCCCTTCCGAAAACACCTTCAGACTGAAATTTCTCAACGGTTTCACATTTTTTTTCCTTAACCATCAACAATCTCACGCTCAAATCAACCTGAAAGGAAGCAAATCAACTTGAAGGCCAAAGACCCACACTTCGTTTACCACTCCTAAGCGATTCCAACCTATCACTGGAATCGATTGATGAGAATGCAAGTCTTTCTGGTAGTGCCGCCGTATGGGTAAGCTTTATTCTTCTTTCACTTGTTAATGGTGGAAGAAGTCTTTCTATTTTCCACTCTTCCTTTAACACCATTGCTATCCACACCGATGTTAAGTAAGAATTTCACGCTTCGATAGCGTTGATGATGATTCGATAGTGCTTTTAGCATTTTGATTAAATGCTTTCTTGTCAATTAGGCCAAATTGATTTTGGGTTTTCTGTTTAGGGGAAATGCTGAAGTTAGGTCTTCAACATGATGCTATAAAATTTTCCACTTTGATTAATGGATTTTGTAATCAAATTAAAATTTCTCTTTTAAATGCTTACAATACAATGCTAATAAAGCTATTGGGTTTTTAAGTATGATGGAAGTAAGAGGTTTGGAACTCAACATTGTGGTATTAGCAATGTCATTGGCTGTCTTCGTTGTTAAAGGATGCTCTTGATCTCTTATTTGGAATTGAAGGTGAAAGGCATTAGATCAATATTGTTATTACCAATTATGCTTAATTCATGGCATGTGTAATTGATAAAATGTTGTTATCTACAACATCAAAAATCACCCCTTCCTTGCTTAATTCTTGGTATAAGTAATATATTGATTGGTACACATTGCAAGGAGGCAGTGATTTCTGAAGCTTTACATACAATTGACACAATAAACAAGCGAGTGAGGACTTGATTTCATCTTTTTCTTGTAATGAAGAAATACTTATAGTCCTGTGTTTTTATGATCTCATCTTTCTATATATTTCTGAAATTGGTTCAATATCATTATGCAATTTTTGTTTCGCATTCAAATAAAACATTTCGATGATTCTCTTCTATAAATTTTCTAATGGTATACTGTGCACTCAGAAACACCATCTCGGATTTAAGCTAAATAAGGCCTGTCCATGTCTATTAGTTGTTTTTGATTGGGTTTTCGATTACTATATATTGCATTGTTTGAGTCTTTCATTTTGAACATATTTTTCAACCCTTACAAAATTGTACCTTTGAGGAATGTTTTATGGACTTTTTAATGTGATAAAGTAATGATCTAGGGGTTCTTGAAAACAATTATACCTCAAAGGCAGCACAGCTTCTTCAGTAAATGGTTTGTAAGGACTTGTTTGTAGATTTGTTGATCTCATCTAGATGTTAGAATCTAATAAATCCAGTCTTCTTTTCCTTATTATTAGTTTCAAATTTTATAGTCACATTGAATGCAATTGAATATGGAATTTAGATTATCAGTTCAAAATGTCAAATGAGTCAATCTGAATTATTTCTTGGTTTTTGATACAAAGTTGTCTGATGTGTGTTTTTTATTACTTCGATTAACTAGATTTTTTTTATAGATTGTTTTATAGTTAACTTGGATATTATGCGCCAAGACGGTTCATATCCTATAGGAAATGTGCCTCAACTCGTCGGGACTGCTCCTATGTTTACCACCAATTCCTGCTACTACTGGTCAGGTAGAATGGATTTTGATTATGTGTTCATTCATAGTTCCTTTTTTACCTCTAAATTTGAGATTACTACTCCGGTTCGGATGCTCCACTGTTGTTATGGTATTATATGAAATATTGTGGGGCACAAACACGAGCGAAGGGGCTATTGGCTATAGCACCCGAACGTTATGGTTATTGTTGTTGTTAGTTTTTAGTGGCTAGCTCTCTTGAGCATTCCATAAAATTAGGGAGAGAGATAATTGCATTCATCTGTTTCCCTTTAGCAGAAGCTGGAAATGGGAAACTAGTGATGGCAGTGTCTGTTTCACCAACCTTTGGAGGGGCATTGTTAATCACATTCTGGTCATCCCCATCACCAGCATTAATAAGTCTATCTGCTTGAACCAAAACACCCATGTGATTAGCTTGTTGAGCTCCCTCAACGCCATAACTTTCTGCACAAAAATCTATAGCCATCTGAATGCCAAGATTTGATGCCTGTGAGTAGAAGGTCTTTTCTTTGTTATCTCCAACTGTAGTATGAGGCTGGATCATTGTGGAACATGGTTTTACATACACTCAATCGTTCTATCTCAAAGCGGTTGTTTTCTAAGAACTATAGGTCCATGCAACTATAGGACTGCTTCAATTATCTCCTTTTTATATTTATGCTCAAGCAGCTCAAGAATGCTCTCTTTTAACAGGTGAGCGATTCAATGAGATAGTGGGAAGCCCAAATTACATGGCTCCAGAGGTTTTTAAACGTAATTATGGCCCAGAGGTTGATGTCTGGAGTGCTAGATTATCGTCTATATTTTACTTTGTGGTGTGTCACCATTCTGGGAAGGTTTGTCTTTCTATTTTCAAGTACTTCCCTTTTTTTTTTCACATCATGAAGGTTATATCTCGAGATAAATGTAGAGACAATGTGTGCTTCCAGAGTTTGGATAAAGAAAAGAGAGAGATAAAGAAAAATAACTTTTAAATTATCTTTAATATTATGTATCAGGAGTTTGATGTATTCTTTTGCATACGGTTCACTATCTACTCTTTTACTTTTAGAAAAATAGATATAAACTACATTTCTCGTGTTTGCATACAGAGACTGAGCAGGGGGTGGCACAAGCAATTATTCGCTCTGCTATTGACTTTAAGAGGGACCCATGGCCTAAGGTTTCGAACAATGCAAAGGACCTTGTAAAGAAAATGCTTAATCCTGATCCAAAGTAGCGTCTTACCGTACAGGAATTGCTTGGTAACCTTCTATACATGTTGCATGCTTTATTTATGTTGATATATATTTTCTATGCATGAAAAATCATCCCAACTATTGTATGCAGAACATCCATGGCTACAAAATGCCAAGAAAGCACCCAATGTTCCGTTAGGTGAGACTGTGAAAGCTAGGCTCAAAAAAATTTCTATAATGAACAAGCTGAAGAAGAGAGTTCTAAGGGTAATAATCCACTTCATATATATTTTCTATAATGATCAATTTTCTATCCTTCTTTTATGTACTTTTCAAATTATGTAAATTGAGAGTATCGTTCCACTTGAATTTGGATTTCATTTTTCTTTTGCATGTCGTTAATTATTTATCTTTTGTGTCGTCAAGAATGTATCTAAGAGTAGCCACTGCTATGGAGAGAATTCACTATATCTTATACGAGAATAACATAAAGAACTATGAGTTTTTGAATAACATAAAATGAGGAATGGCTTTTGAGACAAAATGATTACGGATCTCAGCTCCTGTATTTATGTCGAGTTTTCTTCATGTTTTGGAATAACTTAAAGAATTATGAGTTTTTAAGAATTATGAGTTTTTGAATAACAAAGGACTATGAGTTTTGATTTTTTATTTCACATATGAAAAGAGCTAACGTTACTAAAATTTAGTAATTTTTATGTAAAATTTGAAGGTTTTTATTTCATCAAAAGATTGCTATAAATAATTAATTTATTAAAAAGTATGCCTTATAATTAATTGTTGTTACCATATTATTATAATGGATAAAATAAAATATAAAAAATATGCTTTCTGTTAAAATTGACTATTAAAATAAATTGTATTAGAGGATTATTATATTATATGTTAAACTCATTTTTATATTGGCGATTGTTACCTCTTTGTAAGAGAAGAGGTGAGAGGCTAAATTGAAGCAAATATATTAAGTATTGAAATATTCTTAATAATAATATTATATTAAAATTATTATTAAAATATGATTAAATTATTTATTTTTATTTTTATTAAAATATATTTAATAATAATCTTATTAAAATTTAATAAGAATAATCAACTACCTACAAAAATGCTGTTAAGGGTATTTTGGTCATTTAAGTCTTTTTCTTTATACTATTACAGTATCTATTCCATTCAACCAAACACAATAATATTATTACAATTCTATTCCATTTCATTCAACCAAACAATTGAATTACTGATTACAGCTCTATTCAATTACAATCCTATTACATTACAGTGAACCAAACGTGCCCTAATAGTTTTAAGTCTGGAGTTGAATTCAACAACTTGAGGTTTGACTAATGGGGTAATTAATGATGCACAAAAGAAATTAAGAATCAAATAAACAATGAATACAACGAATTTCATTGATTAATGCCTTCTTACATGGTATTTACCTCTACTTCTGCATAAAAGCCAATATTAACAATTTTGTTGTAAAACTAAATCCTAAACTATACATCTGTATTTGGTTCTTAAGGCTGTCTTGTGCACTATATTTCAAGAGACGGTAGTAATCTAATTACCTTTATCAATGCTTTGAAAGATTTTTGGGGCAATCAAGAATGGAGTGGCTTAATGTTTCTAGACCGATTGTAAGTCAAAAACTGATCCGGTAGCTCTTCCAGTAGAGCCTGAACAGCAGAAATCTGCCCGCCTGTAAAAACACCCTCTTTTGATTAGTTTAAATCAAATTGAAATCAACAAATTGTTCAACATCAAAAGTAGAAAATGGGTTTCGGGTTTGGTAATCGCCATTTCCAATTTTCTTAGGGTTGGCAAAGATACAAATGATAAAAGAGTCCTTAATCATCTGTTTAGCCTATACAAGTGCTTGCCAATTATATCAACAGCCAAGCCAAGTACCACTAATGTAAGGTCTCCAAAATTTTTTCACTGTTGCTCTGACTTTCTCTAAATACATTCAAAGTTTGGGGTACGTAATCATTCTTTGCTTGAGGTAAAAATCATTAAGGTTAGGACAAAAGGTTTGATAAAATGGAAAAGCTTGGTGATGTAGAACATGACTTACTATGCACTTCTCGCATGGGAACAAATTGTACAATGTCTCGTGTAGCAACCCGACCTGTTGAACTCTCCAATCGATGTCCATCATCAGCATCCAGAACCTACAAAATAATAAGACCAGAAAACCTTTTTCTTATCATCATTTACAAGCAATTATAGCACTCTATCTAGAAACGCAAAAATTGACAATTCAACTATCCCAGATTGTTCTGGAATACAATGGCATACCTCCATTTGTTTAAAATCTGCATTCCCCACTCCAACTATAAGAATGGATAGAGGTAGATCGGATGCCCTAACCAAAGCATCCATTGTTTCTTGTATATCTGTCAGAACCCCGTCCTACATAAGACCACATACCTTTATAAGTTAAGGCAAAGATTAACAATTCTTAACCTGCTACATAGACGTAATAGTTTATTTTTACCGTTATAATGAGCAGCACAAAATATTTGGTAATGTCATTTGAGGTAGCCTGGGAAGCCAATTGTGCAGCCGTGTTGATTACAGGGCCGAACAAAGTAGGTCCAGCCAGAGTGACAGTGTGCAGAGCATTAGCATAAGCAGCCATGATGCCTTGAACACCTTCGACCTTTTATAGGAAGTAAATTAACTAGTCTTAGAAGAAAGTGTGCAGCTTTCCAGGTGAAGGATTATGGTGAAAACAACAAACGTGCCTTCTCGTACCTCATAGGCATTTGTACCGTTCAAGTTAAAGCAATGGGATAAAGTGCCACCATATCTACCTCCAAAGCCCCAAGCTGGAAATCTCCTATCAGAATCATAAAATTGTATGACCTCCCCAACCTCTATTATAGCCTGTTAATGATATCATTATAAAGTTACCCCCATTCTAGAGAATTCAAACAATGTAAATCTCAATAAATAGTTGAACGAAACGAATACACTTTGTTTTATGCAAACGTAATGCACATGTGCTAATCTCATACTATCCCATGGAGAACATTTCTACTCTAAATAGCAATGCATTATTAAGAGCTATGCCAGACTTACTTTCTGGTAAGAATTCAATCGTCCTGAAGGATCAATGTAGTGCAAGGAATCTTGATTTCGAGGAGTCCCATTTGAAGCTGGACAAGTCAAATATGTAAATTTGTACCAGAACATAAGATCAGAAATAGGGAAAACAAAAATCCCTAGAACAAGCATATCAAAGAGCACAAAATTTATTTACCTGTAAAGTCAACGGCAACCATAAAATTTAGCTCAAATCCACTAGAAATGTAGTCAAGGAAACTGAATTGCTCTTTCCCAATAAATTGATCTACAAAGAGCTGGCCCTTGAGAACCTGTAAGCCAAAGGTATGTTTAACAACATCTACATATTTTTGGTAAAAATATTGATGCCAAGCATGGTGATCACCTTTTCCTGACCACGATGAGTTGGGAAAACCAGATTTGCACCACTTCTGTCTTTGTGAAGCTTTTCCAACTCAGAAACTGATTTATGAAGTTGGCTGATTAAGTTAATAAATAAGTCCAAAGTCAGCCAGGCAACAACAATTTTAACTGGTAAAAGCAACGGTGAATAAGACAAACAAATGCAGAGGCCAAAATATTAAAAAAGTTACCCAATAAGTACATGATTGCCATTACTGTTGAAATCGAAACACTCGATAAGTAATGGGTTATCCTGTAATTAACATAGAACATAGAATCATAACTATGGTTCCCAAAATCTTATAAACATTTAAGATATTATCGCAGGAGCCTTAAAGAAATTGCAATCTTGCCTTGCTTCCGAACTGTTGCATGCTAAGATATAATGGTCTCCAAACTGGATTTAAATTGTTGTTTATCACCTCTGTCTTGCATATTGGTACATATTTTCCACTTTCAGTTAGTCTTGATATTCTCAAGAAAGGATCCTACAACCAATAAGAGTATGGAAGTTAGAAAACATAGATGCACATGCACAACCAAACTAGTTGCATCAGGGTACATACACTTTTAGAAAACATGTCCTTGTTGTCTAACTGAGAACAACGCAATTTCATCTCCACAGCCATTCTGGATAAACAAGATTCTTCAGCATGGACAGTCAGTGTCCCAAAGTTTTTGGAACCTCCTGGACCGTTTTTTCCATGGAGATTGAGAGTTAAAAGTCGATTTCTTTTGGTCACTATCTGCCAAGCAAAAAGTGAAGAACACATGTTACCAGTAAGAAAGATTTAATAAATCATTCTAAAAGGTTCTCTAAGCCACATCTTCTGGAAAACTAGCAGTGACAAGCAAATTCTATTTACAACAGGAGGGAAATGCAATGTTTTTTAATAGCCATGATGAAAATATTGAGCAGGTTTTTCAATAACTTCACTTGAAAGACAGTAGATGCAGATGTAATAATTCTTAACAGTAGTTCCCTAGTTCATAATAAAGAATTATATATTAAAATCCAAGAAATGGATACAAGACAACTCACCTCAGACAGAACACAAGTGGCTTCTCCCAAAAAATCCTGCTCATTCAACTTTAGTGCCTACAAATCAACATGATAGAAGTTGAATAATATAGTTCAGCCAATACTTTCAGCACATTCCTCGCCAAACTTGGGAACATTGCTCCAAGGAACCACAAAAGCAGACAGATAATGACATTAATCTGAAATATTTATCCTTTATGAGATTTCTTTCAAAGTTTTCCTCCCTGATTCAATCCTGACCTTTCTGTTTTCTCTGAGAATCCAAGTTGAGTGAATAAATGTTTAATTGCTTTAAATTGCAGACCTATTTCTATGATCATCCGTTCCATTTATAGAATATTTGAATTCCCATTTAGCGCAATCAGCACAAAAATTCTATAATGGGAATTCAACTATTATTCAACCAAAACAATGCTAGATTCTATATAGTACCACTTCAATTAGTGTCAAAAAAAGCAGTGGTACTCGTCATACTATAAATTCCACATGCCGAAAGAAAAGAAAAAAAAACAACAACAAATTTTCAAAACCAAAGAATTTTTATGAAACAATTGTCCCTTCACAAGTTGGAAACTTTTGGTCCAGTAGTAAAATTTGTAAAAGTCCAGTAATAAAATTTATAAAACACTTCCTACATTTAAGCTATGATGCTGCTACCGTGTCCAGCTAGATATGAGGTATGACCCTCCAAATACATGGGAGGCTTAGAAAAATTTGAGCATGCCTATGTCAGACACATACCCATATCTACCAAATTCATGCCTGAGTTTGAGTAACATAGCATCTCAGCCTCAAACTCATTGGCAATTATTGTTTTATGATGGTCTATTATTTAGGCTCCTCAAGTATTAGGTGTTATATGAATCAAATTATAAAATTCATTCAAAGGAGTTTCATTTAACAAATATAAGGAGGAGGTTATCTAGCGCAATGAAAAATTGAAACATTATGATTGGTAAAGAAGCCATAGTAATCTGACATTGTCTACTGATATCTCTGCAGAACTTGTCAATTTCATACATTAAATTTGGACTTGAAACAACAAAGACTTGAAAAAAAAAAAAAAAGGACTTTTGACATACCTTCACAGACATGTTGTGATACTTGGTATCCACATCATATACATGAAAACTGGAGCAGGAGGAAAAAGAGGAACATGAGTCTCAAAATCCACACACAGAGACACACAAAACTACGATATATCTTTGTTTTTCTCTTTTTTTTTTTTTTTTTTTGGGGGGAGGAGAGAGGGAGGGCGATGGAGAACTCTGAAAGATGGATACTCTTAAGAAAAGATGTGAAGCTTACACCAAATTTTGAACAATCTCAAACTGATAAGAAACATTAATCTTCTCAATCCAAGTAGGATTCAAACAGTTGAGTATGACTTCAGTACGACCAAGCTCCTCTAGTGTGCCATCCATTTTCTTTACATACAGAACCGCCATAGGATCACTCTACAAGAAAACAAGAGCATTGCAATTTTGAAAGTCAACTTTTACTACGTGAAGCAAATCTTACTTGCAATGAAGGACCTGAATTTTCAGGTACTTCCTATGATGCACAACATGTTGTATACCTCTTATTTTCAGACGTTAAACATCAATGAGGTACGTAGTTCATGTCATAAGTATCTAATATTTTTCAATAGGAAATAATAAAGGCACTTGCCACAAAATAAAGGAAGATGTATCAAGAATCTTACATTTGATATGATGTCAAGATTGCGCAAGTTTGATGCTGACAGAGATAACTGCAATGCACATTTGAAAAACGTAAAAACACCATAAGTGGCAGTGTTTTCGCATTATAACATTAATATGAAGTATCCACTGCATCCAAAATTGTAACTGGATATAATAATTTATTCTACTATCCCAACAGCATCCATGAATCGTGTCCTCGCAACATTAAGATGCTTGGAAACAACTAATCACCCTTCATTAGGAAAACGGTTGGCTCATGATAGAGAACATAGAGCGCCAACATATACTCTTAGAGGAACATGACAATTTTAATATTCAATCATATTCAGCATGATGACAATCTCCCCAAATAATTTATATACCATTTTAAGTGCGTCTGGCCATGACAGTGACAGACCGTCACCAGAATAATACTTGGTTTCTAAGCATGAGATATGAATAGTTGATAGCTTGATGCATTCATTATAATAATCAGTATGTATTATTCCAGTAAAGAACGGTGAAATGTGCTATTGCTAAGAAGTGTTCAAATGGTTGTCCCCTGGTAGGTCCAAGCTAATAAAACATTCACATCAGCGAATGTGGTCCTCTGTGCCCCAGCAAAATAAAAAATAATATAGTCATCCTGGGAATATAAACAAGGGTATAATAAAAACCATGTATAATGCCAAGCCCTTGCATATGATCAAACATTTATTTGATAAAGAATAAACCAATGATTAGGAACTTGTGTTTCGCGACTATTTGTACAAGAATCTAGAAAAGAGAATCTTGCACTGTTTCAACCAGGAAAGAATGATTAGGCCTTAAAGTTCTAAAGTGGGGTCGGTATAATTTAAAGCAGAAAACCTAAACTTGCTGAGTAAATTGAAAAAACCAATGATAACGCATCAATTAATCCATAAGAGAATAAGTCAAAAACATCTACTTTGCATGATGATTGATGCAGAGAAACAGTAAAAGATTTAGGGTTAACACGATAAGAACTACCACGAGCCGTAGAACCGCTGAAGATTGAACAGTAAACAATAGAAAAGAAACAATTCCAAGCAGTGGAAACATTCATTCGAAAGATCTCTTTAAATTTATGCTACACTGACTCTTTTTTTTTTTTTTAATGTACATGTCCTGTAAATATGATCCTTTAAAAATCACCCAAATATATTAAAAAATTTGATTATACTTGTGTTGAGCATGTAATAATATCCCACGTTTGCAGTCAAGCCTAAATAATATAAACACACTACGAATCAAATAAACCTCGTTAATAAATCCAACATGGGCAAACACACACACAAACTAATGCGGTAATGCCATGGTAAAATCAATGTCAAATCTCAAAATTCCTTCTTAGTTAAGTGTAAACAAAGATGATTCGATTCTGATGCAAAACCTTTATAAAAAATTGTGAACCCAACAATTTTAATAATAAACAAAAATATAAATAAAAAGTTATAGTACCTCAATTTGAGTAAAAAGAGGAGATTGACCTCTATCTCTGAAAAAGTGATAAATGGCTTCGTTATATCCTGCGTCATTATTCATAGTGGGCCTACCATGAACCCCACCTATAGCTTGCTTGCCTCCTTTCAAGTCACCAGAAACGCAGCCTCCCATGTCCTTTTCAAATTAAAACCCTAAATTTTTAAACTGATTCTTGAAGTTCAAAATTTGGTTTTTGCTTCCTAGTGCTTTTCGAGGAAATAGAGCCCTCTTGCTAAAACAACAAAAGGGAATTGGTGGGGTTTAGGTTGCAGTGAAGTAGTTTGTGTAGTGGACCCTAAAGAAAAACAGAAAATTTGGTAGACTAATTCAGGGATGAATCCCTTTCAGGCGTTTCAAATGTCGTACGATCGAAGAATAATCAATATTAACAAAAAAAAAGAGTCAACTGGTAAAAAAATACAAGAAATTGTTCAAAGAAATACGATGAGTCAATCAAGGGAATCTTTACAAAATTTAATGTATTTTTTAATTAACAAGCAAAATGAAAGAGATTTTTCTCGAGAAAACCAATTTATGGTCGAAAAAAAAAAGAAAATAGATTCAAGAAGGTTGGCTGCTGCTGGGTGTCAATGTGTTTTAGGTTTATTATCCCTTTTCTGAAAAAAGAAAAAAGATTAGGTCATTAAAAGTTGTAAAATTATTGTGAAATATATCATATAATGGGAAGTTTCTAAGTTAAATGCTAATAATCAAGTAAAATACTCTTCTCTTTTTTTCTTTTTCTTTTTTTACATAAAATTAAAATCTTAATCAAACCCTAAAAAGAATTGCATTATATGATTAAATGCTAATAATCAATAAATATAAAATTAAAATCTTACATTCAATTACTAAAAAGAATTGCATTATGGATTTAAACTTACGAATTATTTTTCCGCTCTAGAGAGGTAAAATTTTTCCTAGTTTAGGTAAAATTATGCTAATAACCAATAAATATATTTGTATCAAAACATTTTTATACTTCATTTTAAATATAAAAAAATAAATGGTTTTAAGCTTCATTAAGTTCTGTCTTATACTTTAAGTTTTGTTTGATAAACTGTTAAAAATTTAAATTAATTAATTTGATGATCTAAAATAAAAAAACATCAAAATTTTCTATAAAAAAAATTGTAAAAAATGATAAGTAGACTAGAGCTATTGGAAAATATTTTCTATTATTTTATTTGTTTTAATATTTTATTATCATATAAAAACTTTACTTTTAAAATCTATATTTACTAAACAATCTAATTATATTCTGTAATAAATATTAAATAATTTATCAAACAAATTTCATGACTTAAATTCAGTAGTTAAATTTCTAATGCTTAATTTTTTAATTTAACAAACAACACTTTAAAATTTCAAAATATTAATTTAATCAATTTGATTGAATACCTCCAAATAAAAATATAGTTTTTTATAATCAATTTAATATTCTAGTAATAATTTTATATAAGAAAGAAAATCAAACAAATATTTACAATTTTTTTCATTAATTTATATTATCCTTACTGAATTCATAATTAATTATATTGAGGAAAAAATACCGAAACTTCAAAGATTTATCCTCAACAAATTACATATTTATTTTTATAAATAGCATATCAACCAATACAATTAAGCTATCATTATTAAGATAGTAATTACAAAGAATTCTAATTCTTTAGACTTGTTTGGTTGGTAAAGTGTAATTATATCTTAATTTTTTATGTTATGTTTGGTAGTACAAATTGTAATTACACAGTTACATAATTTATATTTTTAAAAAATAATAAATACTATAAAAATTATTAGTATGATAAAAATAATTTCTAAACAAGTAATAAAAATTAAAACCAAATCATCATATGTATTATATTTAAAAAAGTAGTCAATAATACGATTACTAATAAAAAGAGAGAGAAAAATAAATATCATATGCGGTTTTATCTAATTGTTATAGAACATATTTGTTGGGTTATTCCCTCTTTAATATTTAATATATACTCATTATTACCATTTGTTGATCCCTTAATTGAGTTCATTATCATCTGGATTTGAATAATCATAATTAAGATTATCAAAATCTATTTCTTTCATATACTCTTGAAGTATATATTATCTCAATTTCACTTAATATAAAAAATATTTTTTTAGAACAACAAATGCCTTTTCAATCACATTTCGAAGTTTTGAATGTTTAAAACTAAAGAGTTCACAAACTGCCTATGGTGTTTATATCTAACACCATTCTCTCATACGAGTATTTTCCTCATTTCCCAATTAAGTTAATATCCGATTGATTGATAATGCTAACTTAATCAAATGTTTAATATACGGTATAGATAGATGCATAAAGAAAGAAAACGACGAGAAAAAGTAGGAAGAACTTACATGCTATGATTAAATTAAAAGGCAAAAAAAAAAAACTGAAAAGATGATGAGTAGTTAGAAAAGAAGGGCAGAAGCAGTTAAAATCCAAGAAATGAGCATCCTCTTCATGAAAAATCCTTTTATTTTCTCGTTTAATTCTTATTGTCGTTCTATTTATAGAAGAAGCACATAACTCGGTTTGACACGTCAGTTGCTGTGTCACCTTTAAAACAAGTTTGATTTGTTCAAGTTTTGGATAATGTTTTGTTTTTTTCTTTTCATAATTTAAAAATGTATTTCATACAAAGAGCAGAAGTTGTTGTTTTTGAAGTCAAAATCTTAATGTTAAATGGATGCGCGTGGATGATGACCAATGTCAGCAGAAAAACAAGGACCAACTTTTAATTTGCATGGCAACTTCTGATGTCTAGTCAAAGTTTTTTATACGAACAAAAGAATAGACTTTTCCAACTCTCTATCTCATTCCAACTTCAACGCACCATTCCAATTATTCAATTTCCTTGTAATTTTCTGTCCAATTTCAGGGTTTTGAACATACCATTAACTTTTGACAACCAATGCATTCTTAATATAAAAAAATATTTTAATGAATAATTAAATTAAAGTCTACGCGTTTGGTTAATAGAGTACAGTTATATTATAATCCTTTGTGTCATGTTTAGTAGTATAAATCGTAACTATATAGTTACATAATTTATATTTTTTAAAAATATTAATTACTATAAAAAAATTATTAGTATGATAAAACTATTTTCTAAACAAGTAACAAAAATTAAAATTAAATCACCATATGTATTATGTTAGTATAAGAAAGTGGTTAATAATACAATTACTAAGAAAAACAAACATCATAAACAATTTTATCTAATTGTTCTTGTGCATATTTGTTAGGTTATTGCCTTTTTAATATTTAACACATACTCCTTATTGTTATCTGAATTTGAATCTATATCAATAAGATTATCAAGATCTCATATGAATCATCTCAATTCCATCTATGATTGAAGTTTTGAAATATGTAACATGCTAATACGATCCAACATTATTTTATGCACTAATGTGATTTTGTTAATACATGAAATATCTTTTTAGAACAACAATATTTTTTCAATCACATTTTGAAACATTGAATATCTCATATTAAAGAGTTCGTGAACTATTTAATTATTTATGATAATTATAAATAATTACACACAAATTCAAGTAATGACCTATACATGCATGCATTGCAATTTGCAACTATGCAATTCATTATTAAGTAATTTTGGGCAATCTTTTAACTGCTTGTGCTTGTATGTATCAACTCTCGTTTGCTATATTTATTAGGTTTTGAAGTGCGGGTTTCTGTAATAGGACGTGTGTGTGGGTGCATTTTTTCTTTCTTAAAGATAAAGGGTTGCGTGCAATCCATCCATATTTTGACGACTTAAACTCGAAATAGTTTTGTTCTTTTTATAGGTAAACATTGAATATATAAAAGTGTTCCAAAATTGGCCATTTTTCTAAAACGGCTAGTATTTTTGTTTATACGCAACAAGGCACCTTGTCTAAGGTCGTTGTACCAACCCATTAGGCCGCTGGTAGTCAAAAGAATTAATGGTGTAATCAAATAGGTAAAAATCTCATAAAATAGTGGCAGATCCAGAAATACGACTTAAAGAATTAAGGGGGAAGTCAAAATTTTTTTGGGGAGGGATCGAAATTAAATAATATATTTTTATAATAGTAAAAATGTAATTTCGACATTTTAATACCCTATATCTTTATAATTTTTAGAGAACTAAATCCAAATTTTATTATCTAGGGGGGCAACGTGTAATTTTACTATTACTAATTTAAAATTTTATAAATTATAAAATGCTTAAATGGAAAATTTTCTATTTTAGGGAGTCAAGACTTCTGCTTGCCCCTGCCATGAAGGTCCTTATATTAAAAGTTAGATTGCATTTTATTTTCTCTATTAAAAAATGAGCAAATTAGTCCATATATATGTTAGATAAAAGAGCAAAATGATATTTCTATTAAAAATTCCATCAATTTCTTCTGTTAAATGATGAAATTGACAGAATAACCAAACAATAATACATAGTGCACCATGCATGTTTCATGTTGATGTCACATTTTCCACATCAACAAATATTTACAAGTTATAGAAAAATATTTAAAAATGATAAGAAATTATTACAAGTAACATTTAGAATGAATTTAGATATATAGTTGTCTAAGTTCAAATGAGCCTAGACAACCATTTACCTAGAATCATTTTAGAGTGGTTTCTCAAATAATTATAAAAAATACAAAAGTTCTTTAAAAATTATTAAAAATTATAAGATATTTAAATAAGTATCAAAATTTTTAATATATATATATATATATAATGGAAGGTTACTATTATATATATATTTGAATTATAAGAAACTTATGACATAGTACTCATCAACCTGATTTGTAAAAATATCAAGTGGATTAAAAAGAAAGATAAGTGTGTATATATATGTATATATTTTGATAATTTTAAAATATTAATAATTAATTATAATTTTTTGTAATTCTTAATAATTTTAAATAAATTTCTATAATAGAAGTCTGCTACCCTAGCATGTCACTGTTTGCTCTCCTAGCAAGCTTTGAGGTTTTTTTTCTCTCAAAGGTTAATTTGTTTGCGTCAGCCGCCGTTTTTTCTTTTTGGAAGTCACCCATTAGCCCCAAATTTGTTTCCTCGTCAACGTTATTGTCTTTTGGTATCTATGGAAAATGCATTCGCAGATCTCAGTCTGGATGAGGATAAAGTAGAAGTCCTGCAAATTCAACCAGATTTAAATTTGGTAAGAGAGGTTGCGGATTATAATCTGGTAGGATGTTTTCTTACGGCCAGTATTATTCATTTTCCGGCAATGAAAAGTACCATGGCTAATTTATGGCACCCAGTGAAAGGGGTGCAGATTTGTGATCTGGGGGAGAAAATGTTTTTGTTTCAATTTTTTCATCTTATGGATATGGAAAGAGTTTTAAAGGGGTCACCCTGGACTTTTAATAATTATTTGCTATTGCTGCACAGACTTCAAAGGGGAGAGGATCCATTAAAAGTCCTTTTATTGTTTTCACCTTTTTGGATACAAATCCATGACGTTCCTATTGGTTATTTTTCTGAAAGTTTGGCGATGCAGTTGGGAAATTTCACAGGAAAGTTTATGGAGTATGATGCCTCTAGTCTAGGTAAAGGAATCAGGAATTGCATACGAGTACATGTTCAATTGGATATTAGCCGCCCCCTCAGCAGGAAAAAAAAGTGATGTTTAATAACGTCTGCTCTTATGTCAACTTTAAATATGAAATGCTAACTCTCTTTTGTTTTTTCTGTGGCCGACTGGGTCATAGTGATTCCTTTTGCGAATTAAAAATAGAGTCCGGGGTTGAGATTAAAGAGATGGGTTGGGATTTGTCATTACGTGCACAATCCAGAAGAGCCCAGGAGATGAATAGTGTTTGGCTTAGGGAAGAAGGTGAAGCTGTAGAGGTTATCAACATAATTGTTCCTTCTAAAATGCTAGAAAGATGAGAAGAAGTTAGAAGATTTGGAAATATTGATCCTATATTGGGTTTTAATCTGGAGGGTAGTAACGTTTGCCGAAGGAATGAGCCAGTTAACATGCTAAAGGGTCAAAGTCAGATGGCGATGGAACATGATTTGGAGGACGAGATGGTGGTAGGGGAGGAGGGAAAAAAAAGAGCCAGAGGAGATATTGAAGAAAGTATTAATGAGAGAGGTAGAGACAGGAAATTACTAGTTGGAAACCATCAATTATCGGCGGCTGCCAGAAGGCAAGCCGATCGGTCGCAATGAAAATACTAAGTTGGAACGTCCGAGGTCTGGGGAATCCTCGGGCTGTTTGAAGACTTCGGCATTCGCTGAAGGTACATAACCCCGAAGTTGTCTTCTTTGTGGAGACAAAAATCAACAAGTTCAAGATGGAGAAGGTTAGACAAAGGTGTGGGTTTCAGTTTGGTATTGATGTAGATTCTATGGGCTTGAGAGGTGGTCTTAGTTTAGCATGGAGAGGTGATGTTAGCATTGATTTACAAAGCTTTTCTCATCGTCATATTGATGTAGTTATTGAAGAAGATGGAAAGAAATAGAGATTAATAGGGTTTTATGGATCTCCGTACACAAGTGGTAGAGAGGAAGCCTGGAATCTGTTAAGAAGATTAAGTAATCAGGGTGAGCATCTGTGGCTGGTTTGTGGCGATTTTAATGAAATATTATATGGTTTTGAAAAGAAAGGCGGCTTGCCTAGAGAGGAAAGAAAAATGGAAGAATTTCGTCAAGTGTTAGATGATTGCCAATTGGAAGATCTGGGTTACACAGGGAGCTAGTTTACTTGGGAGAGAGGTAATCTACCGGAGACAAACATTCAAGAAAGGCTTGATAGAGGAGTTGGTACAGAGGGGTGGAGAGCATTTTTCCCAGATTTTCTAATTCAACATCTCCCGTATTCTTTCTCAGATCGCTGTCCACTTCTTATTAATACAGAATATAAAGCCAGATGACAAGAGGGAAAAAGCTTTATGTTTGAAGCATGGTGGGTCCTAGAAGATTGTTTTTTTGAGGAAGTTAGGAAGAGCTGGGGTGATTCTGTAAGGGATTTACTGAAAAAGCTGGAAATTCTAAAAAATGATTTAAAGAGATGGACGTTCCAGATTCGACGTGATAGAAAATTGAAAAAACAGATCCTCACCAATAAATTAGCAATGCTTCTTGAAGCAGACAGAGACGATGAAAATCTGGCTGATATTATTGATACAAAGATTCATCTGAATATGGAGATTGACAAGGATGAAAGCTACTGGGAGCAGAGGGCTAGAATAAACTGGCTGAAACTGGGTGATAGGAACACCGCTTTTTTTCACAAGCAAGCGACACAAAGAAGGAAACGAAATTTGATTAAGAAACTGCAGTTTGATGATGGTAGGGAGATTATGAAGAATAAGGAAATGGAGAAAGTTGCACGATCATATTTTATCAAGCTTTTTTCTGCTGAAAACCAATTTAATACTGATAGAATATTATCAAGGATTAAAGCATGCATTTCAGGGGAAGATAATTTTAAGTTGAAGGCCAGATACACAAAGGAGGAGATCCGAATAGCGTTGTCAGAAATAGGTCCAACAAAAGCTCTAGGGGAAGATGGTTTTCCAGCCATATTTTATCAGAAATGTTAGCCGATCATTGGAGAAGATGTCTCAAACTATTGCCTTCAACAGTTAAACAATGGTATGAACTTAAGCTCGATTAATAAGACAAATATTATATTGATACCAAAAGTTTCGAATCCCTTTAATATTGCTTAATTCAGGCCTATTAGTTTATGCAATGTGATTTATAAGTTAGTAGCTAAAGTGATAGCAAATCGGCTTCGAATAGTATTGCATAAATGCATTGATTCTGCGCAAAGTGCCTTTGTTCCAAGGAGGTTGATCACTGATAATGTGTTACTTGCTTATGAAATTCTGCACACTCTAAAAAATAAGAAGGTTGGGAGGAAAGGGCTAATGGCAGTGAAGCTAGATATGAGCAAGGCATATGATAGGGTCGATTGGAATTTTGTGACAAGGGTAATGATAAAGATGGGTTTTGATGTGGGATGGATTGAAATGGTTTTGAAATGTGTTTCTTCAGTTTCTTATTCTGTGGTTTTCAATAGAAATGTAAGTGAAAATTTCTTTCCAACTCGTGGTCTTTGGCAAGGGGATCCTCTGAGCCTGTTTTTATTATTATTTTGTGGGGAAGGGCTTTCGAGTTTGATGAGGCTAGCGCAAGCTGGAAATGTTCTTAAAAGGGTCAAAACGAGTCGCAGTGGGCCAGCTATTTCTCATTTATTGTTTGCGGATGACTGTATTTTGTTTGCAGAAGCTACAGAAAGAGGTGCATTTTCTTTAAAACAAATTTTGATGGAGTATGAGAAGAACTCGAAATCCTCTATTTTCTTTAGCACAAACACTCTAGAAAGGGAAAGAATGACAGTTTCACGGGTTCTGGCGGTACGAAAATCAAATGACATTGAAAGGTATCTGGGGCTCCCTAGTATGGTGGGTAAGAAAAAGCGTTTGTCTTTTCAAAATCTGAAAGGTCGGTTTAGACAAAGAATAGACAGCTAGATGTTCGATTTTTATCACAAGGGGGAAAAGAAGTCTTTATTAAAGCAGTTTTTCAAGCTATTCCTACGTTTTCGATGGCATGCTTTTTACTCCCTAAAACTCTCTGTACAGATTTAGAAGGTACAATAGCGAAATTCTGGTGGCAAAAAAGTCGAAATAGAAAGGGTATCCATTGGTGCGCTTGGAAAGATTTATGTCTTTTAAAAGAAGATGGTGGCCTTGGTTTTCGAAGCTTTGCGAATTTTAATGTTGTGTTACTTGCAAAACAGGGGTGGCGTCTTATTAATTTTCTAGATTCATTATTAGCGCGCATGTTAAAAGCAAAGTATTATCCTAACTCGAATTTTTCTGAAGCTCGGTTAGGAAATCTACCTTCACTTACCTGGAGAAGTGTCTGGGCTACAAAAGGGCTCCTCGATAAAGGAATGTGTTGGAGAGTCGGAAAGGGGGATAAAATTTCCATCTGGGATGATTTGTGGATTTTGGGTAAGGAGGCAGATAGGATTTCGAATCAAAACATTAAGTTAGTGTCCGATCTAATTGATGCCACTAGTCGAAGTTGGAGATCTGAGATAATAAGAAGTACCTTTCCAGGTGATATAGCGGGAAAAATTTTGCAAATCCCTCTTGCGGAGTTAGCTTATGAAGATTTGCAGGTTTGGTGTGGGGAATTAACAGGGGACTTCTCTGTCAGGAGTGCCTATAAACTATTACAAGATACTAGCTTGGATCCTATTGATATTAATTTACAGGCTGTGGTAAAGAATTTCTACAGGAAATTATGAAAACTGGATATCCCCAAAAAAATTTAGATTACAATATGGAGAGTATCTTAGAATATTTTCCCGTTGTTGGTGAATCTCAGGAGCAAGCGGGTGGTTAACGATGCTCAATGCCTCAGATGTCGACAAGCAGAGGAAGATGGTTGCCACATTTTTCAACATTGTCCTGCATCAATCGAGATTTGGAGTCAGTTACAGTTAAACTAGGTGCTAAATCACAGTGATCTAGGTTTATGGGACTGGCTTACATGGATTTTTGAGACAGGGTGTAAGGAACAGATTCGACTATTCTGTTGCGGACTTTGGTTCATTTGGTTCAGCAGAAACTCGCTATTACATGAAAAACATCCTCTATCAGGTGCGAAAATAGTCAGAAAGATTAATAGATTTGTCTCGGAATTAGATGCAATAAGAGGTGGAGACAACATACCTCGGTGTGCTGAAGGATTTCATCAAATACCCAGTAGAGGAAGGGCGACGATTCAGTTCGACGCGGCTTTTGATAGTCGTACACTTAAATCGGCTACTGGTCTACTAGTACGGATGAAAATGGGGAGGTTTCGCTTCGAAGGCAGTCATCCACTCCAATATCGCAACCCCATTCACGACGGAGGCGTATGCAGCATTGCAAGCAACAAAATTGGGTGTCATGATGAATTTCAACAAAGTAATGATTTTGGGAGATTCAAAAACAATTATAAAGAAATGTCAGAGCACTAATATGGACAGATCGGTCATCGGAGCTATTATCAGAGATATTCACAGGCATTCAAGTAGTTATCAAGAGATTGAGTTTATTTTTGTTCCAAAATCGGAAAATCATTTCGCTCATACTGTTGCGAAAGACGCTTTAAGAAGGGATGAGAACTATTACCTGGTGGGGGGTCTCCTCGATCGAATCCGTCAAGCGATGGATCTCAACCAGCAATGTTCTTAGAGAAAATGGAAGATGGTCAGGAAAAGGGATGTAAAGTCGTGATTGTTCTTAAGGGGAAGAGAATGCTGAGATGGTGAGAAGGGGGGTGAGAATGGACTCGGAGAAGGCAGGGAAAGAAATGAAAGTCGATGGAATGGTGAGCGGTGAAGGGATGAGAGATGGAATCGGAAAGGGCAAGGAAATGGTTTTGGAAGTTTGAAAAACAGGGGGCTGAACGTTATGGTAGTAGATATTAATTAATGGTCTGGGGAACTGCTATTTTTTTACTGCTGGGTCGGCGATTTGAAAGGTCACTGCGGATTGGGTGGACTCCAGCTGGTGCTGATTAAACTAGATGTTAAGTTTATCTTTAATTTCTGTTTCAGTTTGGTTTGTTTCTAGGTAATTTGTTTTAGTTAGTTCCGATAGGATCTTATGTTTTTGCTTCAAGTTTTCTTTCTCTGTTTTGAGTGGGCTAAAACTGGGCTTGTTCCTTTAGTTTTCTTTGCCTTTTAATAAAAAATCCAGTCTGATTTTTATTCAAAAACTAAATTTCTATAATATTTTATATTTATTTAATAATTATTTAAGAAATCACTCCAAAATAAGCTTAAGCAATGGTTGTCCAAGTTTGGTTGAGTCTAGACAATCATTTGTCTAATTCATTCTACAAGTTATTTTTAATAATTTTTAATAATGTTAATATGCTTATAATTTCTTATCATTCTTAAAATTTTTTAGATTTTCATAATTTTTTATAATTATTTGAAAAACTATGTTCAAGATGAACCTAGACAAATTATTGTCCAAGTTCATCATGAATGTGCTTTTTCAAATAATTATAAAAAGATACTTATCATTTAGGATTTTTAAAATTTTTAAATATTTTCACGCTAAATTGACTAGTTACTCCGTTAGTCACATCAACACTTGATTATAAAAATAAATGAAAATTTTAATAGAATGACCAATTTATTTTTTAATCTAATGCTTATTTACCCATTTTTTGAATAAAAGAGACAAGATGCAATTCAACTCTTAGTACATGGACTTTCCATAATATGTCACATTGGATTTTAAGTTGTTTTTTTCCAAATAAAAAAATTTAATTCCACCTTAGAAATTACCTTCCATGTCATCATTTAACAGTAATCTTTTAACAAAATAGTCAATTTAGGCATTCTTCTAATTTATAGGAGCTAATTTATTATATTTTAATAAATTAACTTTTGTTTTAGAAAAAGAAACCTCCTTGAAACTTTTATAACACACGTGACAAAAATCCCCTTAAAAAAAAACTCCCATTCTCTTTAGAAAATTTTTCTTTCTTGTTGTGGCAGCTTTTTAATTTAAATTTTTGAAATTTAGCATGACGAAATTTAGCAAAATGTGAATATTTTTCGCTTTGGAAAAAAAATCACGAGGGTTTTATTTTAAAATAGGAGTTGTCAATATTTTTTTTTTTTTGGTTATATGTGATGAATCACCTATAAAATTGTATTTTATAAAAAGAATTTTAAATTTTTTTAAAAAATATTTATGACATGTATTGAAGTCTAGGGAAAAATTAAGTTAGAAAATCCGTTGTGCATACGGAAAGTTATAGCAACCCTACTATACTCAAAATTAATATATTGTTGATTACGTATGGTAAACTTTTAAAAATTAAAAGTTCAATATTTTAATATTTAATTATAATCCCTTAAAATATTAACATATGATAAAAGGATTTTCATTTCTAGGCGAATTCAATTTTCAAAGTAAAATAATTTTTCCACAAAAATATTAAAAATCCATCTTTTATCAATAAATAAAATTTGTGAATTCACTCGTTTGAAATAGGATATTCCATTATTAATGAGCATCTATAAACTCTTATTATTTATCGTAACAAAGGATCATTGATCAAATTAATTTAAGGATATTATCTTAATAAAACATGAATATGCAAGCCACAAATACACCACAATAACCAAGACATCTTGTAGCTTTCATAATCACAATCTGCTCAATTAAAATTTTTTGGGTCAAAAGTATTTATTGCAGGTAGCAATGATTATTTTTCCGCCGTGGATGCTCTCCAAATAGATAAACAGTTGGTCATAAAATATGCTCCCATGGATTTATGCTTCCATGGATGGGAATCAAACATCCAACCTCATAATTAAAGGATAAGGTACTCAATTAAATATTTCAAAATTCTCATATTGTAGATATTATTATTGAATACGAAATTAATTCTTAATAATAACACCTAATTCTTATAAGGCTCTTGAAAAATGGGAGAGTTCAACATCAAATCAATCATCATTTATTATCATAACAACATATTAGTAATCAGGGGCGAAGCCAGAAAATTTTTTTAGGGGCTGAAATTTAAATTGTAATTTTTACGATAGTAAAAAAAATACAATTTCACCATTTTAATAGCCTATACCTTTATAATTTTCAAAGGATTAAATAAAAAATTTAAAATTTTTAGGGGAGGCCAAAGTGCAAATTTACCTTTACTAATTTAAAATTTAAAAAATTTTAAAGGGCCTAAATAGAAAATTTTCCATTTTAAAGGGGACCCCAGCCAAGGCCCCTACTAGCCCCCTGGTTACGCCTCTATTAGTAAAAACAATTAATCTTGAAATGAAACAAAACACTTTCTATTTCTTAGAAGCATTAAGAAAAATCAAAGAGTATCTAATCTTGCTTCTTGGAGAATGGACACTGTAGAAAGTTGGTCTCCTACAAAGATGCACTTCTTGGGGTGGGTTATTGGGACACTTCTAATAACCTATGGGAAAGGGAGATGGAACAAATGAAAACGAACTACAAGGAAGAGGTTTTAAGGAAATGAAAGATGAAGATAGTGTTGTCAAGGTCAACCTCTCAAAGGAAGAAAAGGAAACTACAAGGACTAGATTAAGAAAGACTTTAATCATTTAGGTGTTTGGTAAAACAAATGGCTTTAAATATCTATCCTTCAAGTTAAACCAAATCTAGAGGCTTAGAGGAGAAATAGAACTAATAGATCTGGGCACGATTTCTTCCTAATAATGATTGGGATCAGAAAAGATTTCGAGAATGTTATAGATGGAGGACTGTGTTTGTAAGAGGGAGGTTTCTCATTATACGAAGATAGAATCTAAATTTTTGAGCCTTTGAAGCAACTTTTTGCTGGAAAGTTGTTACAACCTATGGCGTAACGAGAAATATTTTGAGGATTACACTCCATGGATTCATATGGGAGGAATGAGTTAAGGTTGAAAGGAAGGTATGAAAGTATACCTAAATTGATTTGATTGATTTGAATAAATAACACATATGGCAGAAAACGATACTCTTATAACTTTTGGAAAGACTCTCAAAAACCTCTATTACTGCTAAGCAAGCAAGAAAGTATAATAGGGGAAAACATATTGCCATTTTCATATTCAAACATTTCTTCTTTTGAATTGGCATAAATTTGGCAAAAGGGATTTTTGGATCACAAATAAAATATGTGAAACACTGTAACAACCCGTTTTCTCAGCGGTGTCAGAAACAGTGGTTTTGGGACCAGAAATCTAACGAGTAGGTTTGTAAATATTATTATTTAATATTTACAAGTCAAATATGGTTTTAAAAAGGTTTTTGATATGGTAATTTATGTTATATAAATGATTAATTTAGTTCAAGTGGTAAGACCCTAAAGTTAAGTGGTTTTAGAAAATGAGGTACTGGGACCTCGTTTCTATAAACGGAGTGTTATAAAGGTTGTATTAAAGTTTCATTAAGAAATTTTAACATTTCGATAGTTAATTAATTAAAAAGGATTAAATCGTAAAAAATGTAAAATTTGATCACTATTTGATTTGAGTGATTAAATGGCTTATTAAATAAAGGTAAGTGGACTTGAATGGTAAATATATCATTTTTAAAAGGTGTTGGTCAGTTAGTGGGGTTATTTAGTTAAAAAATGATGTTTATTAAATTATAAAAACATTATATTATGTTATAATGTTAATAAAATAAAATAAAAGATGATGCATTCATCTTCTTCACCATTTTTAGTTGAAACAAAATGGGGGAAAAGCTCCAAGCTTCGGCTAAGCTTGAATGGGTGCATGTGAGTCCTTTTTTCACCTGTTTCTTTTAATTTTTATGTTTTTAAGATCATTGCAACTAGGTCCAGTTAGCCTGTACCTTCGAGTTTGAAATTGTTAAAGATATTTAATATTGCCATTGATGAATCTACGTGATTTAGATATTAAATGATGAATTTGAAGTATTAGTTGTTATTTATAAGTATTTTATTAAGTGTTTTTTGACGAATTTACCAATTAAGGACGAAATTGTTAAAATAGTAATAGTTTAAGGACTTGATGTGAAATTATTGAAAAATAGGCTGAAATGGAAGCTATGAATATTCTGCTAGTATGAATTTGCCATAAAAATGGTTAATTTACATGTTTTAGGCTCAGAGACTAAATTGAATAAAAGTAAAATGTTAGGGGCAATTTTATAAACATGTCAAAAATTACTTTGTCATTTCTACAATTTAGCCAATTAAGTTCGTATGAACTATAAACACTTAAATATTGATTAGAGTGGATGTTTAATGTGTTGTTTTAATGTAAATGAATCAATATATATTATTGTGCAATTTATCATGTCATGAAATGATGGAAATCTGACGCTGTACGACGATTATCGAGCCTCATTTGAACTTTAGGAATCTGTAGGATACAAATGACATGTCATTAGGTTTTACATGTTTTGGGTGCTGGTCTTGAATGTCCTACCGATAGCTGAGGTCCGACATGTGCTACGGGTACTCCACAACTCGTGTGAGCAGCATTGTGTAGCTTACATTCCGACCCACAGCTCGTGTGGGTAGACTCATTTCACAGCTCGTGTGGGCAGACTCATTTCACAGCTCGTGTGAGCAACCATGCATATGAAATTTAGCACACTTCGTGTGAGCTTTCTCGCATATCTGATGATATTTTAAATGATTCAACAAGCATAAAATGGAAAGGAACGGTAAATGTTCAAATGAATTATATCATGTATTTATGAAAAAGATTGAAAAGGTAAGCTTTCGCTTGACATTATGCACATGTTCATGGAAAGGTTCAATGATCCAAATGAAATATGTTCATATGGAAATGGATCATCATATGTTTAAATCAAGTGAATTATGTATGTATGCCCTAACTTGTGTATCGGTGGTGATGCTTACGCTTGTTCCAATGCTTAATATTAATGAAATACATTGAAATGGTAAGTGTTCAATTGGTAACATGCTTATGTTCATGAAAAGGTGGAATAAATCAAAGTATGTAATTTCTTATGAAATGGTTTATCATGTAGTTGATTCCAAAAGAGCTATGTTTAAATGCAGTAGTTTGTAGTCTTGGTTGATGTTATGCTTATGTCTTGTGTGTTATGCATATGAAACGGGTGAGGAAAGGTAATCAAATGGTAAGTGCATATTTGAATTTTAATATGATGAAAAAGGGGCTTGAAGAGTTGAATGATGTATTTATATGAGAAACTTACGTATGCTATGGATGAATTTACCTAGTTCATGAACGGATATAATAAATTGTGAGTTGATGTTATATAGTTGTTAAATCTTGAGGCATTGGTATAGGTTTATAATTAACCTATAAAGTTCATTATTGAAATGAAATTTTATGTTTAAATTTTATACGAGCTTATTAAGCATCCATTGCTTACATAGTTATTTTCCTTTACTTTATAGATTATCACAAACTCGATCGGGTTGAAAGATCGTCAAAGAACTATCACACTATCCAGTGATTATATTGGTAGATTTTGATGTCTTAATCAAGGTTATAATGGCGTGTATAGGTGGACTTGTGTTTTATGTTAGTTGATGAGTTTGGCATGTATATGTCATTTTGGTTGATGTAACTTTGGTACCTTTGATGCCTATTTGGTGTATGTTATTTTGATAAGGTGTTAATGCATGTTTGAATGGCCAAAATGGTAGGTGATGATTTGATCTCAATATGGTCAAGTTATGGTATGCCCTTGGAAAGGTTTTGAATAGATGTGCATGATTGAAATATGGTTTGCATACATGTTACTTGTTGGAACCATTTGGATAAGGCTAGATTTGTGTCATTTAGATGGCCTTGATGGTTGGAGTTGAAATGGTCAGTTGAAGTTATGTTTTGAATGACCAATTTGGTATGTTTGAATGTAATTTTGTCATGTTGTCAATTATGGTATAACTTGGTATGGAATTAAGCTAAATATATATGGTTGAGTTATGGTCAAATATGTATAAGTTTAAGTATATGTGTATTTGAGATGCATGAAAATAATGGTTCAAATGATAAGTCATATTGACATGGTATAAGTATGATATGTTTTAAAATGGTAGCAAGGTGACCAATTATGCATATGTGTAGTTAAGTTGAGTGCCTGCTTTTGAGGTGCCTTATATGGTGTAACAGCCCGTTTTTCAGTGGTGTCGAAAAAAGTGGTTTCAGGGCCACCAAATTCGAGGAGTAAGTTCATAAATATTATTATTTAATATTTATGAGTCAAATATGATTTTAAAAAGGTTTTTGATTTGATAATTTATGTTATTTAAACGATTTATTAAGTTTGAGTTGTAAGACCCTAAGATCAAGTGGTTTTAGAAATGAGGTATCGGGACCTTGTTTCTATAAACCGAGCCATAAAATATTTTTATAAATATTTACGGAGTGTCATTAAGGTGGTATTAAAATTTCGTTGAAAAATTTTAGCGTTTTGATAGTTAATTAATTAAAAAGGACTAAATCATAAAAGATGAAAAATTTGATCACTATTTGATTTGAGTGATTAAATAATTAATTGAATAAAGAAAAAGGGACTTAAATGGCAATTAAATAAAAGAGTTAGTGGAAAAATATGGACATGACTTTGGTGTTTTATTTATTTATTAACCAAGGTTAAAATGGTAATTTGATTATTAATTAAATTAAATAAAACATAAGTAAAAAAAATATGGTTGTCATCTTCCTTTCTCTTTTGTTTTTCAACTGAAAGTTATGGCTATGGAAACTAGGTTCAGCCATGTTTTATTTTGTGCATGTAAGTCCTTAAGCTATCTTTCTTTTTTAAAATAATTTTTATCTTTTTGATATCGTTGCAACTAGGTCCAGCTAGCCTGTACCTTCGATTTTGAAACTGTAAAAGATTTTGTGTAACACCCCTAACTCGTATTTGACGCCAGAATAGTATTACGGAGCATTACCGAACTTAAAATCAAACAAACAGACATTTCATTTTCATATTACATTCAAATCAGAAATCAATCACATTTCAATCATACCTTCCCTATACAAGCCCTCGAGGCCCAAAATAAACATTAAAAACAAGTTGGGACTAAACCGGGTACTTAACATTTTCTCGAAAAACATTGAAATTTTTCAAATATGCAGGGGACACACGCCCATATGGTCAGGCCTTGTGTCTCACACGGCCAAGAGACACGTCCTTGCCTTAAGCCTTGTGGGCATTTGAAATAGGGACACACGCCTATGTCGCAGCCCGTGTCTAAACTAGTGAGCTTACTGACTTGGGTCACACGGCCAAGCCATACTCCCATGTGCTAGGCAGTGTGAAAAATGTTGTGCATACTGACTCAGGACACATGGCCAAGCCACACGTCCGTGTGCTAGGCCATGTGAAAATTAGAGGGTATATGACTTATAACACACGGCCATGCCACACGCCTGTGTGCTAGGCCGTGTGAGGCTGCTGACTTGTGTTCTTAAAAAGTTTCTGGGGACACATTGTAGCACCCCTTAACCATTATCCGTCACCGGAATAGGGTTACGAAGCATTACCATATTTTTCAGATATATTACGAACAAATAATATATCATCTAGCATACACATCATAAAATTTATCATATCATCCATTTTATAAGCCATCAAGACCCAAAATACGTGTTAGAAACAAATCGGGACTCAATCGGAAACTCAAAATTTTTCGCGAAATTTCAAAAATTTTTTTAGGTGCAGGGCTCACATGACCATGTGGCCAAGGGACACGCCCATGTGACCCTGTGACATGCCCTTGCTTTAGGCCGTGTCCTATCCAATGTAACTCCCAGAATTACCTCACACGGCCAAGCCACACACCTGTGTGCTAAGCCGTGTGGTCAATTTTATTTTTTCGAAATATAGGTGCAGTTTTCACACGGCCAGGCACATGCCCGTTTGTTAGGCCGTGTGCCTCACACGGTTGAGACATACGCCTGTCTCTCTGCCCTTGTGGTAATACCTGGGCATTCTGTTTTGAAAATTTAAAGTTGCAGGGGACACACGGCAAAACCACATGCCCATGTGATAGCCATGTGTTTCACACGGTCTGGTCAGATGCCCGTGTGACCAGACCTTATGGACTCAAAATGAGCCTTATACATCAGTTTACCAACCCTGTAAATCTTGAAACAACAAGCAATTCAAAATCTAATTGTTCAACCAATCCAAAACACATTCAAATATCTCTAATACACGCCAAATGCATCAATCTAAGGACCTAATCAAAGTACCCTCATAGTTATTTTACATATATTGCTTAAACAATCCATTTAAACACTAATTAAGTTAATTCAAATTTTTATACCATTTCAATCCAAATTTTTCCTATGTCATACTCACTTATGCACCAACTAAAACATTCCATATCAATTCTAAACATAACATACATATGTTCATGTATATAAGTAGCTAATATCATCTTATAACATTATTTATAATCATTTTACAAAATGACATACATATGACTTCCTAGGTACATGCCATTACCAAAAAGAAATATACTTTACCACTTTGAGTTCGAGATCGGCTTTGGATGTTGATTCAATGATTTGACTTTAACCTAACCTGCGCGTAGAAACATACCGCTTGCTGAGTATAAACTCAGTGGTATTTCTATAATTCGAATACTTATTAAGCAAGAATTTATAATATTTATATATCTAATCACACATAAAAAAGATCATTTAAACAAATAATCAATTTCATAACACATCATTCATAACACTTTCAATTCTCATCTCTTATTATTTCAATCTCATAATTGCTATTCAAATAGCTTTTCTCAATAGGATACACAATTTAATTTCAATATCAATATCCATTCCATGCTTTTCATTTGAATAATTCAATTTCATGTTCCATTCCAATTTCATATTCAATATCATTCAAAATAATTCATATTGCCAATTCATTTATTTACCCTTATTAATAGGACTTGGAGTTTGGTAGATACACGGATCCAACCAAAACACACCAATATGGCACCCAGTGCCTCATCGGATAATTCGAAGTAATAAATTGACACCCAATGTCTCATCGACCATGCCAAAGTAAGTTGGTACCCAGTACTTCATCGAATTTATCCGAAGTAATAGTTTGACACCCAATGTCTTATCAACTCGAAGTCGAAGTAATCCTGACCACTTCCAATCCTATGGCATGCCAACTATATCCGACTCAGTTGTAATTAATATAATATGATATAATATAATATATTAATATAATATAATAAGCAAATATATATAAATATAATATAATATAATATAATATAATAATTACTTATATAATAAGAAAATATATATAAATATTATAAGTTTATGTATATAATTATTACACTTGTTAATACCAACACTAAACACTTGTAAACTTTTGGATTAATAACTTATTTAATCCCTTAACTTTCTCTATTCTATAATTCAACTTTTACCCTATTTGCATTCTAGTCCTTTCATCTAATTAACCTTAATTTAAGCTAATTCACCTAGCCAAAACCTAATTAACCACACAACTAACTTGAAAATATTTTTAATAAATATTTATGAATCAATTTTACGAAAACAGAGACTCGAAAATACACTTTCCGATACCTGTGACTATCGGGTAATTATTATTCTCCCCCTTAATAAATTTCGTCCTCGAAATTTACTTGAAAAGAGGTGGGGGTACTGAGATCTCATTATTTCTTCCTGTTCCCAAGTTGCTTCTTCAATACCATGAATCGCCACAACACTTTCACTAAGGGAACTCGTTTATTACGTAACTTTTTCACTTCCCGAGCTAATATTTCAATTGGTTCTTCTTCATATAATAAATCAGGTCAGATTTCAATATCCTCTTTCGAAATAACATGAGAGGGGTCTGATTTGTATCTTATGAGCATTGAAACATGAAAAACATTGTGAATCTTCTGTAATTCCTAAACGATATGCTACCTATCCAACTCTTTCTGTAATCTCATACTGCCCAATAAAATGAGGACTCAACTTTCCCTTTTGGCCAAATCTCAAAATTTTCTTCCAAGGCTAGACTTTAACAAATAATTTATCTCCGATAGAATACTCAATATCCTTACGTTTCAAATCTACATACAATTTCTGTCTGTCAAAAGCTGCGTTCAGTTTATCTCGAATTTTCTTAACAATGTCCTCAGTTTCTTGAATTAATTCCGGCCCAATCATTTTTCTTTCATTCAATTCCATACAACACACAGGTGATCGACATCTCCGACCATACAGAGCCTCATACGGAACCATTTGAATGCTCGATTGGAAACTATTATTATATACAATTTCAGCCAATGGTAAATAACGTTCCCAACCTGATTCAAAATCAATAACACAAGCATGAAGCATATCTTCCAAAATTTGAATAATCTGCTCAGATTGTCCATTACTCTATGGATGAAAAGCTGTGCTAAAATTGAGTCGAGTACCAAGTAATTCATGCTACTGTCTCCAAAATCTTGATGTGAACAGTGAATCCTAATCAGAGATTATCGATACAGGAATACCATGCAATCTCACAATTTCTTGAATATAAATTTCAACAAGTTTTTAAAATGGCTAATCAGTTTTGACAGCTATGAAATGAGTTGATTTTGTAAGTCGATCAACAATCACCCAAATAGCATTTTCTTACTCGCTGGTAATGGTAACCCTTTTACAAAATCCATTGTAATACAATCCAATTTCCATTCAGGAATATTAATAGGCTGAAGTAGACCAGTTGGAACCTGATGTTCTGTTTTTACTCATTGACAAGTCAAACATTTAGCCACATATTCAACTATTTCTCTTTTCATACCCGACCACCAATATGATTCTTGCAAATTTCTACATTTTTGTTCCTCCTGGATGTAAAGCAAAAGGACTATCATGAGCTTCTCAAAGTATCAACTCTTTTAGTTCAGAAACATTTGGAACAAAAATCCGATTACGAAATCTCAAGCAACCATGATCATCAATGCTAAAATTCTCTGACATGCCATTTTGAACCATTTCTTTCTTCTTTATCAACTTGTCGTCTTCTAGTTGTGCTGACTTAATTCGATCAAACATCACTGGTTGAATTCTCAATTCAGCTAATAGACTTCCACCATCACTGATACTGAGCTGTGCAAACATTACTCGTAATTCAATCGCTGCTTTCTACTCATTGCATCAACTACAACATTAGCCTTTCCCGAGTGATAATCAATAACACAATCCTAATCTTTTAAAAGCTCTATCCACCAACGTTGTCTCAAATTTAACTCCTTTTGAGATAAAACATACTTGAGACTTTTATGATCGGTATAAATATAGCATTTCTCACCATTCATGGGCTCGAAACTAACTATTATTTCGACAAAGGCAAGCGCACCTATCAAATAGTAGTATAGTTATGATGAGTCCGTAATATCGTATCCTCAAGGACTAAAATTACTACTAATAACTATCTTTTTATTATCTAGCCTAATAATTAAGGGGATTTATTTTTTTAATCTAAATTTAGCTAACTAAATGATTATGAACGTAACAGTGAGTGAATTGGGAAAATACTTTTAAACAACTTATATGAGATAGGCAATACCTAAGGAAGAATCCACCTAGACTTAACTTATTACTTTTGATTCATATGATTTATTCACTTGATTTAATCCGTAGAAATCCCTGATTTATGTTAATATCTCTTTCAAGACTAAAAACAACTAACTTTAGGTTGATTAATTGAAATCTCTTTCTAATTGAAACCCCTATTGTCGCATTAACTCAATCTATAGATTCCCTTATTAGATTTTACTCTAATCCAGTAGATTTTCATCGCCTTATTTCTAGGATTGCAATCAACTCCACTTAATTATGTTTATCTTTTCTTAAACAAGGAATTTTGCTCTACTGAATAAACACATTCGACTTTGAATCAATAACCTGAATTATCAAAACAAGAATAAGAACTCACAATTAAGAATAAGAACAAGTATTTATCTTATAAATCAAACAATAATAAGATTCATCTTAGGTTTCATCCCCTTAGGTATTTAGGGAATTTAGTTCATACTCATAAAGGGAAACATCTTAAAATAGGGAAAATAACAAAATATAAGAAAAACCCAAAAACTTCTAAAGAACTTGATGGGAGATCTTCAGTCTTGATGGAGATCCTTCTCCTAAGCTGCTCTCGACGGCTATCTTGGAGTATTTTCTGCCTTCTACTCCGCGTCCCCCTTTTAGGTTACCCCTAGGGTGTTTATATAGGCTTTGAGATGCCTTACTTGGCCCCCAAGTAACCTATTCTGAATAGAATTCATCCTGGTTTCGGCAGGGACACGCCCGTGGTGGGCTCCTTCGGCCGTGCTTGATTCTTCTTGCCACACACGGCCGTGTGATCTATCGATGGACGATAGTCCAGGCCGTGTGGTTTCTGATGTAGGCCCATTTTTTCCCTTTTTGGCCCGTTTCTCGTTCTTTTTGACTCCCTAAACTCTCCTAAATATAAAACATGAAATTAAGAGATTATGAGCATCGAATTCATCAAATTCAATGGAAAATCATCCAAAATTAAGCCAAGCATGGGGTTAAAATATGTGTAAATTATGGTTTATCAAATATCCCCAGCCTTAAGCTTTTGCTTGTCCTAAAGCAAAATCCTCAACTCACAATTAAAATTAACTTACCTTAATTTATAATCCTCGTCAATAATATTTCATCATAATTCATAGATAATTCATACATTGATAATTTAACTAAAAGAGTCCTAAAGATTCAAACAATCTAAGTCATAAATTTTTATAGCACGAAAACATAGGTGTTTCCCCTTACCTAAATAATTACCTCTGATTCAAAACCGACAATAATTGACATTCTCACTAAAGATTCACTCAAATCACTCAAGGTGTTTAAGATTCAAATTAAGCACTCAAAAGTCAAACATGAAGAGTTAATCCCATAGGCTTGCATGAAAATCAAATCTCCATCACTATAAGATGAGATGATACACAAATCAAAAGGTCTTTAAAGGGTTGTAATGGTGCTTGGGTTAAAGTTATGGATATAGGCGGAATTAGAAGGTTAGAATCGAGATCGAATTTACCATTTTCCTAACTAGAAAAATAACTAATAATGAGTAATTATATTGATTGAAAACTTATCACTAAATAACACGAACTTCTTCTAAAGATATAAAATTAACAGTTTAAGCTCACAATCACTAATAATGAATAAATCTTCAACTTTTTTTTTAAGATTCATACAATAATAAGATAGAATTTAACAACTGAAATAACGAAAATAGTTAGGCTATTGATTAAATCAACTCTCGACATAAGGGGGTTAAAGGAGGAGAAGTAAAATTTTGGTTTTGGGTTAATATTAATGGGTGAGTCAAGAAATGGTTTATTAGGCTAAAAAGGATTCACTAGGGGTTAATTATGAAGGTAGGCTTTTTATGGAGTAAGTGGGTTAAAACCTAGGTGCAAAAGTGTGGTCTCAACATGTATAATCGGAGCAAGTTCTAGAATAACAAATCAATATTGACACACTCATAATCAATAAAGTGAGTAAGAAATATATTTACTCTAAAAGGCTCAAAGACTCACAAAAAAATTATGGTTTTTAATGTCAACCTTGTAAATTTCAAACTTCAAAGTAATAGTTAAGATTAGGGAAACAACCCAATAAATTTTTAATTCTGAAAATAGACTTATCATGCTTGATTCTCTAATATCTTAAAGTTTAAACCATTAATGCACAATTATCTATGACTTAATCCGAAACATATCAATGAAAATCATAAATCAATAGAAGTTTCATTCTGATAGTAATATGAGAAAATTACTTAAGAACAAGGCATAATTCAGTATTGTTGACACCTCCCCACACTTAAGACGTACATTGTCCTCAATGGAAAAAGATATATATCTACAATATATAAAATCATAAGATAGGGAGAGAAGTGAACTTCCTGAATTTTGGATGGAGTCAAGGAAAAGAAACGGTAAGTTGGGCATAGATGAAGGTGGAGGTGGATACTCTGGTGGAGGTGTGGTCATCCCCTAACAGCCCCTTGAACCTAAATTAAAGAAATCAAAATACAATAATATAAATTAAAGACAAGAAAGATAAAGGGACATAATTTAAAAATGAAAATAAAAGAAAAAGAAAAAATAAATGGACTCAAAGGTCCTTGTCCTGTCATGTTAATGAAATGGCCGGCATAAACTTATGTAGATTGGTCTCGTATGGGGAGATTGTGCTAGGGTCCTCTCGCTCCTTTGACATGGGGATGGTGGTGTAAAGAAAGAATGAAGGAAAGGGGGAAAGGAAAATGAAAGGAGAAAGGTAATTGAAAAAGAAAGAGGTGTGGTGGTTAGGGTGTGGGAGAAGAAGAATTTGCGGAGAAAGTGAGGAGAAGGGGGTTTAAATAGAAATTAGGGCACCTGGTTGCTGTCCACGCCCGTGTGCCATGGGCGTGTTAGGTCACACGGCCTTATCACATGGCCGTGTGGTGCTTTGTTCATTTCTCCCACGACTGTATAGAGGTTTCCACGCTCATGTTGATTAATCAGTGTCGACCACGGCTTAGGGACACGAGCGTGTTGCACACCTGTGTTACTTTTCCAGTGTCGACCACGGTTGTATCGCACGGCCATGGCATTTTATTGCTACTCGTGGTTTGAGAAATTTTCGTCCTTGGTTCGTACGGTCTCTGCCACGTCAATGTGCCTATTCGTGGTGTCCACACGGCCACGGCCACGTTCGTGTGCAAGGCCGTGTGGATAGAGAAACCTGTGCTTTATTAATTTGGTTAGTTTTGAGTTAGGTGCTAAAAATTGAAAATATGACATTAGTAAAGTTAGTGCTCGGGTTGCCTCCTGAGAAGCACTCTTTTGAAGTCTTAAGCTAGACTTACTTTTTATTCGCATAATCATGGTGGTTTGAGGAGTTGAAACTCCCCTCTCCTACTATCATTTCTATTATCACTATTCAGTTTGAGTCAAGTAGTGTTTACCTTAAAAGTGCCGAACTTAGGATTAGTTACCTCGACTGTTCCGTATGGGAAGACATTAAGTACCTTAAAAGGGACCTCTTAATTTGTATCAAGGTCTGAAGTGGCGATTTGAGGGTCTGTTTTATCCAATAATACCTGATCTCCGATCTTAAATTGGTTTCGCCCATGGAGTCGCTTTGGTTCATCGTGTTTTCTTGTTTTCTCCTTGGCATGTGTCTTCCACTCGTCTAGTTCATCGATCTGAAGCCTTGGCTCCTCGTGAGTTATTTCTTTGTTGGCAAAAGGTCTATGATATGGCTCAGTTGTGTAATTTCATGGTGCTTCCTGAAAAGAAGGTTGAACCGAATGGTCATTAATGGAATTTATGTTCTCACCTTTATTACTCGATGTCTTAGCCGTGTCAAGAGCCTGAATAGTGATCGTTTCATCACCTACACTAAGTGTGAGTTCACCTGTACCAACATCAATTTTAGTTTTAGCAGTTGCCAAAAAGGGTCTTCCTAAAATTAAAGGAACATTATTGTCCTCATCCATGTCTAAAACAACGAAGTCTATTGGGAATATGAATTTATCAATTTTTACTAGTACATCTTCAATTATACCCCTAGAAACTCTAATAGTTTTATCAGCCAATTGAATGCTCATCCTAGTTTGTTTGGGTTTCCTAAGACCTAGCTGTTTAAACATTTTATAAGGCATAACATTTATGCTTGCCCTTAAATTTGCTAAAGCATTATTAACCGATAAACTACCAATTAAGCAAGGAATCGTAAAACCCCCTGGATCTTTTAACTTTTGTGGTAGTCTATTTTGTAAGATTGCTGAGCACACTGCGGTTAGCTCCATATGCGACGCCTCGTCTAACTTCCGTTTGCTTGTCAAAAGCTCTTTTAAAAATTGTTTTGAATTGGGCATCTGCGAAAGAGCTTCAATAAACAGTAAGTTAATATGTAATTTTTTTAAGAGCTTAAGAAATTTACCAAATTTTTCATCTGTGCGGTCTTTCTTTGTCGCATTGGAATATGGCACACGAGGTTGGTATTCTGTACTTACCAGTTTTGGTTTATCATGGCTTACCTCAACCTTACCTTCCTCTACCACATTCTCTTTCCTCAATTTTGGTTCATCTAACTCTTCACTATCGTGAGCAGTAAAGGCATGAAGTTGTTCATTTGGGTTAGTTTTGGTGTTGCTCGGCAAGCTGCCTTGTGGTCTTTTAGATATGAGCTTAACAAGTTGTCCTAATTAGTTCTCGAGCCCTTGAATCGATGCTTGCTGATTTTTTAGTGTAGTTTCAGTGTTTTGGAAATGGGTTTCTAACACCACGATAAATTTTGTTAGCATCTCCTCAAGGTTCGGCTTTTTCTCTTGTGGGTAAGGTTGCTGTTGAAAGCTTGGAGGGGGCTATTGTCTCTGATTTCCTTGTCCACCCCATGAGAAGTTGGGATGGTTCCTCCAACCTAGATTGTAAGTGTTACTATAAGGGTTATTTTGAGGTCTAAAATTATTACCCATATAGTTCATCTGTTCATTTTCTATTCTAGGGTTGTAGAGTGGGTATTCTGTATTGTTCGTCCCTCCTCTATTTGCATTGCAGTGCATCACTGGATGTACCTGCGAAGAACCACACAAACCATCAATTTTTTCACTTAAAATTTCTACCTGGTTTGATAGCATGGTCACTGCGTCGAGGTTGAAAACACTAGCGGCTTTTGTTGGCTTTATCCTCATAACTTGCCACTGATAGTTATTCAGTGCCATCTCCTCTATAAACTCATAAGCCACTTCAGGGGTCTTGTTATTTAAGGTTCCACCGGCAGCTGAATCAATCAATTTCCTAGTTGAGGGGTTCACACCATTATAAAAGGTTTGAACCTGTAGCCACAAAGGTAACCCATGGTGAGGGCACCTTCTGAGTAAATCCTTGTATCTCTCCCATGAATCATAAAATGTCTCTAAATCCATATGCACAAAAGAAGAGATATCATTCCTCAACTTAGTCGTTTTAGCCGGCGTAAAATATTTAAGTAAAAATTTTTCGGTCATTTGGTCCCATGTAGTGATTGATCCTCGTGGTAACGAGTTCAACCACTATTTAGCTTTGTTCCTCAATGATAAAGGAAACAACCGAAGGCGAATGGCATCATCAGAAATGCCATTAATTTTGACCGTATCACATAATTCTTGAAAATTTTCCAAGTGATTGTTTGGATCCTCATCCTGCAAACCATCAAACTGAACAAACTGCTGAATCATCTGAATAGTGTTAGGTTTCAGTTCAAAATTATTTGCAGCAATAGTAGGTCTAACAATACTTGATTCAGTTCCTGTTAAAGTAGGTTTAGCATAATCATACATGCTACGAGGAACAGGATTTTAATTCACCGGATTTGTGGCAACCACAGGAGGTAGCGGATTATTATCAGCCATCTCTTCGGTAGTATTAGTAAAGTCCTCTTACTCTTCTTCTATGTATTGTAGGCTTCCCCTTATTTCCCTACGATTTCTGTGAACGGTACCTTTTATATCACTGTCAAAAAATAATGGTCCTGACGGGTTCCTTCTAGTCATAAACTAAAATTTCCTGCCAAAAGCAAAGAAAGAAAAATTAGAAAAGTATAAAAATAAAAATTAAATTAAATTGCAAAGAAATAAAATGGCTAAAGTAATAAAAAATTAGTGTTCCTAATATCTTAGTCCCCGGCAACGGCGCCAAAAACTTGATGAGCTCGAAACTAACTATTATTTAGACAAAGGCAAGCGCACCTATCGAACAGTAGTATAGTTATAATGAGTCCGTAATATCGTATGCTCAAGGACTAAAATTACTAGTAATAACTATATAGTTATGATGAGTCCGTAATATCGTATCCTCAAGGACTAAAATTACTAGTAATAACTATCTTTTTATTATCTAGCCTAATAATTAAGGGGATTTATTTTTTTAATCTAAATTTAACTAACTAATTTAACTAACTAAATGATTATGAACGTGACAGAGAGTGAATTGGGAAAATACTTTTAGACAACTTATATGAGATAGGCAATACCTAAGGAAGAATCCACCTAGACTTCACTTATTACTTTTGATTCATATGATTTATTCACTTGATTTAATTCGTAGAAATCCCTGATTTATGTTAATATCTCTTTCAAGACTAAAAACAACTAACTCTAGGTTGATTAATTGAAATCTCTTTCTAATTGAAACCCCTATTGTCGCATTAACTCGATCTATGGATTCCCTTATTAGATTTGACTCTAATCCAGCAGATTTTCGTTGCCTTATTTCTAGGGTTGCAATCAACTCCGCTTAATTGTGTTGATCTTCTCTTAAACATGGAATTTTGCTCCACTGAATAAGCACATTCGACTTTGAATTAATAACCTGAATTATCAAAACAAGAATAAGAACTCACAATTAAGAATAAGAACAAGTATTTATCTTATAAATCAAACAATAATAAGATTCGTCTTAGGTTTCATCCTCTTAGGTATTTAGGGAATTTAGTTCATACTGACAAAGGGAAACATTTTAAAATAGGGAAAACAACAAAACATAAGAAAAACCCAAAAACTTCTAAAGAACTTGATGGGAGATCTTCAGTCTTGATGGATATCCTTCTCCTAAGCTACTCCCGACGGCTGTCTTGAAGTATTTTCTGCCTTCTACTCTACGTCCCCCTTTTAGGTTGCCCCCTAGGGTGTTTATATAGGCTTTGAGATGCCTTACTTGGCCCACAAGTAGCCTATTCCGAATAGAATTCATTCTGGTTTCAGCAGGGACACTCCCGTGGTGGGCTCCTTCGGCCGTGCTTGATTCTGCTTGCCACACACGGCCATGTGATCTGCCTGTGGACGATATTCCAGGCCGTGTTATTTCTGATGTAGGCCAATTTTGTCCCTTTTTTGCCCGTTTCTCATTCTTTTTGACTCCTTAAGCTCTCCTGAATATGAAACATGAAATTAAGATATTAGGAGCATCGAATTCATCAAATTCAATGGAAAATCATCCAAAATTAAGCCAAGCATGGGGTTAATATAAGTGTAAATTATGGTTTATCAACCATACAAGTAATGTCTCCAGATCTTTAGTGCAAAAATCATAGCAGCTAGTTCCAAATCATGTGTCGGGTAATTACGTTCATGCGGTTTTAATTGATGAGATGCGTAAGCAATCACCTCTTTGTCTTGCATCAGAATACATCAGAGACCATTCAAAGAAGCATTACTGTAAATAACAAAATCCTTTCCCGACTTTGGCAATGTCAAAACTGTTGCCTCATTCAACATTTGTTTCAATTTCTCAAAACTTTCCTGGAACTGATCATCCCAGACAAATGGAATATTCTTTTACAACAACTTTGTCATTGGCAAAGCTATATTGGAAAGTCAATTTACAAATCTCCGATAATAACCAGCTAGTCCAAGGAAACTATGTACCTCTAACACACTCCTTGGTGCTTTCCACTGAACAATTGCTTCAATCTTCTTTGGATCAACTCTAATTCCATCTGCCAAAACAACATGTCCCAAAAATATAGCATCTGATAACCAGAATTCACACTTGCTAAGCTTCCCGTACAACTATTTCTCCCATAATATTTGCAAAACAATTCTGAGATACTTCTCATGTTCATATTCAGACTTCGAATAAACTAGAATATCATCAGTGAAAACCACCACAAATTGATCCAGATACGGTTGAAAAATACGGTTCATAAGATCCATAAAAACAACTGGAGCATTAGTCAATCCAAAAGGCATTACTAAGAATTCATAATGGCCATACTGTGTACGAAATGCTGTCTTCGGTACATCATTTTCTTTCACCTTTAACTGATAGTAACCCGATCTTAAATCAATCTTTAAAAACATAGAAGCTCCTTTCAATTGGTCAAATAGATCAAAAATATGAGGTAATGGATATCGATTCATGATTTTCACCTTATTCAATTGCCAGTCGTCAATACATAACCGCATTGAACCACCAAGGCTTTTTAACAAATGGCTGAGACACACGTCCGTGTAGACAAAAATAGGCCATTTTCCAAGCCATATTTCTCACCCAAATTGGTACCAACCTAAACCAACAATTTGCATATGACCAAGACATAAATATGCATTCAAACTAACCAAAAAATCAAACTTAAAACATGTTATAACATCACTTACAGCCATGATGCCTATAGGCACCTCAATTGGCAATTTAAATACATGCCAATAATGTCTCCAAAACATACCTAAATGGTCAAATACACATATATGCATCATTTTACCAAAACTTAACATATATGTCACTTATCAAGCTCCATAATTTAGTACCCAAAATATCATTTCACAAACTAACACATTCACATGATAAACATACACCAAATATGATAAGACCATTTATATATATACATAACAAACTATATACCCAAAATACAAGCCAAATCAAATGGCTAAAACACAACAAAACATGTGGGCTATCGTTAGGCAAAATGAGCTATACATGCCATTATAACCAAAATTATATAACCATAAGTACCAAATAGCCGATAGATAGTGTGATGAGATCTCCGACAACTTCTAAACCGAACGAGCTTCCGAACCACTATAAAACACAAAAAATAACATAAAGTAAGAAATTAAGCTTAGTTAGTTCGTATAACTAAAAATATAACTTACCATTCAACCATAATTTAGGTAAGCAAAACAAGGCATAACACAACTCAATTTGGCCCAAAATCCTAACACATATTCATCAACCAAGTTAGTTAGGTATTCAAATGTCAAATATAAACCATTTCCTTCTATTTCACATAAATACATGTACTAGTTTGTATTGAACTCATATAATCTCGTAACAGGACTGTGCTCAACCACTTAGAATAATATCTGATACGCGAGAATCTCGCACACTATGTGCCAATACATGGTCGAAGCCACTACTATCTCATATCTCATATCAATGCTCTCTCTCAAGCCATAATTGGGTCTGCTCACACAAGCTGTTAGTTAAGACGTAGCTACACGGTGCTGCTCACACAAGTTGTAAGGTAACCACAACACATGCTAAAAATTCAGCCACCAGTAGGACGTACGAGACCAACACCCAAAACACGGTAACCCCTAATGACATGTCATTTGTATCCCAAATATTCCTAAGGTTCAAACGGGATTCGAAAGTCACTGAAACTTCGATGGATATTTTCGTAGAGTCGTAATAACAAGAATATAATATAAAAGCATTTAAATCAAATATAATTTAATGCTTATTAAACATATGAACTAACCTCAAACTCGTACGGAGAAAAATGATCGTTTAGTCCAACACTTTATCTTTTCTCCGATCTAATTTCGTACATTGATTTTCTTGATCTATATAATCAAATTTAACTAATTCAAACTTCATTCTAATCAATTTAGTTCAAAAATCATGTTTTGGAAAAATTACCATTTTGCCCCTATACTTTTAATTTCTTTACAATTTAGTCCCTAGGGTCGTAAACTGAAATGCATGCAATTTCCTCCCTACCCAATCCTAGCCGAAATTCATATGAGTTCATAGCAACCCAAAAATTTCATTAATTCACAATTTATACTATGATATTTCACATTTTTCAATTTAACCCCTACTTAACAAATTTATCAAAAATCACTTAACAAAAGTTGTTTATCTAAGAACGATGATTCATTTTCTTCCATTAAACTTCAAAAACTCTAACATATTAATCAACATAAAATCTCAAATTATTCAATAATATTGCAAATTAGTCCCCGGGCTAGCTAGGTTAAGCTACAATGATACTGAAAACATAAAAATCATTCAAAACGGAACAAAAGTTCACTTACATGAAAGGATTTCTTCTAGCCGAATTTTCAAGCTCCTAAAGCCTTTTTTTTTTCGGTTGGTGAAGAGGACATTAAAGATGATAGCTTTGAAAATTTTGTTTTATTTATTTTATCTTTAATTACCTAATTACCAAATTAACCTTACCTAACTTTAAAAATAACAAAATTTCCAAGCCATGCACATCCACTATCACCTTTAATGGTATAATTTCTAAATAAGGACCTCCAATTTAAAGTTCTATAGCTATTTAATACATTTAGCTAATAGAACACAACTTTCACACTTTACGCAATTAGTCCTTTTTTTCAAATTGAACAAGTAAATGTTAAAATTTCTTAACAAAAATTTTATACGAAAATACTAACATGCTGTATATCACAAAATGATATGAAAATAAATTTTTTGACCTCTTGTGGCCTCGAAACCACTGTTCCAATTTCACTAAAAATGGGCTGTTACATTTAGAATGTTGCCATTGATGAATCTTGTGATTTTTTTTATGTTAAATGATGAATTTGGAATGTTGATTGATAATTAAAAGTATTTTGGTAAGTGATTTTTGATGAATTTATCGTTTAGGGACTAAATTGTTAAAATAATAAAAGTTTTAGGATTTGATGTGAAATTTTTACAAATATGGGTTAATATGGGTGCCATGAATACTCATATATTATAAATTGGCATTAAAAATGGTTAATTTTCATGTTTTGGGATCAGGGACTAAATTGAATAAAAGTAAAACTTTAGGGGCAATTTTGTAAAAATGTCAAAAATGACTAAATTGCATAAAATTCATTATTTTATTATCTAAATTAATATGTTGAATGAAGTATTAATTTGGATCAAGATCAAGTGGAAAATCGAGGAGAGTAGAAAATTACCAAAATGTCCTTGTACTTTGACATTTCTGCAATTTAGCCAGGTAAGTTCATATAAACTATAATTACTTAAATGTTGGTTAAATTGAATTTTTGATGTGTTAATCTAATGTAAATGAATCAATATATATATATATATATATATATATATATATATATATATGTTATTATGAAATTTATCATTTCATGAGACGATGGAAATCCAACGACGTACGACGATTATCGAGCCCCGTTTGAACCTTAGAAATTTGTAGGATACAAATGACATGTTATTAGGATTTACATGTATCGGGTGCTGGTCTTGAAAGTCCTACTGGTGGTTGAGTTTCGGAATGTGTTGAGGATACTCTACGGCTTGTGTTAGCAGCACAATGTAGCTATGTTCCAACCCACAGCTCATGTGAGCAAGCCTATTTTCATAGCTCGTGTGAGCATACTTATTCACAGCTTATGTGAGCATATATGTAAAGGAATTGACAGACTATGGTTATATGTTAGCACACTTCGTGTGAGCTATCCCGCGTATCTAACTGTATTCTATTCGGTTCGACGGGCATGAATTTACAAGGATATGGTAAGTGTTCTATGTGAACCAAGACTTGTATGTATAAAAGACTTTGAAATGGTAAGTTACATAGAAAATATGTTATGTTGAGATGGATGATGAATCCAATTGAATCATGCTCAAGTATAGTAGTTCTTCATGTCAAATTCATATGAATCATGTTTAAATGAACTAACATGTGTTGTTGATGTGCTTAGGCTTATGCCAAGCTTGTGGATATGATTGATGTTTATGGTTATGCTTGTACTATGCATATAAATTTGGTAAGAAAATGGAATGATACGGTAAGTACATAATTGGGATGTATTATGATGTTATAAAAAAGTTTAATGACATAAATGATGTGTTCATATGTTAGTAAATTGCTTATGCTTTGAATGAATCTATCCATGTCATGGATAAATACGCTGAATTGAGAATTAATAATGTTGTTTAGGCTTATGATAAGCATTAAGAATGGAAAGGAAAGTAAGTAAATTGAAAGGTGTATAATCTTATAGAAAGGTTGATGGTTATACATTACGTCCCATAAAATCCTTTCATGTTATGAATTATAAATATATGTGACATTAATGAATTTACTCATTGGTAAGTTGATAATTATGGTTTGGTAAATCGTGAGGCATTAGTATAAGTTTACACTTAACTTATAAATTTCATTATTGAATTGTAATATTTTGTTTATGGTTTATACAAGCTTACTAAGCATTCTGTGCTTATGTTGTTATCTTTCTCTTACTTTTTAGATTATCGAAAGCTCGATCAGGTTGGAAGCTAGTCAGAGATCCATCACACTATCCATCAATTTTATCGGTAGCTTTTAATGCTTTGGTCGTGGTTATAATGGCATGTATAGGTGGACTATGTCTAATGTTTAATTGATGAGTTTCGTGTATATATGTCATTTTGGTTGATGATTATGGCATGAAATGTGGCCTTGGATTTGAGGTACTTAAGGTACTACTGATATATTGTTGGTTGTGGTTAATAGGTTGAAATTGGTGTATGTTAATGTATCTTTAAATGGCCAAAATGGTATGGTTGTTATTAATTATGTTATGTTTTGGCATGGAAACAAGTTAAGTGATAATTGGTTAAATATGTACATGTATAGGTGATTTTTGTTTGATGATATAGCCATTTGGGTTGGCTTGTAAGTATGGTCTTTTAGGTGATGGAATGGTGTTATGTTGGCATGTATATATGCCTTATAATGGTTGTTATTATAGTGTTTATGGTACTTAAAAATGATGAAAGTTTGGAATGGTAAGTAAAATGCATACTATGATTTGTTCTTTGATATGCTTGAATATGGTCATTTTGGTATATGAGATGTAGTTGACTTATATGAAAAATTGTGCTTATGTTTAGTGATGATAGATGTTAATGGCCAATTTGGTATTTTGAGTGTGACATTGATATGTGAACATTATGATAAAGTTGGTTACAAGTTGGTTGATTTATGTTTAAGTTATATGATTATATAATACATGTTGGTTGTTGTGATTGGGGTGCCTTTTGGGCATATTCGTTGTATGAACATATACCACATTGTTCTAGCTTGTTTATACGAGTCTTGGGTACATCTTAAATACTTGATTATATGTGCGAAAGTGTTGTAGGTGTGTGCATGTTTTGGGTGAGAAAATTTGCTTGGAAATGGCCTATTTTTCGTCCACACGGCCAAAGACACAGGCGTGTGTCTCAGCCGTGTGTATATCCCCTGTAGCTTATAAAGGGTTGCAAGTCAGGCAGTTACATGACCCAGCGCACGAGCGTGTGAGGCCATTTCGAAGGGTACATGGCCTGGCAGGCGTGAGGCTTAGCTGTGTGGCCCAGGTCAGAGAGTTACACGGGCACAGACACGAGTTGGGACACGGCCGTGTGTCCCTACTTCGAATGCCCACACGGCCTGAGACACGGGCGTGTGTCTCAGCCGTGTGACCCCTACAGTGTGAAATTTTCTATCTTTTTCCATAAAGTTCTAAATGTTTCCTATTTAGTCCCGAATCATTTCTAAGGTGTTTCTAAGGCCTCGAAGGCTCAAATAAGGGACGATATGCATGTGTTTGAATGGACTATGATATGATTTATGAAGTGTTTAAAAATGAATGATTATAAATTACCCTTTTAAGGTAATGTTCCATAACCCTATTTCGGTGACGGATACGGGTTAGGGTTGTACAAACACAATATAAGCTGTGACTTTATAGGATCTTGCAACGTTGGCAATAATATTAAACACTTATAATATTAAGAACAATCAGTGGCATGTAGCCATATGTCACCATGACTGCACCTCGGCATGCATGCTTTGAGGTTATAAATCAACACTCAATTTAATAATTTAAAAGTGGTTTTACTGCAAGTGTGATAGGTCAATTGTAATATTTATAAGTGTCAAAATAGAACACTTTGAGTATTCCAAGGATTGAACCCAAGGGTTTGCCAAATTGGTAAATGTGTTATCAAGTTAATTACATGTTAAGCAATTAGTATCTAATTCAGTTGGAAATTATTAGTGCAAATTCAAATATAAATTGTTTATAAACTAAATTTAAACTATCAATTAAACAACTAAGCTAAACTTTCTTCCTATTGATTTACATAATGTAAATGATAAAACGATGGTCGATTGATTATTCAATTGCTAATTAAACGAATAAACCTAAACCTGTTATATTGTTTGTCGCTCTTAGCTAAGAATCTCCTTTCAATCTCATCCTAGACTAAAATATACCACCTAACATCTGTTCTCGGTCTCACCTAGGCATATAGATCTCCTCTTAGCCTCACTATTCGACACAATTATATCCAACTATATAAAGATAAACTCTCTTCTCGATCTCATTACTCTCTTCTCGATCTCATTTATCTAAATTTTCCACTAAGGGCGTCAATTCAGTGTATTAAGCATTTCGATATAACCGAACAATTAGTTAATTAAGAATAAACATTAACTTAAACTAACAAATAACCAATCAACCTGTAATAGCTCGGTTTAGACCCTAGTCGGAATAATGGTTTCGAGATCACAAATACTAGGTCAGAATAATATTTTAATATTATTTTTGGTGTTTACTATATGTGATGTAGCCTGTGTGAAAATTCTGTGTGAAGATTTCATCGATTGTGTGTTTAATTTGCGAAAATGACTTAATCGCATAAGTGTAAAATGTTGTGTGCTGATTGTTAAGTGCTTAATTGTTGTTGTCTTTATAATTTGGAGGATTTATGTTGTAATTAAGCCACTATATAGTTAGTGGATGGTTAAAGGATATTTATAACCAACCATTATAAGTTTTAATGTTTAATTCATTAAGGGTACAATTGGAAATCAATTATTAATGTTATTATAAATAGAAAAAATACAAAAAGATGGCCATTTTTTTCTCATCTTTCTTCCACCGAAAATAGAAAGGAAGAATAGCCATTGAAGCTTTGTGATTTTCGGCACTTGTATAGCTTGATTCAAGGTTAGTTTTTGCTCAATTTTTGATAATTTCTACGTTTTGTGATCATTGCTTCGTGCTCTTTATTGATGGTGATTTTGAGATATGCCATGGATGAATGCTTGAGCTTTGTGATAGTTGTTGATAAATTATGAAAGATATGTGAATGATAAACATATTTTGTCTTGGAATTTTTAGTGAAATTGAGTAATTTGAGCTTAATTGAGAAAAGTGTAAATTGGAGGACTAAAATATGAAATAAATGAAATGTGTGGGCTTTTATTAGCATGGGAAGAATTCGGCTAAGAATATGTTATTTGAAATTGTGTGTATTTGGTGATTTGATGAATTAGGGACTAAAGTGTCAAAATGTGAAAATGTGAGGGCATAGCCCTAAATATGTGTGTGAGGACTAAATTGAATGAATTGGTGATTGAATGAGTTAAATTTGAATATGTATACACCAAGAAAGGAGAGGTTCGGATCGAGATTGAGGTAAAGACAAAGTGCTCGATTAATCGACCGTTTCGGTATTTCGACTTCCGAGGTAAGTTCGGATATAATACTAGTTGTAAACTATATCTATGTGATGTGAATTGAATGAATATATATAACTATGAGATTAAAAATGCTATGTGCGGAATTGAACTAGAGGGCATTAAGTGTGCGAAATTAGAAACGAGACAAAAATAATTAGCACTATGTTTGCGAAAAGATAGAAGCTTCGGCTTATCGAATTGGCACTGTGTGCGCGATACTGATATAAGTTCGGTTTAACATATTGGCACTAAGTGTGCGGTGACTATTATGTTTCGGTTATGAAATTGGCACTAAGTGTGCGAATAAATCAAAGGAATAGCAAAGGTTGAACAAGAGGTAATACCGAACAATTGAGTAGCATGAATAGTGAGTAATTATGTGTTGATTAAGGTACGTTTGGACCTATGTGGTTGATGATAGCCTTAAAAGTTGAATGAATAGATACTTGAGCATATGGTTCAGATTTACGATGAGCCTAATTGTGCATTTATCTATGTGATCATTTAATTATGTATTGATGTAGTATTATTGAGTAATATGTATTATATTACGAACTTACTAAGCTTTTGAAAGCTTATTGTGTGATTTATTTCTCTGTTTTACAGTGTCAGTAAAGTTAGCTAGGATCCGGGGATCGTCAGCATCTCTATCACACTATCGGCTATCTATTTTGGTACTTTTGAAGATGTGTATATTTGACTATGGCATGTATAGGCTACTTGATATGGCATGTTGAAATGTCTAATCCTTGCCATGTGATTTGGCTTGGAAGTAGTATGATGTAGGTTTTAAGTGTGAGCTCTGTAAATGGTGAATATGGTATGTTTCATGCTTAAATGTTTGATGAAAATTATGGTCTAAATGTGACTGGTGGTAAGGTTTATATGATGTTTGGTCTATATGTTTGAGATGTGAATTTTGGTACTTTGGTTGAACCAATGTGAGATGAATTTGATTATCAGTATAGATGGTATAGTTGTTGAATAATTGATACATGAAAAGGTATGTTTGGATGCATTTTTGAGGCATGAATTGGTATTGCTTTGAAGCTTGTAGGTATGATCCAAGTGTGGGTGGCAATTTGGCCATACAAATGACCTATTTTGCATACACGGCCAAGGGACACGTGCGTGTGTCTCTGCCGTGTGGCTTAAGGGCCACTTCGAGTTGTGCCTGGGCAGGTTACACGGCCTTGGCACACGGGCGTGCCTGGTGACAGTGTGACCAAGTTAGTAGCTAGCTTAATTTCACACGGCCATGGCACACGGGCATATCTGGTGGCCGTGTGGACAAGTCAGTATGTATGCCCTATTTTGGCACGGCAAGGACACATGAGCGTGTCTGGTAGCCGTGTAAGGCACAGGGCCTGACCGCACGGGCGTGTGACCTCTACAGTGTTGAAAAATGTTTAAATTTTTGAAAATTTTCGTAATTGTTCGGTTTAGTCTCGACCTCTTTCTAACACGTGTTTAAGGTCTCGTAGACCTCAATAAGAGACTATATGCTCGTATTTGCATATGATTGATTGGTGATTAACTTTGTGTTGATTAAATGGATGTGAAATATTTGGAAAGTTCAGTAATGCCTCTTAACCCTATTCCGATGACAGTTTTGGGTTAGAGGTGTTACATTTTATTGGTATCAAAGCTACGATTTAGTCGATTCTCAGACTAACGTAGCGCGTGTGAGTCTATCTATACATGCCATATATATAATTGCGATAGTGTGATGAATCCTGACCGTTGAAAATGTGTTTTCATATAGTAATGGATCCCGATCGTGCGGTTCATAACGATGTTGAGAGTAACGCGCTTGCTCCCGCTCAAGGGACAGCGCTGGCCACATCTAGGCTGAATGATAGTAGTAAGGGAGGAGAGGCTAAGCAAGCCTTCTTCCAAATGATGAGTGAGTGTTTCTCGGAGTTCGTTCGAATGAATCCGACTGCTCCACAACCTCCACCCCCCAAGTGCCCTTTATGCCACAAGTTGTAGACCCAAATTGATTGAATAAACCTCCCGTGGATACGATTCATAAGTACGAGGCCAAAGAGTTTAGGGCCACAACTGATGACGATGTTGAGCGAGTCGAGTTTTGGCTCGAGAATACAATTCGGGTATTCAATGAGATGTCGTTGACCCTTGATGAATGCATTAAGTGTGTAGTTTCTTTGTTGAGAGATACGGCTTATAACTGGTAGAACACGTTGACATCCATGGTTCTGAGAGAGAGATTCACCTGGGATTTCTTTCAAGTTAAGTTCAGAAAGAAGTATATCAGTTAATGATTCATTGATTAGAAATGTAAAAAGTTCCTCGAACTGAATGAAGTTATTAAGTTGTTGGTTGGGATACTTGACATAAAAGAATTTTTTGTGTTAGTCGAAAGAGCCTGCAAAGCCGAGGAGCTCAGTAAAGAAAAGAAGAAAGCCGATTCTGAAGCTCGAGATGAAAGAAAAAGATCGATAAGTAAGTTGTCTCAACCTTCAACAAAGAGATTTAGAGATGTAAGCAATCGATCAAATGCTTTGTTTGGACATCCGAGTAGAGATCCTGTGAGACAAAGCGTCGGTTCACGAGTTCAAATTTCGACTGAATCAAGTGTTGGAAGTGCCAAAAGAAACAAACCTGAGTGTAAAAAGTGTGGAAAATGACATGTGGGAGAATGTTGGGGATAATATAATGATCGAACTTGTTATAAGTGCGGATCACAAGATCACTTCATTAGAGATTGCCCAAAGTTAGTTGAACAAGAAAATGTTCAGAGTGTGAGACCGAGTAACACGACAGTTAGGGGTAGACCACCTAGAAACACTAAAAATGTGAGTGGAAGTCAAAGAGGGACTACTGGTACAGCTATGAGATCAGAGGCGAGAGAACCTGCCCGAGCCTATGCTATACGCGCACGAGAGGAAGCGTCATCACCTGATGTCATCACTGGTACTTTTACTCTATTTGATAGTGATGTTATTGCACTAATAGATCCAGGTTCTACTCATTCCTATGTGTGTGTGAATCTAGTATCAAGTAATACTCTACCTGTTAAGTCTACTGAATTTGTGATTAGAGTATCGAACCCCTTAAGCAAGTGTGTCTTGGTGGATAAAGTGTGCAAGAATTTCCCATTGATGTTTCGGGATATATGCTTTCATGCTAATTTGATGTTGCTACCATTCGATGAATTTGATATAATTCTGGGTATGGATTGGCTCACTCTACATAACGCTATTTTGAATTGTAAACGGAAAAGTATTGAATTGATAAGTCAGAATGGTGAGATAGTTCGAATTGAATCCAGTGATTTGAAAGGGGTACCAGCTATTGTATCTGCGATGAAAGCTTTGAACTATGTGAGAAAGGGTTGCGAAGTTTATCTGGCGTATGTGATTGATACAAAAGTGATAGAAAAAAAGGTTGAATCTGTGCCTGTGGTTTGTGAATTTCCTGATGCGTTTCCTGAAGAGTTATTGGGATTACTTCCGATTCAAGAAGTTGAATTTGACATTGATTTGGTACCGAGAACGACTCCTATCTCAATAGTTCTGTATAGAATGGCACCAATGGAATTGAAAGAGTTAAAGTCTTAGTAGCAAGAGTTGAGTGATAGAGGATTTGCACGACTGAGTTTCTCGCCTTACGGTGCTCCTGTGTTCTTTGTGAAAAAGAAAGATGGCACTCTGAGGATGTGTATTGACTATCGACAGTTGAATAAAGTGACAATAAAGAACAAATATCCGTTGCCACGTATTGATGATTTGTTTGATCAGTTGAAAGGAGCTACATTATTTTCTAAGATAGATTTAAGATCGGGCTACTACCAGCTATGAGTTGAAGTGTCGATGTACTGAAAACTACTTTCAGAACGAGGTACGGACATTATGAGTTCTTAGTTATGCCTTTTGAACTAACGAATGCTCCTGCAATGTTTATAGATTTGATGAATCGAATATTCAGACCATATTTGGATCATTTTGTTGTACTGTTTATTGATGACATTCTGATTTATTCATGTGATGAGACACAACATGCCAAGCATTTGAGAGTTGTGTTACAGACTCTGCGTGAGAAATAATTGTATGCTAAGTTTAGCAAATATGAGTTTTAGTTGCGCGAGGTTGGATTTCTGGGGCATATTGTATCAGCTGTGGGAATACAAGTTGACCAGAATAAGATCTCATCTATTTTAAATGGAAGCCTTCGAGAAATGTGTCTGAAGTCCGAGAAATGATTGTGACTCCACTGATGAAGTTAGTACAAAAAAATGTTTAATTCGAGTGGTCAGAAAAGTGTCATCAGAGTTTGAGCAGTTGAAAGCGTTGTTGACGGAAGCGCTAGTGTTAGTTCAGCCTGAATCAGGCAAAGAATTCTTAGTTTATAGTGATGCATCGTTGAATGGTTTTGGCTGTGTGCTGATGCAAGAAGGCAAAGTAATTGCTTATGCTTCAAGGCAGTTAAAGCCGCATGAAAAGAACTATCCGACGCACAACCTTGAATTAGCCGCCATTGTGTTTGCATTAAAGATTTGGCGTCACTACCTATTTGGTGAGAAATGTCATATTTATATCGATCACAAGAGTTTGAAGTATTTGATGACTTAGAAAGAATTAAATTTGCGACAGAGAAGATGGTTAGAGTTGTAACAGCCCGGTTTAGACCTTAGTCGGAATAGTGGTTTTGAGACCACAAATTCGAGGTCGGGATGTTAATTTAATGTTATTTTTTGTATGAATGTATGTGATGTAGTCTGTGTGAAAATTCTGTGTGGTAATTTTATCGACTGTGTGTCAAATTACGAAAAAGGATTGATTTGTATTAAATGTGAAAGTTATATATTATTTGTTAAAGTACCAATGTGGTGTGGCTTTGTAAAGTTGGAGACCTTATATGGCAATCAAGCCATAATTTAGATAGTGGATGGACAAAAGACAAATGTGCCCTTAATGAATATTTGTTTTATTTGTTTAACGAAAGGTTAAATAGGTAAATGGATTATTATGTATGTTTTAATTTGATAAAAACATTAAAAATGGCCATTTTAGCTCATCTTTTGACTGAATTTTGTAAGAAAAGAAAAGGAGTTTAGCTTGGTTATATTTGGCCATTCCAAGCATAAATTCAAGGTATGTTTTTAGTCGGTTTTCGATAATTTCTACGTTTTTGCAATCGATGCTTAGTCTACTATCAAGCTCATGTCTCAATTTTGTGAATTGATGATGTTTTTGTGATATGCCATTGATGATATGTTGAGCTTTGTGATGATTTATGGTGTTAAATGAAAGATTTGAGCTGGATGAACATACTTTGTTCTTGAAATTTTGATGAATTTAGCTAATTAGGGCTAAATTGAGAAAATGAGATATTGAAGGGTTAAATTGTGAAATAAATGAAATGTGTGGACTTGTATGAGATACAAGTGTATTCGGCTAGGCATGGGTGCAAGCTAATTATGTGTATTTGATGATTTTATGAAATAAGGACTAAAGTGTCGAAAAGTGAAAATGTGAGGGCTATTTTGTAAAATACCCTAAATATGTGTGTTTGGACTAAAATGAATGATTTGATGATTGAATGGATTTAATTTGAATGTGTATAAACTAAGAAAGAAAAAGTTCGGATCGAGATCGAGGCAAAGACAAAATGCTCGATTAATTAACCGTATCGATAGTTCGACGTCCGAGGTAAGTTCGGACATAATACGTGTATTTAGCTATGTTTAATGTTATGAAATGAATGGTATGATATTGTTGAAATGTGAATGCTATGTGATAGATTGAGTTAAATGGCACTAAGTGTGCGTATTTGGAAATGTGACCAAGATAAATAGCACTGTATGTGTGAAGTAATATAAGCTTCGGCTTTGTGGTTGGCACTGTGTGTGCGATACCGATTCAAGATCAGTTTGATATGGATGCACTAAGTGTGCGATGCTAATTGTGCTTTGGTTAACTATTTAGGCACTAAGTGTGCGAATAAACTGAAGAAGGGACGAATGTTGATTGAAGTGATTCATGAGTACTGAATAGCATAAATATTTGACAACTAAGTGTTGGCTAAGGTATGTTCGGAACCTATGTGGTTGAAGAAATTACGAATGAGTTTATGGAAGGTTAATTGAAATTACTAGCTTTGGATGATTTGATATACTAGATTGTGAGATAATCTAAGTGATGATATGTTTTGATTTAATGTATTTTGTTACAAACTTACTAAGCTTTTGAAAGCTTACTGTGTGATTTGTTTCTCTGCTTTGCAGTGTCAATAAAGCTAGCTCGGATCCGGGAATCGTTAGCATCTCAATCACACTATCGATATTTCTATTTTGGTACTTTTGGAAAGATGTACATAGTTGAAATATGGCATGTATAGGCTAGTTGTTTAAATCATATTTGAGATGTGTAAATAGCCATGTGATATGGCTAGCTAAATGTTGGTAATGTGCATGAGTGAATATGGTATTTGGTGCATATTTTGATATGGCATGATGGTAATGAAATAGCATATGAATGGTGAGTTCAATGATGAATTAATGCCTTAGTGATTTAGTGAAGTTATGGATGATTTATACCTAGATTTACATGTGATTTAGTTGTATAAAATGGCATGCTTAGAAATGAGATTCTATGTGATGATATGATGATTATTGGACATGAAATTGGTTGCCGAATTGTGTGTTTTAAGATGCTCAATTGTGCTTATAGGATTGATCTTATGTGGATGGCAATTTGGCCTTGCAAATGGCCTATTTTGTCACATTGTGGTGGCACACAAGCGTGCCTGATGACCGTGGGCGTAAGTCAGTATATATCCTAAGAACACACAGCCATGGCACACGGACGTGCCTGGTAGTCGTGTTGTTTCAACAGGATCGACCACGGCCAAAGTACACAGGCGTGCTTGGTGGCCGTGGAGCCAAGTCAGGATCGACCACGGGGAGGACACACGGGTGTGTCTAGTAGCCGTGGGAGGCACACAGCCTACCACACCGGCGTGTATCCCCTGAAACCTAGAAAAGTTTTAAATTCTGAGAAGTTTTTGTATGTGTTTCGGTTTAGTCCCGACCCCTCCCTAGCATGTGTTTAAGGTCTTATACGCCTTAAAAAGGGACTAATTGTTTTTGTTTGATGTATTATGATGATGATTGACTTTGTGTCGTAAATGGGTTGTGAAATGATTCTATTATCTGGTACTGCCTCTTAACCCTATTCCGACAACGGTTTCGGGTTAGGGGTGTTACAAGAATTGTTGAAAGATTACAAACTTGTAATTGATTATCATCAGGGCAAAGCTAATGTTGTTGCTGATGCCTTAAGTCAAAAGTCTTTATGTGCTTTGCGAGCTATGAATACTTAGATCGATCTATGTGATGACAATTCAGTTTTGGCTGAGTTGAAAGTAAGGCCGGTGTTCGTACGTCAGATTTGTAATGCCCAGAGAAGTGATGATAAAATGATAGCAAAACGAGCTCAATGTGATTTGAATTCTGATTTAGAATATTAAGTTGATAGTGATGATTGTTTGAGATTCAGAGATCGGATTTGTGTTTCAAGGAATTTAGAGTTGATTCAGATGATTTTGAATGAAGCTCACAATAGTCGTTTGACTGTTCATCCGGGGGGTACGAAAATGTATAACGATCTGAAACAGTTTTATTGGTGGCATGGTATGAAAAGAGATATCTTTGACTTTGTATCGAAGTGTTTAGTTTGTCAGCAAGTTAAAGCTGAACATCAAGTGCCATCTGGTTTGTTACAGCCGATCATGATTCCTGAGTGAAAATAGGAGAGAATTACGATAGACTTTGTGTCGGGGTTGCCTTTATCTCTGGGAAAGAAAGATGCAATCTGGGTAATAGTTGACAGATTAACAAAATCAGCTCATTTCGTTCCAGTGAGAACAGATTATTCACTTGATAAATTGGCTGAATTGTATATTGCTGAGATTGTGAGATTACACGGGGTGCTACTATCTATTTTGTTTGACAGAGATCCGAGATTTACCTCAAAATTTTGGAAGAAATTGCAAGAGGCTTTAGGTACAAAGTTGCATTTCAGTACCGCATTTCATCTGCAAATGGATGGTCAATCCGAGCGAATCATTCAAGCCCTTGAAGATATGTTGAGATGCTGCATTCTTGAGTTTAAAGGTACGTGGGAAAAGCATTTACCGTTGATTGAATTTGCATACAACAACAATTTTCAATCTAGCATTAAAATTGCACCATATGATGCTCTTTATGGTCGAAAATGTCGAACTCCATTGTATTGGACTGAGCTGAGTGAGAATAAGATTCACAGGGTTGATTTGATAAAAGAGACTAAGCAGAAAGTGAAAGTGATTCATGACAGTTTGAAAGCAGCGTCAGATCGTCAGAAGTCTTATGCAAACTTAAAACGAAAAGATATTGAATTTGAAGTTAGTGACAAAGTGTTTTTAAAAGTGTCTCCGTTGAAAAAGATACTTCGATTTGGCCGAAAAGGCAAGCTGAGTCCGAGATATATTGGACCGTATGATATCATTGAACGAGTTGGGCCGATTGCTTATAGATTGTTATTTATGCCTGAATTAGAAAAGATTCATAATGTGTTCCACGTATCAATGCTTTGACGATATCGATCTGATCTATCGCATGTAATTGCTCCTACTGAAGTTGAGATTCTGTCAGATTTGTCGTATAGTGAAGAACCGATTCGAATTCTAGCATGTGAGATCAAAGAGTTGAGAAACAAAAGAATATATTTGGTGAAAGTGTTGTGGCATAAACATGGAGTTGAAGAGGCTACATGAGAGCCTAAAGATATTATGAGAGATCAATATCCGAACCTATTCACTGGTAAGATTTTTGGGGACGAAAATTCCTAACGGGGGAGAGTTGTAACAGCCCAGTTTAGACCCTAGTCGGAATAGTGGTTTCAAGATCACAAATCTAAGGTTGAAATAATATTTTAATATTATTTTTGGTGTTTATTATATGTGATACAGCCTGTGTGAAAATTCTGTGTGAAGATTTCATCGATTGTGTGTTTAATTTACGAAAATGACTTAATCGCATAAAGTGTAAAATGCTGTGTGTTGATTGTTAAGTGCTTAATTGTTGTTGTCTTTATAATTTGGAGGATTTGTGTTGTAATTAAGCCACTATATAGTTAGTGGATGGTTAAAGGACATTTATAACCAACCATTATAAGTTTTAATGTTTAATTCATTAAGGGTAGAATTGGAAATCAATTATTAATGTTATTATAACTAAAACAAAACAAAAAGATGGCTATTTTTTTCTCATCTTTCTTCCACCAAAAATAGAAAGGAAGAATAGCCATTGAAGCTTTGTGATTTTCAGCACTTGTATAGCTTGACTCGATGTTAGTTTTTGCTCGGTTTTTGATAATTTCTACATTTTGTGATCGTTGCTTCGTGCTCTTTCAAACCCATGTTTAAATTTTAGAAATTGATGGTGATTTTAAGATATTCCATTGATGAATGCTTGAGCTTTGTGATAGTTTTTGATAAATTATGAAAGATATGTGAATGATAAACATATTTTGTCTTGGAAGTTTTAGTGAAATTGAGTAATTTGAGCTTAATTGAGAAAAATGTAAATTGGAGGAATAAAATGTGAAATAAATGAAATATGTGGGCTTGTATTAGCATGGGAAGAATTCGGCTAAGCATATGTGATTTAAAGTTGTATGTATTTGGTGATTTGATGAATTGGGATAGTGTCGAAATGTGAAAATGTGATGGTTATTTTGTAAAATGCCTTAAATATGTGGGTGAGGACTAAATTGAATGAATTGGTGATTGAATGAGTTAAATTTGAATATGTATAGACCAAGAAAGGAGAAGTTCGGATTGAGATCAAGGAAAACACAAAGTGCTCGATTAATCGACCATTTCGGTATTTCGACGTTCGAGGTAAGTTCAGATATAATACTAGTTGTAAACTATATATATGTGATGTGAATTAAATGAATATATATATAACTATGAGATTAGAAATGCTATGTGCGGAATTGAATTAGAAGGCACTAAGTGTGCGAAATTAGAAACGAGACAAAGATGATTAGCACTATGTGTGCGAAAAGATAGAAGCTTCGGCTTATCGAATTGGAACTGTGTGTGCAATACCGATATAAGTTCGGTTTAACATATTGGCACTAAGTGTGCGGTGACTATTATATTTTGATTATGAAGTTGCACTAATTGTGTGAATAAATCAAAGGAATAGCAAAGGTTGAACGAGAAGTAATATCGAACAATTGAGTAGCATGAATGGTGAGTAACTATGTGTTGATTAAGGTACGTTTGAACCTATGTGGTTGATGATAGCCTTAAAATTTGAATGAATAGATACTTGAGCATATAGTTGAGATTGATGATGAGCCTAATTGTGCATTTATCTATGTGATGGTTTAATTATGTATTGCTGTAGTATTATTGAGTAATATTTATTATATTACGAACTTACTAAGCTTTTGAAAGCTTACTATGTGATTTGTTTCTTGTTTTTACAGTGTTAGTAAAGTTAGCTTGGATCCAGGATCGTCAGCATCTCTATCACACTATCAGCTATCTATTTTGGTACTTTTGAAGATGTGTATATTTGAATATGGCATGTATAGGCTAGTTGATATGGCATGTTTTGAAATGTCTAATCCTTGCCATGTGATTTGGCTTGGAAGTGGTATGATGTAGATTTTAACTGTGAGCTCTGTAAATGGTGAATATGGTATGTTTCATGCTTAAATGGTTGATGAAAATTGTGGTCTAAATGTGAATGGCGGTAAGGTTTATATGATGTTTGGTCTATATGTTTGAGATGTGAATTTTGGTACTTTGGTTGAACCAATGCTAGATGAATTTGATTATTAGTATAGATGGTATAGTTGTTGAATAATTAATAAATGAAAAGGTATGTTTGGATGCATTTTTGAAGCATGAATTGGTATTGCTTTGAAGCTTGTATGTATGATCCAAGTGTGGGTGGCAATTTGACCTTGCAAATGACCTATTTTGCATACACGGCCAAGGGACACGGGCGTGTGTCCCTGCCGTATGGCTCAAGGGCACTTCGAGGTGTGCCTGAGCAGGTTACAAAGCTGTAGCACATGGGCATGCCTGGTGGCCGTGTAACCATGTCAGTAGCTAGCTTAATTTCACACGGCCATGGCACATGGGCATATCTAGTGGCCGTGTGGACAAGTCAGTATGTATGCCCTGTTTTGGCACGGCCTGGACACATGGGAGTGTCTGGTAGCTGTGTGAGGCACACGGCCTGACCGCACGGGCATGTGACCTCTACAGTATTGAAAAATGTTTAAATTTCTGAAAATTTTCTTAAGTGTTCGGTTTAGTGCCGACCTCTTTCTAACACGTTTTTAAGGTCTCGTAGACCTCGATAAGGGACTATATACTCGTATTTGCATATGATTGATTGGTGATTAACTTTGTGTTGATTAAATGGATGTGAAATGTTTCGAAGGTTCAATAATGCCTCTTAACCCTATTCTGACAACGGTATCGGGTTAGGGGTGTTACGCAACCAACCACCAAAAAATTTTGAGCATAATAAATCTGAACAACCAAATAGACATTTTATCGAGCAATTGATATGCACAATATAAAGATAAGTGTAGGAAATGCTTATTTAGATGTAGAATCCAATGGCACCCAATAGCTTGATCCATCTCCATTTACGAAAATCTTTATCAAGAAAGAATCAAAGAACAACGACAATAAAATCTATTCTATAAAGAAAATGGAAAACTTAATCTAAAATGAAAAGAGAAGAAAAGAAAAAGAAAAGAACTCTAACCTAAAATTATGGAAACTAGAGAAGATTATAGACCAACAAAATCTTCAAATCCAAAACTTATAATGTAATATTTATAGTCTATTAACATTTAACATAACAATAACCATTATGCCCTTAAATAAAACAAAAAATACTTAAGCTTGTTGGACATAAAATTGCCTTTATAGTTTTTTCACCCGTCAGGCAGCGGTATCGCGATACCCAAGCTTCGGTATCACGATACCCAAAACAATATTGAAATTGTGAGTCTTAGGTGTCTCAATATCGTGATACCCATCCTCGACATCGTGACATCACTAGAGTTAGCCTCAATTTCCTTCACTTTAGAATTGTCAGGGTATCACAACTTTTATGCCTCAGTATCACAATACCCCTTTTTGAATGATGGTTTCTTCAAGTTTGGGCCATTATTAACTCCCTACACCACTTAATCATATTGTTAGGCTCCCCATTGTATGATTGGCTATTTTGGGTTTAAAGAATGACATAAAACTAACAAAAACATTTATTAATACTTAAAACTAAAAATCAATAAAAACATCTAGAAGACACTTAAATTGCTTGAGAATAAGCTTATTTAGTGTATTATAGAGCTCAATTTGAAATATCAAATTACGACAGATCGCACTACTCCAAAGTTACAAAAATACATGGTTCAGCATAACCTTTTTGTGATAATAATTATGCAGTATACCCATTTGTCCTTAATATTTAGATCGAACAAAAGTCATGTAACAGTCACACTTGTCTGGCCTAATCATTTGTTTCTTGAATACTAAGTAGACTAAGACAAACTAATGTGTCTTATATACCATATCAACTCATTTGAGCATGGTCATGCATTTATAGTCTCACTTGATCAAAAGACCTGGGATATCACTCCTATTAAGTAGGAGAGACAAATCCTATCATGATAGTTCTCATACCACTACATAGATTGTGGCATACCCAACACAAGTCCTGTAACAGTCACACTTGTATAGCCTAATCATTTGATTCTTGAATACTAAGTAGACTAAGACAAACTAATGAGTCTTATATCTCATATCAACTCTTTGAGCATGGTCATGCATTTCTAGTCTCACTTGATCAAAATACCTAACATATCACTCCTATTAAGTAGGAGAGACAAATCCTATCTTGATCAATCACATCCTACTACATGGATAGTGGCATACCCAACACAAGTCCTATAGTAGTCACACTTGTATTGGCCTGTAGAACACCTTACCCAACCCAGTTATTGGGTTCGAGTTACGATATTCTACAACCGTTATCAAAGAAACTATAATCACACATTTACCATATAATCTTTCAAACATGTTAATTAATGTATTTCACATTTATTCTACAGTAAACAATCAATTTTGGCTCCTATACGAGCTTACGAAAGCTCTGTTGCTAACTTGAGCATGAATTAGGACTAAATTGTAAAGTTTTTAAAATCTCAAGTCAACATCATGGCTTCGTTGTTTCCTCATCATGACATGGTCACTCAGTATGTCATGTCGTGATGACAAGCATTTGTTCATCACGACGTCACTCTATGAGATTACGATGTTGCGATATCAAGAGCCAGTGGTAGGGACATCACCTCAGTTTTAGGCAAAATGCACATTTAGTACCTATTTCAAGATTCCAACAAATACCTTAATGCATTTTGTCAAAAAAATAAAATAAATAAATGCTTACATGATATCTTTATCAATTTAAATCAACCACAATCCATGTCAAAACATACCAAATCAAGTACATGAGCAGTTGAGATCAACCTTTAACATGGTACAACTCACTAGAACATCAACTAAACTTATCCAAGTTATATGCTCAATTTGTCATACCAAAGTACTTCTTTTGAATTCCAATTAATTTCTAACTAATGATTTTTAAACTAGGAACATATATATGTCCACAATTTTAGTTAAACCATACATAGATCATGCTTAACATTGAAGTATACAAACCCAAGTCATTCATCAACTTGACTTATTGAACTGCCTAATTTATGTAACCTTTAGTGTCACACCCGATTTTCTTTAAGCCTAGAAATTAAGGAATAATTGGGGGTTAAATTGAAAGAAGCATTAAGTTGATGGCTTATACTGAAAAATCAGGAAAAAATTGGTAACTGATTAGGACATAGTTGAGATCCAACTCTGATTCGATCAGATTAGAACCAACTGATTCCTTAGTCGGAGATAAAATGATTACCAACTGATGGTTTCTATAGGATTGATAAGCAAGCGTGAAGGGCTATAAATAGCTAGAAAATGACTTCCCAGAGAGAATTCCTCTCAATTTTGTTTCATTTTCTTCCCTCTTTCATCTTCTTCTTTGGTTTCTCTAAAGAAGACATAGTTATAAGAAGCTCTGTATGGCAAGGAATCCTATTAGCTGGTAAAATTCTAAGTCGTTTAGTGTTCATAAATTTAAGAAAATAAGTTAAGAATTTTTAGAACCTTTGAAGGGTTTTGCATGTTTTTGGAAATCAAGTTTTTAAGCTAGAATGCTAAGTTTAACTCATGATTTTTTGTTATAATGCTTAGCTGCTTCTACAAGGAGAATGGAAGCTTTAACGTTTGGAAAAAAAAACTAAGTTAAGGAGGAAAAAAAAAAACAACAGGTGAGTTTCTATACCTTATTACTCGGATATCGTATAGCTATCTTGAATCATTGTCGAGTTCACAGTGAGTTCTATGATGATGTATGCTCTCTATTGTCTGAGAATGCTTTGCATGCATAAGGTTGAGTAGGTATATGGATATCCGCAAGTGTGTTGGTATGCATAAAATAGTTGTGGTACCATACATAAATTTAGCGTACTCCATGATAATATGTTTATAAGTTGAATGTATTGCATGTTCATGACGGAGAAGTATGGAGGGAAAATTATTGACAAGTTAAAAGTGGGCTCAAACCGTGGTGTGAAAACCTCCGGGCCTTGCAGAGGGGACACTACGGTGTTCGAGCATCAAGGTTAAAAGTGGAAAAATAGAGGAATGGTTAGATAGATAGGGAATGAAATTTTTGTTAGATTTCACAATCTGGTGTTGCTAGGTGTAGACCGTGATGTGTGAAGCTCCGGGCCTTACGGAAGGGACATTGCGATGTTCGAGCATTAAGGTTAGAAATGAGGCAAAATGATATTGACTGGCTCGCTAGAGTGACAACATGATGACATTTATTAGGTTCCATTAAGCAACACCACGATGACGGTCAGTAGGCTCTATGGGAGCGACACCACGATGGCGGTAATGTCCTACGGGGTGACACCTCAAGAGAGGTTTAAAATGTAAGACAATAAGTTGACTATGGAAACCAACAGAGTCCACCAGGATTGTAACAGTCTGTTTCTCAATGGTGTCAAAAATAGTGGTTTCGAGACTACATTTCCAATATGTCAGTTTGTAAATATTAACTATTTAATATTTACGAGGTCTTAGGTGACGTATTAAATTTTGCTTTAGAAATTTTAACGTTAAATAAGTTAATTAAAAGAAAATAGGTTAATTCGTAAAAGATGCAAAACTTATTTATAATTTAATTTTGTTGATTTAATAGTTTAGATTACTAAATGTATGAGGGTCCAAATGGTATTTAGACCATGGTGATTTAAATGGACGGTTTTAGGCTAGACATTAATTAAAAAGCATGTTTTGGTTAAAGGGCAAAATTTTAATTAGTTAAATTGAACTTAAACTAAAAAAAGAAAAGGGCCATCTTCTTTAGAGGGATTTTTTTTCCACCGAAAAACCAAGTGAAAAACTCCATTGAAGGAGCTTAGGTTTCAGCAAAACAAGCTTGTGCATATCAAGAACAAGTTGATAATCGAGGGAAAGGGAAGGTAGCGAAATAGTCCCTAAACTTTTATCATTACTGCAATTTAGCCGTAGTAAGTTCGTTCGGTTTATTTTTCATATATTTTAAAATGTGCATTGAATATATAATGGATTGTTGAATACCTTGATTGAGTACTTGATGAGTCCTTAGTATTAATTGAGAATATAGTTTTATTTGGAATTTATTTAATGATAATATGATTTGAGCCGTATGAACATAGGATAGAGTATGATTGGCATGCCAATAGATTATAGAGTGCATTGTACGGGATTGATATGTGAAAGGGCGATGATTTCTGATTTATATTTATGCACTGAATATATTGAGGTTCAGCATTTTTTGGGAATTGTCGAGTTATATTACAGTGATTTTGGCGTGTTACCGAGGGCGGATGTATTTCCTTCGAGCTTGGCACTTAGTGCCTGAGAGTGTTTTCGGAGGGATGTTAGCCTACGGGCTAGGCACTTGGTGCCAAGGAATGTTTTTTGTTAGATTGTCTCATTTGTGCTATTGGCATGTTTTGGGTGCATAACTGTGTACTCGTATCTCTTATATCATTCATCGGGCAACATTTTCAGTGTTAAATGTTTTGTTCATGAACTTTTTATAGCATTATGGCCTGATATTGAATAATCTCGTACGATTATATTCAAATGTAGCTCATACTCTTTTATGTATAACTCACCTGCTATGAATTTTTTATAGCATTATGGCCTAATATTGGCTTTTTTTGGGGCATAACTATTAATCTTGTTATTTAAGTTTTCATGTTATTTCAATAGGCTTTATTATTTTAAATTGATGAACTTACTAAGCTATATAAATGCTTACTTGTGTTAGTAGTCTATTTCGTTGTAGATAACATTTCATGAAAATCAGGCGATCGGATCAAGATGAAGAAATCACACTATCTCGATATCTTTTAGTAGCTTTGAACATTTACTTTTGGTTATATGGCATGTAATAGGAGTTTTGTAAAGGCTTTGATTTCTAGTTACTCGGGGTAGTTACCATACTTAAATGATTTTGTCTTGGATATATTTTGGTTTATGTGTAAACATGCCTTTAATGTTGGGCTTGTTTCGGTACATAAATAAGTGTTTGTCTTTTGGTTATATACTACTATTAAAGGTAATATTATGCTAGAAGTAAACTTGAATGGTTTGTGTGAATGGGAAATTTTGATTTGTGCTCATGGTGAGGAATTATAGGCTTTATATGTAACTTGGTTGATAAATTGAATTGTGGTGTCAATGAGGACACATTGGTTAGGCACTTAGGATGGATGTTTTGAAATGTTTTGAGCTTGTTTAGTTGTGTTTTGAGAAATTCTAATTGATGGTAATTGGGTCGCTTGGCGTACAAGTAAGCATGTTTTGGTAAACTTGATTTTTAAGGTAAATTTAGGAGCACATGGCCTAGGACACAGGCTGTCACACGTCCGTGTGCCACACACGGTCTCCCCACATGACCATGTGTTATTGTTGTTTTAGGTGTAGGTTTCACACGGTTGTGTGTCTCAAGTCAGTATGTTACACTGTTTGGCACATGGCTTACGACACGACCGTGAGACCCAACTTCGAATGCTCACATAGGTTGGCACACGGCTTGCAACATGACAGTGTGATCCTATTTCAAATATTCATATAGGTGGACACACAGGCTGGGACATGGCCGTGTGTCCATACTTCGAGTACTCACACGGTCTAGGGTGTGTCACATGGTCATATGACCCCTTTTTTTCAATTTTCCCAGATTTTCTGTTTTGATTAAAAATGAACCCTAATTTTTTTTCAAGTTATTCTTAGGGCCCTATAGGCTCGATTTAAGGTCCATATATGTAATTCCTACTTGATTTATATGAATTAATGAATGATATTAGATAATTTGTATAATTGTATCTATTTGAGTTTAAATGTTTTGAATTGTTTTATAACACCCCATAACTCTAGCCCAGTAATGGAAACGGTTAGGGGTGTCACATTTAGTGGTATCAGAGGTATGATTTATCTAGTTTTGGGATTGAACGTAGCACATTTAAGGTCTAGAAATTATATGCCATATAAACTGCGATAGTGTGATATTATTAATGCGATCTAACTGCTGATTTTCTTATAGATTTTAAACAAAGTAAATAGTAGCATCTCGACTAATGAACAAGAAACAAGTCATAGCTTACCGTTTCCACAAATGTCTAAAAATGAGGGTAAAACTATTTTCTTCGGTTTAATGGGTCAGTGGTTCACGGAATTTATACGAACCAACCCAGTGGCTCAACAACCTCCACCCCTGCCTCTCGTGATACCTCCACTTGCTCCGAAATGAGTCGACGGATCTTTATTGACAAATTTAGAAAATGTGGTATTGAAGAATTTTGGGGTAGAGCAGAAGATGATCCAACTAAAGTTGAGCATTGGCTCGAAAACATTCAGCGGGTCTTTGTGTAACATCCTGAATTTTTGGGCCTGTGCGTTTAATGGGTGAATATGTTTAATATATTAATTTAAGTAATAGGGGTCCAAATTGGGCTCAGAATTAGGCAAAGGCCTTGATTAAAATTATCTGTTTGGGCATTATAGGGATTAAAAGGTAGTATCTATGTTTAAAATACCAAAGTGGGCTTGTGGCCCAATCTTAGGAAGTGACGCCACACAAGGGAGTAAGGGGCCCAAATTTAAGTTTCATGGAGCCCAATTCTTTTAATTTAAGTTAGCTAAATTTTGGGCATTAGGATTAGGTGGAGTGGATGGCAACAAGGCTAAAATTTAAGGGTTTTAATGTTTAAAATATGTGGATAATAAGCAGATAAAGGCTATTATTTAGGAATTTATTTTATGTGGATAATAAGCAGATAAAGGCTAAAATTTAGGGGTTTTAATGATTAAAATATGTGGATAATATGTTGATAAAGGAGGGAGGAGTTAGAGATAATTAAGTCTCTTTTAGATGAGCTAGTAGATTAAGATAAAGGAGAAAAGATAGGATTTATCTCAAAGGTTAGGTAAGTGCTGAGAAATTTCTATAAATAGGGGAATATCTCTTCAATTTCGACATTTGGGTTTTTCTCTCATTCTTTTCTCTTCTTCTCTGAGTAAAAGCCGAAAACTCCTAAAGTTCCATCTTCTTCTTCATTCTCTGCAAAAGCCGAAATCTCTAAGCTTAATCCCTTATCTTCACTTTGATTCAAAAGCCGAAACTCTTTCCATTCTTTTTCTTCCTAGCCGAAATCTTCAAGTCTCTTCCTTGTTTTCTTTTCTTCTTCTCTTTTCCCGTCAGAAACCGAAACTCTTCACTCAAGTATTTTAAAAGCCAAAGACACATCAGCCTTATCTTGTTCATACTTTTTCCGGGAATTTCCTAAAAGCTGAAATCCCTAGATCTCATCTCCTGTGATTGCCGAATTGCTTCTGTGGTGCCTACTTGTGCCGAAATCTGAAGGGAACTTTAGTGGAGTCAATCGCATAGATCTCTAAGTTATAGATCGGCAGCACTCGATTCATGTTACTTTCGAGATTTCAAGGTAAGAAGATCTATTAGTTTCAACGTGTAAATTCAGGATTTACTAACCCTTGGCCGAATATAGGAGAGGCCCTATTTTCACATCTTTCCGGCTTTTTGAGCAAAGTTGTAGATCGATCTAGCAAGGGTATCGACATTAATCAGGTGTGTAACTTCTCACCCCATTAGATTGAATGCTATTATGTATATATATAAGTATAAATCGCTATACTCTGTTAAATGTCGAAATCCCTGCATAACGCTTGAAAACCGTAGAAGGGTAAAGGCTAAATATCGTGTTAGTGTTTTTTGCCATTCTTCAGTGAATGTTTCTGTTAAAAAGATATGTTGTGCATGTCGATTTCTATGTATGCTCGGGGTTGGGTGATTGATAAAAAGGGAAGTGATCTGCTCGTGGCTTATGCCATTTCACCGGTGACTCTGTCACAACTCGCTTCTGTGGCTTTTGCCATTTCACTTGGTGGTCATCACAACTTTGACGATGAAGCGGCATGATCGCCATCAATGGCGTGTAGCGGTATGGGTTGATTGTAGAAATCCCCAATAGTGTGGCTGGCAGGTAAGGGTGGCGTGTAGCGGATGGAAACCTAGGATTGGGTTGGGTTTTTGTGTATGTTATCTTTTATATTATGTTCTATATTCTTATCTGTGGGCTAAGGCCCAGTCTGATGGTGCACGAGGGTTGCACACTGAGTCTCACGACTCACCCTTTTAATTTAACATTTTCAGGTAGCACCTAGTGCAACGGACCGGGATGGAGAGAAACGCAAAGTGGCCATGCAAGAGAGTATTTGGATTCAACAAAAAGACTTTAGTATTTTATTTTATATTTTTATTTAATGGGTTTTAAACCTCGTTGTAATAAGGCCATGGGCCACTAGACTATTATTTATGTTTTTGGGTTTAAGTTGGGTTTAATTATTAGACATTTAATTTTTATGATTAAAATTAAGCTAAGACATGTACAAGATTTTTTGGATTTTAATTAAAATTCACCAAGGCAATTTATAACTTTATATCTTATATGACTTAATAAATTATTAAGCTTTCGGTATTAATGATTAAACCTAGAAATCATTTTCCAAAATGCGACATGTTTTACAAAATCACTCAAGTGACATACCAGATCCGGTTGTAGTGTTTGGGCCGGGTTTGGGGTATTACACTTTGATTGAATGGCTTGTTCTCCTAGTGATTATCTCAGCTATGCTGTGTATTTATTGAAAGACAAAGCTTACAACTGGTGGTCGACGCTGTCAGCAGTGGTACCGAAGGATAACATTAACTAGGACTTCTTCAATTCTAAATTTAAAAAGATGTATGTCAGCAAACGGTACGTAGATCGGAAAAAGAAAGAATTTCTTGAGTTAAAGCAAAAGAATAAATCAATAGATGAATACGAGAGAAAGTTTATGTATCTCAGCAAGTACGCTCGAGAAATTGTGCCAAATAAGGAAGAAATGTGCATCCATTTTGAAGATGGTTTAAACGACGAAATTAAAATGATGATTGGAGGGACAAAAATTTGATAGTTTGTGGTACTATCTGATCGGGCTCAAAAGATGGAGGAATTTTATAATAATAAGAAACAAAGAGAAAGGAAGGCTCATGAGTTTAATAAAAGAAGCTTCTCAAAGTCGTTCTCTGCACCGCCTTCAAAGAAAACAAAAGAAGAAATTATTCGTGACACTTCAGCATCTAGGTTTCCGAGTAGAAGTAAATCAATTCAACATGATTCCAAAAATTCAGTTAAGCCTGCTAATAGTGTGGAAACTGTTCGAAATACTCCTAAGTTGATTTGTAATCATTGTAGAAAACTTTAGACTAATGAATCTAGAACCAAACTAGGTGCGTGTTACAGATGTGGTTCGACTGATCATTTTGTGCGAAATTGTCCAAGATTAGATGGAGATAATGGTGAACAAGGTGATAAAAAAATGTCAACACCTCATAAAGGTAGATGCCTTGGTTAGAGCAGTAATACTAAAGCAAACTGTAGTGGGATCAAATATACGATTTGCCAATCTGAAGTTAGAGCACCTGCACAAAAATATGTTTTTCGAGCTAAGGAGGAAGCTACCGCATCTGATGTTATTGCTGGTATATTCTATCGCTTTGATGTTAATACATATCCATTGATTGACCCTAGGTCAACTCACTCGTATATTTGCATTGCATTAGTAATGGATAAGAATTTACCTATTGAGTCAATGAGTTTGATGTTCAAGTTACAAATCCACTAGGTCAGAGTGGTAGTTAATTTAATATGTCATAAGTGTCCACTGAAAGTTCAAGGCTGTGAATTTCTTGTTGATTTGATATTTCTACCCTTTTGAGAATTCGATATTATTCTAGGAATGAATTGTTGACATTACACGATAATGTGGTAAACTATATATTGAAATGAATTGATTTGAAATGTCAAACGGGTGATGTAACACCCCTTACCAGTATCTTACGCTGGAACCGAGCATGAGGCATTGCCGGACTCAACTCATTTGGTCATATAACCTTGGGCTATCAAACTCATTTCAAAAATTATAACTTCTCCATTCATATGTCTAACATCCTTATAATGGACCTACGAGGCCCTAAACGTGCTTCCAAAAGATTTCGGGGATAAATTTGGAAACTACTACGCACTTAAGAAAATTTTACCTAAACAGGGGCCATATGCCCGTGGAAAATGGGACACACCCGTGTAGGCAGGTCGTGTGGTCACGCAAGCCCATGTCCCTATCTCATGTGCAAAAACCTGGACATTCTGTTTGTGACACACGGCCTAGTCACACGCCCGTGTGGCTAGCCTGTGGTCAACACTGATTAATCCACACGGCCTGGGCACACCCGTGTGCTTTAACCGTGTGACGATTCCAATTCCAAATTCAAGGTGCAGACTTCACACGGCCTAGGTACACGCCCATGGACTGACCGTATGTCACATACGGCCTAGACACATGCCCGTGTGCCTACCCATGTGGACAAGAACAAGGCTATTTTCCAAGTTCTTTGCACCCCTCTAGCTCACACCTCATGAACCCATTCAACACACTAATAAACAACTCAGAATTTCAATATGAACCTCCATGGATAACTTTATATTTTCATAAATGATAGGGTGAGCCATCAACCGTGTCAATATACAAAATAGTTATCTTAACAAGGGGCCAATACACTTTTGGCCAAATCAACAAAATAATCTAACTAATCTAGCCCCTATACATGCCATATACAAAATCACTAAGTCTAAGCTTTAAGCTTAGTAAGTTTACATGTAATCAATATAACATTATCGCATGTACTAATCATTTATATAGCATTACATACTAAGCAAGAAACAATCTATTTTCATAATCATGCTTACTCATTTCCTCCTTTTCTATATTCCCACCATATCACAAGCTTAATGTATACATTCATTAGCATGTTCCCCTGCACTTAGCATCACAATGTCACATAAAACAACACATCACAACCTCTTAATCAATTACCCGTAGTCAGATTACTCGGTGGTTTCGCACTTACCCCACTATCAGTCTTTATTAGGGTGGTATTGCACATAGCCCACCAAAAAGGTTAGTTATGGTGGTATCGTACATAGCCCACCAAATGATAAATAAACGATGGTATCGCACATAGCTCATCTTAATTAAGCAACAAGGTGGTATCGCACTTAGCCACTATCAAATGCTGTTATGACATGTTCATATGACTATTTCATCATTCATACAATAATTATTCAATGACTACCACATTCGATCCACTTGAACCACACACGTTCTCAATCATGCCATACACCAATTAGCAACATAATGTGTATAAAGAAAATGCATTGTTTACACATAAACTTACCTCGATACAAAATATGTCAATTTGCAGTTTAATCCGAAACCTTGCCTTTCCCCCGGTCAAGGTTGATTCCATGTTCTTCTTGATCTATAATAATAAAATTCATTCATTTAGATCATCCTATGATCACAATACCTCAAAATCTACACTTGGGAAAAAATGACCATTTTGCCCTTGTATTATGGTAAAATTACGATTTTGCCCCTAGGCTCGTAAATTATTTTTCAACACATTTTCTCAATAAATAAGCCTATTTTAACATTTATTTCTCTTACAACTACTCACCATTCTCACCATTTCATGCATTTATGACACAAATTCATTCTTTGTATTTAAGCCCTATTTAGGTGTTTTCATGCTAACACCTTTCACAAAAGTTGTTTTTCATCTCCTTAACATTCATTTTCTTCCATAAAAACTCAGTTCACAACATGAACACTCTCATGGCAAGTCCCTAGACTTTCAACCATATCACAAACTAGTCCCCTCATCAGCTAGCTTAAGCTTTGAGGACTCCAAAAGTACAAAAATTATCAAATAAAAACCATCTAAATCATTTACTAGCAAGGGAGATAGCTTGGCCGAAAGTTTAAACCCCCAAAGCTCTATTTCTTCTTTAATTTTCGGTGGAGAGAAGATAGGTGAATAGTGAAAGATGATAACATCTTTTACTCCTCTTATTTTATTCATTTTTACCACCTAATATCCACTAGATTTGACCAACATTAAAAATCTTGTCTCCCTAGCTCCAATATGGCCGACCACCACTAGATAAATGGTCTAATGGCATTTTTAAATCCTCCAAATTACATTCTATAGCTATTAGGTACCTCTACCTTATAAAATAGAACTTTCGCATCTTATGCGATTTAGTCCTTTTTCACCATTAAGCATGCTATTGCTAAAATTAAAGCACCAAAATTTCTACATAGCCATATTTTAATGCTATAACACATAAAATAATATCGAATAATTTTCCTTATCCTCGGTTTAGTGGTCTCGAAACCACTATTCCGACTAGCCCCAAAATCGGGTTGTTACAGGTGAAATAATTTTAGTTCAATCAGATAGATCAAACAGTGTTACCAGAGTTATTTAAGCTATTTTGCACAGAAAAATTGATTCATAAAGGTTGAAAGGCATTTCTAGCATATATACTTGATACTCGAGATTCAAAGTCGAAGTTGGAAGGTGCCAATTGTAAAGGAATTTATAGATGTGTTTCCTGAAGAGTTACTGGGATTGCCAATGAAGAGTGAAGTTGAATTTGTTATTGAGTTGACACCTAAAACCGCTTTAATATCAATTTCGCCATATAGAATGGCACCAATTAAGTTGAAAGAATTTAAAGCACAGTTGCAAGAATTATTAGACAGAGGTTTTATTCAGCTGACCATGTCTCCTTAAGGAGCACCTGTGTTATTTGTAAAAAAGAAAGATGGCTCATTGAGATTATATATTAATTACAAGCATTTGGTTACAATAAAGAATAAATATCCTTTAACCCAGGTCGACGATTTATTTGATTATTTGAAAGGTTTAACCATGTTTTCAAAAATAGATATAAAATCTAGGTATTATTAGTTACGAGTAAAAGATTGTGATGTGTCAAAATCTACTTTCTAAACCCGTTACAGTCATTATGAGTTTCTCGTGATGCCTTTCGAATTAACTAATGTCCCTGCTGCATTTATGGATTTGATTAATCGGGTTTTCTAGCCTCATTTGGATAGATTTGTGGTTGTATTTATTGTTGACAAACTGATCTATTCTAGAACAGAATCCGAGCATGCTCAACATTTAAGAATTGTGTTACAGATTTTACGCAATAAATAGTTGTTTGCAAAATTTAGTAAATGTAAGTTTTGGCTCTATGAGGTTGGATTTCTTGGTCATGTAATTTTTTTTGATAGAGTTCATGTTGACCCAAGTAAAATTTCTACCATTGTCAATTGGAAAGATCCAAAAAATGTTTTAGAGGTACAACATTTTCTGGGCTTAGCAGGTTATTATCGTCGTTTTGTTAAGAATTTTTCTATTATTGCGTCACCAATGACCAAGTTCTTACAAAAAAATGCTGAGTTCATTTGGTCAGATAAATGCCAATAGAGTTTTGATCAGTGGAAAAGCATGTTGACAGAAGTTGTAGTACTGATTCAACCTGAATCTAGAAAAGAATATGTTGTTTACAATGATGCATCGCTCATTGGACTAGGTTGTGTGTTGATGCAAGTCGGAAAAGTAATAACATATGCCTCTCGCCAGTTAAAGCAACATGAGAGAAACTACCCAACTCATGATCTATAATTGGTCGGGATTGTTTTTCCTTTGAAGATTTGACGGCACTATTTGTACGATGAAAAATGTCACATATTTATTGATTAAAAAAGCTTGAAATATTTGATGACTAAAAGAGAATTGAATTTGAGGCAGCGACAATGGCTTGAAATGTTGAAAGATTATGATCTCTTTATTGGTTACCATCCGGGAAAAGATAATGTGGTTGCAGACACAGTTAGTAAAAAATCATTATTTGCTTTGAGAGCATTGAACGTTTGATTGAATTTGAATAATGATGGTTTTGTTTTAGCAGAATTGAAAATTAAACCATTATTTCTTCAGCGAATTCAAGAGTTGCAAAATGACGACTCAAAGTTGATAGCTAAACGAGATCAGGTTCAAAGTAATTCGTCTACAGAACTTAGTGTTGATGCCGATGGTATACTTTACTTTCACAAGAGACTGTATGTTCCGAACAATTTGGAATTGAAACAATACATTTTGTCTGAAGCTCACAGTAGTACGTACTCTATTCATCCGGGTAGTATAGAAATGTTTTTTCATTTGACACAGATGTATTGGTGGTCGGGTATGAAAGGCAACATTTCTGAGTTTGTAGTTAAATGCATAGTTTGTCAGCAAGTAAAAGTCAAGCATCAAGTATTGTTTGGATTATTATAGCTTGTCATGATTCCAGAATGGAAGTGGGAACAAGTCACGATGGATTTTGTATCTGGATTGCCTATATCATCAAGAAAGAAAGATTCAATCTGGGTTATTGTTGATAGATTGTTGAAATCAGTCTATTTTATTTCGGTCAGAATGGATTCTTTGCTTGAAAAATTAGCTGAGTTTATGTGTCTGAAATCGTTAGATTGCACGGAGTGCCAATATCAATTATTTCAAATCGAGACCCGAGGTTCACATCTAGATTCTGGGGTAAACTTCATAAGGCTTTGCGCATTAAATTAAATTTTAGCACAGCACAGACAGATAGGCAATCAGAACGAGTAATATAGATTTTGGAAGATATGTTACAATGTTGTATCATTGAGTTTGAAGGTAGCTGAGAGAAATACCTGTTGTTAGCTAAATTTTCCTATAATAATGACACCATTTGAAGCTTTATACGGTAGAAAATGTAGAACACCATTGTACTAGTCTGAATTGAGCAAATCTAAGTTAGTTGGAATTGATTTGATTCGTGAATTGGAAGATAAAGTTTGAGTTATTTGTGATTGCTTGAAAGCCGCACCAGATCGTCAGAAGTCGTACACAGATTTGAAAAGAAAAGATATAAAATTTGCTCTTGGTGATGGTGTGTTTTTGAAAGTTTCACCGTGGAAGAAAGTGGTTTGCTTCAGCATAAAAGGGAAATTGAGTCTGAGTTCTATTGCACCGTATGAGACTATTGAGAGAATCGATCCTATAGCTTACATATTAGCCTTACCTCTTGAACTCGAACTAATTTACAATATTTTTCATTTTTCGAAGTTGAGACGATATAAATAAAATTCTTCACATGTAATTACTCCCAGTGAAATTGAATTACAACTGAATATGTCATATTCTAAAGAACCGATGAGAATTTTAGCTCGCAAGGTAAAAGAACTGCGGAACAAACGAGTACCATTAGTAAGAGTTTTTTGGCATCGACACAGTATTGAGGAAGCTACTTGGGAGACTGGGGAATCAATGAGATTTCAATACCCGAATTTATTCTAAGGTAACAATTTTGGGGATGAAATTTCCTAAGGAAAGAGAGCTGTAACAGCCTGTTTCTCAGTGGTGTCGGAAATAGTAGTTTCAAGACCACAATTCTGACATGTCAGTTCATAAATATTAACTATTTAATATTTATGAGGTCTTAGGTGTCGTATTAAATTTTTCTTTAGGAATTTTAACATTAAATAAGTTAATTAAAGAAAAAAGGGTTAATTCGTAAAAGAGGCAAAATTTGATTATTATTGAATTTTATTGATTTGATAGTTTAAATTACTAAATGTATGATGGCCCAAATGGTATTTAGACAATGGTGATTTAAGTGGACAATTTTAGGCTAGACATTAATTAAAATGCATGTTTTGGTTAAAGAACAAAATTTTAATTGGTTAAATTGAACTTAAACTAATAAAAAAAAGGGGGGACATCTTCTTTAGTGGGATTCTTTCCACCGAAAAGCCAAGTGAAAAATTAGAGGAGCTTAGGTTTCGAAAAAACAAGCTTGTGCATATCAAGAACAAGTTGATAATAGAGAAAAAGGGAAGGTAGCAGAGTAGTCCCTGAACTTTTGTTATTACTACAATTTAGCCCTAGTAAGTTCTTTTGATTTATTTTCATATATTTTAAAATGTTTATTGAATATACAAGTGATTTTTGAATACCTTGATTGAGTACTTGATGAATATTTAGTATTAATCGAGAATATAATTTGTTTAGAACTTATTTAACGATAATATGATTTGAGCCGGATGAACGTAAGATAGAGTACAATTGGCATGCCAATAGGTTATAGAGTGCACTATACAGGATTGATATGTGAAAGGGCGATGATTCCTAATTTGTATTTATGCACTGAATATACCGAGGTTCAACATTTGTTGAGAATTGTTGAGTTATATTACAGTGATTCTAGCATTTTACCAGGGGCGGATGTATAGCCTTCAGGCTTGGCACTTAGTGCACAAGTGTGTTTTCGAAGGGATGTTAGCCTACGGGCTAGGCACTTGGTGCTAAGGCGTGTTTTTGGTTGGATTGGCTCCATTCTCTTGGCGTGTTTTGAGTGGATAACTGTGTACTCATATCCATTATATTGCTCACCAGGCAACATTTCCAATGTTAAATGTTTTTTTCATGAATTTTTGATAGAATTATGGCCTGATATTGAATGATCTGGTACAGTTATATTCACATGTATCTCATACTCTTTTGTGTATAACTTATCTGTTATGAATTGTGGTTGACAGGAAATACTGACTATTAATCTTGTTATTTAAGTTTTTATGTTATTTCGGTAAGCTTTATTATTTTAAATCAATGAACTTACTAAGTTATATAAAAGCTTACTTGTGTTATTTGTCTATTTCATTGTAGATAACATTTCGTGGAAATTGGGCTATCAGGTCAAGTTGAAGAAATCACACTATCTAGATATCTTTCAGAAGCTTTGAACATTTACTTTCGGTTATATGGCATATAATAGGTGTCATCATTTATAGTATAAACAGCACAACAAAAATATATGAAATTAAATTGGTGGTGCCCGCAAGCGTAGGGTCAAATTGTAATATAGTAAAATTTACAACGGAACACTAGCAAGTATTCCGAGGATCGTACCCAAGGAATTGTAGATTCGAGAAATTATTATTCAATTAGCTACAGAAAGTAATTACTAATCTAATCAAGTCATGAATGGACTCTCTCATCGGAATTTTAATTTTGAAATCATTGTTTCCGACACTACTGAAAAATAGGCTGTTACAGAGTGGGCTCATATCACAAACAAATCAAAGAACAAACACTATAACTTTATAGTGGAGAAAGCTCACTTTCTCTATGGGAAACCAAAACCAAAATTTACTGTCATAACTACCTATGAACATTAAATTTTATTTTGTATCTAAATAGATTTTCCTAAATTTCGATATGTTATCCATATATCAGCTGTGTGTATTTGGCTACCCCAAAGTCGCTATAAGAAAAATCACAAGAGTTTTATTTGACCAAGAAGAGAGGAAAAATAATATTTTAATAGAAAACCCAAAATCCCACTAAGACTTACTAGGTTGAGTGACACAGACTAAGTTTCCCACACTCAGTGTGCCACCCACCCCATACTATCCCATACTATAATGGGCTTATTGGTCCTTTCATGTATAAGTTATCACTATATGTTGTAACACCCCAAACCCGGACAAGACACCACGTCCGAATCTTCTTTAACTTATCGAAGCTTTCCTGCTGTTTCTCAGTCCAAACAAACAAAACTTCTTTCCTTAGCAACTTGGTCATCGGTGCTGCTATCAACGAGAAACCCTCAACAAACCTTCGGTAGTATCCGGCCAAACCCAGAAAACTCCGAATCTCAGCCACTGACCTAGGCGGTTTCCAATCCAAAACTGCCTCAATCTTACGAGGATCTACTCGAATCCCCTCAGCCGACACTACATGACCCAAGAAAGTCACTTCTCCAAGCCAGAACTCGCACTTACTGAACTTAGCATAAAGCTGCTTTTCCCTCAAAATCTGTAGTACCACCCGCAAATGCGCATCATGCTCTTCTTCTGTCCTTGAGTACACTAAGATGTCGTCTATGAAAACCACGACGAACTGATCCAAATACTGCTGAAACACCCTATTCATCATATCCATAAATGCTGTCGGCGCGTTAGTCAACCCGAACGGCATTACCAGAAATTCGTAGTGCCCATACCGAGTCCGAAACGCTGTCTTATGGATATCAGCCTCCTTAACCTTTAACTGGTGATACCCAGACCTCAAGTCGATCTTCGAGAATACCGCTGCACCCTTCAGCTGATCAAACAAGTCATCTATCCGTGGCAACGGATACTTGTTTTTAATCGTCAGCTTGTTCAACTGGCGATAGTCTATACACATCCGCATCGTACCATCCTTCTTTTTAACAAAGAGTACCGCGCACTTACGGCGAAACACTTGGCCTAATAAAACCTCGATCCAATAACTCCTGGATCTGAGCCTTAAGCTCCACCAATTCCTTTGGCGCCATCCTATACGGAGCAATAGACACTGGCGAGGTTCCTGGTAACAGATCTATCCCGAACTCTACCTCACGATCCGCGGCAAACCCGAAGCTCCTCGGGAAACACATCAAGAAACTCCCTAACGATTCGAACCTTCTCCACAAAGAGATTCCTTAGCCTCTAAGGCATACACATGAACCACATACGCTTCACGTACCCTTTCTCGACCATCTTCTCTCGCCTTCAGAGCGGATACCACATTTGATAAGTAATCTCTCCTATTACCTATCATAGCCACTTCATCACCCTCACCGCCTTGAGAACCATGCGCTTAGCGTGCAATCCAACTTCGCTGGTACTTGACCAACCAAATCCATCCCAAGAATCGATCGAACTCCCCAACGGCGGTTCCATCGGATCGGCAAACAAACACTACCCCTTGGAGTTCTAGGGTACATCCCTAAACAGCTTTATCTACAACTCACCGAGTGACCTGAGGGCTAATTACGGTCATCCGCCTAGAAGATATCTCAGAGTCTAAATCCATGGTCTCTACTATACTACTGGCAACATAAGAGTGCGTTGAACCCACATCAATCAAAGCAGTATAAGGAAAACCAAAGATCAAAAATGTACCGGTTATGACGTCTGGTGCGTCGCCCTCCTCTCGGCGCCTTGCTGCATACACCAACCCAGGCTGTCATGCCTCAGCACTACCCGCACCTCTGCCCGGTGCTCCACGGCCTCGACCAAAACCATTACCGCCTCTGCCATTACCACGACCCCTCTGCGGTGGCGGTCCATTATTTCTAAACTGATTACGGCCCTGACTCTCCGACTGAATCCTGGCCAACTTACGCAGACAGTCCCTCACGCGATGATCCAGAGAACCACACTCGAAGCAACCTTTTTCTCCGGTCCAAAGAACCACCCCAATGAGATTTCCCACATCGTTACATCATGCGGCGGTCCCCGCCTAGCGACAACAAACCTACTGGCATCGATTCGCCCACTTTCGGTCTAGCCCTTTTTTCTGCGGATTACCCGATGATCCAGAAGACCCAAAACTCCTCTTATGCCTATTTCTGTCCATGCCCTGCCTCACTGACTCCTTAACACCCTCGGCTACCTTAGCCTTCTCAACTAAGACAGCAAACTCGCGCTCCTGCTGTGGAGCAATCAGCAGTCTCAACTCGTCTCTCAGACCATCCTCGAAACGAACACACCTCTCATGTTCAGTGGCCACAATGCCCCTAGCATACCTACTCAGCTTCAAGAACTCAGCCTCGTACTCAGAAACAGATTTACTCCCCTGAACTAGCCTCAGAAATGCCTTTCGCTGAGCATCGATATAACTAGCTCCAATGTACTTTTTCTGATATGCAGCCTTGAAATAGTCCCATGTCAGATCCTCTGCTGCCATACTGTCCCGAACCGTGAGCCACCACTGGTATGACTCATCCCGAAGAAGCGATACGATGCCCTTTAACTTCTCTTCAGCAGTCAAGTCCAGATCATCCATGATCCGCTCGGTTGCTCTCGGCCAATACTCGGCGAGTCTTTGGAGCAACACCAGATACCCCTCGAAAGAATTCGGCCCCATTTGCCCGAAGTCGCTCAGGCACAGATTTCCTAACTCCTGCACCACCACCTACACCAGCTACCCTTTCCAACACTCGCAACATCGCCTGTGACACTGCGTCGTCCCCAGTCTGATCTTGGAACTCACCACCTCCAGCCGGTGGCGGTACCGGTATCTCATTTTCTGACCCCTGACCAGATCCTACGGGCTCAGAAACTGTCATTCTACCCCTACCTCTACCACGAGTATTACGACCATGTCCGCCTCGAGTACTCATGACTAATCTTTCTACGTATCTGTTTAAAGAGTTTTATGCATCAGTATTTATTCCACTGGTTTAAAAGCAAGTCTTATGAATATTTAAGGAGATTTGTTCTCGCGAGTTCACAGAGTAGTTTACAGAATCCTATCAGTTTTAGTCTCTAAAGAAATCCTACTATTGCTAACCATCCCATCATAGTACATCAAACCACAAGCAATAGTAAGGGGTACTTACCTGGGCGAACTGGTGCCGGAGACTCGGTGCCATGCCTTTCAAACCATACTTTAAAACAAAGACTATCAAAACAAACTTTTAAAACATTTTGGGCCTCAGGCCCACAGCCGAGCCTTTGAACTTAGCTCTGATACCACAATTGTAACACCCCAAACCCGGACAAGACACCACGTCCGAATCTGGTATGTTACGGGGAAAAACGTATTTGAGAGGTTAGGTTTTTCGTTTTAAAAGCTGGATGAAAACGCCTCACTATATAGTGTATTTGAAGAAAATTTGAGTAGACTTGTTTGAAATCAGCTGGTGTATTTGAAACCCGGAAATTTTGAAAAAAAACTCAATCAAAGTGTGTAGTTAAGAACGAGTTTATTTCATTTTTTAATATTCAAGTAGTTTCTTAGTGTTACTTAAGACATTTTAACTTGGTAGAAAATCGAGTTTTGATTTGAAAATCATTTGAGTGTCTAATGCAAAGTCATAGCGAGATACCCGATGGTATGGTTTAAAACACATTGCGTTATAGTTTTGAAATCATTGTCTTACCAAATTTTAGTAAAATTCCAACCCATATATTTTGTTAAGGCATATTTAAATCGACTTAAAGCATACACATCATAAAACATAATTTAAAGGCCTTTTTACAATCCAAAGTAGAACCCCAAATAATAGTAAATAAGCTAAAGTACCCAAATTATAAAGTCTGAGCAAATCTTTATTAAGCATGGCATGAGCACCCCGAGTCCATCCCGGCTCCATGTCCGCATCTAAGTGTCACCTGAAATGTCAAAGGAGAGGGTGAGTCGAATGACTCAGTGCATAAATCCCGCTCCCGATAAAAACAACATGCTAACACACCTCATACATAGCAACATAATTAATACAACCCGATCCTAACCATCCGTATCGCCTTTTCTACCCCGCGCGGTACCAAACCACTGGTGACCCAAAGTCACGATATCCATAAGTGTGGTGCCAAACCACTGGTGACCCAAAGTCACGAATAATCCAAAGATGGGGCCAACCCATCGTGTGATACCAAATCACTAGCGACAATCCCGTATCTCCCAAGTGGGGCCAACCCACGGTGGTGTCAAACCACAGGGACGAGTCGCAATGAGGTGCCAAACCTCTAGTGTCCCAAAGACACAGTGTGATACCAAATCACTGGTGACCGCAGTCACAAATCCGATGATGGGGCCAACCCATCGTGTGATACCAAATCACTGGCGTCAATCCCGTATAATCAACTGTGGGGCCAACCCACCGTGGTGCTAAGCCACCGGGGCGAGGCGCGAGGTGCCAAACCTCTGGTGACCCAAAGTCACAAAATATCACTGTGGTACCAAACCACCTGAGGTGCCAAACCTCCGGTGTCCCAAAGACACGAAGTGTCCCAAAGACACGGATATCATATCCCCCTCCTCTCATATCACCCATACATATCATATCGATGCAAATCATGTAAATCATGCACTCATGCCATTGGGTTTAACATCGCATCTCATATCACATACATCAATAACTATGATAGCACATACCATCAATAGAACTCATAGTAATTGAACTTACCCGGATCCGTGCACATACCCCATTTGGGTATCCAATAATCCATCATACTGCCATGATTTTAATAGGCAAACAGGTTTAATCACAATATTACTAAGTATCAGTGTGTTAGTTTACACACCTGGAATAATGAAGGCCTTAATCCCAAAGAAACGATCTACAATCTTTAAACTCCTTGCTCCTAGAATCGGCCAAACATAGGGGTTAGGTACTATGACCATTCGGCCAAAGACTTTTAAGCCAACAGGAGTCATTATCAACCCTTACCTTTATACTTATTTTGGTTTCCTACCCAATCTCGAATCAAGCAGTGGTTCTACTGATGATCGGCCAACCCCTAAAAAGAGAACCATTAACCCTTTGATACCTTAAACTTAATCAAAACTTAAATAATTAACCAATAATAATAGAACTTGCCACTTACCACTGCTTACCAATCGGTTAGAAGAATAGAAAAACTCTTTTTGATTACTTCCAATATCCAAAGACCCTAAAACGAGATGATTAACAAAAGGTTAACACCCTTCCATAATAGCCATATTCGGCCCTTAATCAACCCAAACGATTAAGAACAGAAAACGAGGAGAAATGGCCATTCGGCCAAAAGCTTACCAACACCACCCAATATTCGACCATCTCACACTAGGAGAGAACCACAAGAGATTCGGCCAAGACTTGCACCAAAAGAAGAACAAAAGATTCGGTCAAAATGAAAACACAAGCTAGAGGGAAATTTCGACAATCACCAAGGGAGGGTTCGGCTAGTATCTTAAAAGTGAAGCAAAAGAAAGATGTGTTCAAGAAGAAGAAGAGAATCGGCCAAGGTCTTGAGAAGAGAAGAAAATGGAAAAGAGATAGGTGCTTTTCGGTTTTGGAGAAAAAGAAATGGAGAAAGTATTTGGAACAGGAGGTTTCGGCTACAATGTTTTTAAGAATGAAAGAAAAACAAAAATGCCAGAAGAGAGATTAGAGGTTTCGGTTTTTCACACTTGAAAAGAAAAGAAAAGAAAAAAAAAAGGAAATGGGAAGAGATATTCGACTACACCCTACTCAAGAGAACAAAGAAATTTCGGCACACCTTTGAAAATTTGGTCTTTCGGTTTCAAAAGATGAAGAACAAAATGAGAGAAGTTCACTTGTAAATCGGTACACAAAAGACAAAAAGAAAACCCTTAGAACATTCGGCTAACCAATGACCAAAGAAAAGACTTTTTGCTTGATATTCCAAAGACCGAAAATGCACCCAAAATGCCAAAAATGCAAAAATGCATTTCGGCTAGCACCTCCCCACACTAAGCCGTCCACTCCCCCACTCCAAACTCCCTAAAATTTCGGCCACATCCCCAAATACACTCACCACCACTCATTTCAAATGAGTTGAACAAGTCCTCCTCCACTATTTGCTCTCCACCCTACATTTGAACGGTTTGACCAAGTCCATGGTAGAATTCGAATTGCCTTCAACCTCTTCCTCCATGCCGTCCAAAATGAAACAAAAAGAGAGCACTCTGCAGCTTAAACTTAAGACCTCTCCCTCCTACAAGTGACGCCAACTCCAAGCCTCCAAGTGACGCATGCCTTGCCACTTTGCTAGCTCACTTATTGTGCTCCAAAAACACCAAATAATCTTTATTAACCCCAGCTCCTTCAGCTCCTCTCACTTAATGCTCAAGAACTAAAATTTTCCCATCTACTCAGGCTTACTCCTAGCTTACAGCTAAGCCCCGAACCCACACAAACAGCAATATAGCACACAAAACACATGCAAAACATGCCATAACAAAATAGCCCCTAACCCGGGATATTACATATGTGGAGTCCAATTTTAATTAAAATTAAAACAAGCTCTTATAATTATCCAACCCAATAACTAGTTTTCTATTTCCAAGATATTATTTATCTAATTATTTCAATTAAATAATTTTTTCAACACAATTCCAATTCAGTAAAAGTCATTACGACTTTACCATATTAGAATTTATGAGTAAATAAATCTAATTCTCATATTCAGTAAAATTGTAATGACTAATTAATTTAATTATTTAATTACAATCAAATAAATAATAATTAAAAGAAATTATATTAATTTATAAGTCATCTATTGTTCCTTTCAAGAAAATGCATTTATTGAGGATAATGACTGATGCAATCCATTTCCCATTCGTTGTTTTTATTCATTTATCGTATCAACTCTAATTGCAATCCATACAAGGTTTTGTTGAGCTAGTAGAGAGACTGATCGAACATATATAATTAGGGTTTAAGAAACTTGTAATTAAATTTCGACTCTTCATCTATTAATTACTATATTTTTAGTTATGGAGTCAATCCACTTAAAGTATCATGACTAAACTCCCCATTATATACCATTACAAAAGCAACTTAGATTTATGTTTTATCCAATTACCCTCATAGGATATTTTTAATCTCTTTAAGTTAAATCTATCCACCCAATTTAATCCTATTTTATCTCATGGTTAGCATTGCATCTTCCACGATGAAATATTATTACTAACAAATAGTAATAATTATCATTTATCCTTTGACGAATTACCTATGGCCACATTTCTTTTTCATGGTACATACTATGCCAATGAGAGGATACCATTTACTCTTTTAATTGAGTTATGAATTTCACTATTGTAAGTGAAGTCACGCCATAGAAAATTCATATACCCAACATATCAGTTTTCGGCTTTGATACCAATTAAGCACAAGCTTTGAATATATCAAAATATATGAGTCACATAAATATATAGTTAGCCATATACTTAGGATGTAGGTAAGTCATACTAAGAATATCACATGTGAATAACTTTATAAATGAATCCATGATAAATTTAACTTGGGTCCTATCTAATATATTGTCAATCCAGATAATTACACCTATGTCTCTATCTTATTTGGAGTCATTTGCTTCAATCCTAGGGTAAGGTATCTCCCCAACGAGACTTGATAGATAACATAATAGTTCCTTAGATCAATTGCAAATTTTGATTCCTCAAACTAAAAACTTTATAGATTACCTACTAATATAAGTTATCTTTTTGTATCATAATACATCTCTATGATGCAACATAGTATTAGTTAAACCTTAGGTAATGAATGAGACGATGTTTACTTATTCATTTTGCTTTTCATGTAAAAATAATTGAGGATAATTATACAAAAGATATTAACCATAGAATGTTTTTAACCAATCTATTCGAAAAATTACAAGCATAATGACAAAGTAATTGCACTAAGGGCACGAAATCCCAACATTTTGGGCCTATGTTCATTGTAAGTGACCCTTTTTTTATGCATGAAATATTTATCTATTGAACAAAAAAAAGGATGGACAACTTTTTAGACCAGCACATGATATTCATGGTAAATTATGCTAAAAAGAAAGAAACATTTATATTGACTTAAGCATCAGGCAACATCTTAGAGCACAAGCTCCAACACCTTTTAAGTCTTGTAAGAACTCGAGAGCATCTGAGCCTATTCAATATTCCTTAAAGAGTATTTCCAAGCCCAATCCATAAAAAAATGTACAAGATTTGGCATCGTCTGTGGAATTGAGAAAAAAAAAAATCATGGCTCAACCCCTTTAAAGTTAGCTTATTGGTTCTTTAGGTTCCTTTTCTCTTTATCTTGGAGTTTCTTCTCTTATAATTTTGGGATTCCATATATTTCAATTTATTTTTGGGTTTTTTCTCATATTATATTTTTCCATTTTTAGGGTTTCAAAAGATATTCTTCATTTCTCTATTTGTTAAAGTTCCCCCCTTATTTGGGTTTTTTGAAACCTCCTTAATATATCACATTTCCATTTTTAAATTTCATCTCAACTTGTGAGATTTCTTAAAGTTTGTTTTTGGATTTCTTGGAATTTTCTCAATTTGAGTTATTCTTGAAGTTTTCTCCACTTTTTAGGATTTTTGAAATTTCATCCAGAAATTTCATCTCCACTTTAGGATTCTTAAAGTTTCTATTTTTTGTTCTCTTAAAGCTTACTCCATTTGTGGGTTTCTATAAGATTTCCTAACATACTTCATCTCCATTTTTGGATTTCTTGAAGTTTTATCCATTTTACGTCTCTTGAAAGCTCCCTTAACATTCATAATTTTTTTTGTTCTTACACTCATATTTTATACTCATAATTTCTACAACCATGAAGCATAGATTCTGTAGTCAAGATTTTACAGTCACATACTTTAAATTCTAAAGTCATGATTATGCAACCCCAAACCTTAAATTTTGTAGCGCAGATTCTATAGTCATGATTTTACCTTCACAAACCTTAGATTATGTAGTCACAATTCTACAACCACATACCTCATATTTTACAATCACGACTTCGTAGCCACAAACTTAGATTTGTAGTATAAATTTATAAGACTTGTAACACTCTCTAACCCTTATCCGTCGTCGGAACAGGGTTATGAAGTATTACTGGTTATTACAAAACAAATACTAACAATCTCATAAATATTTAACATACACATTAGAATTTACCAACCCTGCAAATCTTAAACAACAAACAACTCAATATCCAATTATTCAACCAAATCAAAACACGATTAAACACTTCTAAAACATGCCAAAATGATAGACTTAATAACCAAATCAATGTACCAACATAAATACCTTTCACATTCTTACTCCGGATGAAGTATGACTATTTGTGTTCATACATACTTAACCCGGACTAATTATGTTTCAATCCAATTACAAACCATTCAACCAATTCAAACTAAAACCATGTAAATGGCTATATTATAAGACATATGTTTGTATATATATATATAAATCAACCAATATCATCTTATACACTATTAATATTCACATATCTAAATGACATCAAAAGACAACCTAGGTACATGCCATTACAAAAGAGAAAATACTTCACCACGTTTTTGAGTTCGGGATCGGCTTTGGATGCTGATTCAATGATTGAACTTTAACCTAACCTGCACACGAAAACAAACCATGCGCTGAGTATACACTCAGTAGTATTTCTATAATTCGAATACTTATTAAGCAAAAATTTATAAAAATTTTATACATGATTATACATAATAATAATCATTCAATAAAGAATCAATTTTATAAATTTATCTTCCATATCACTTTCAATCATCATATCCTCTATTTCAATCTCACAATTGCTATTCAATAGCATTTCACAATAAATTTCTCAATTTCAATTTCAATATTAATATCCATTTCTTATTCAATACCATTCAATGTCAATCATTTGATCAATTCATTCATATATCCCTATTAACACGACTCGGACTTCGACGGATACGCGGATCCAACCAAAACACACCAATACGGCACTCAGTGCCTCATCGGCCATGCCGAAGTAAAACAATACGGTACTCAGTACCTCATCAGATTTATCCGAAGTAATAACAATACGACACATATATAGTGCCTCATCGGAATTATCCAAAGCAATATTACGACACATATAGTGCCTCGTCGACTCGAGGTCAAAATATCCCTGAACACTTCCAATCCTATGACATGCCAACTATATCCGACTCAGTTCGATACAGTTAATAGAGTTTTCAATCCATTTCTCAATTCTCAATCAATTTACATTTCAATATCAATTCCACAATAATCACATAATTTCAATTCAATCGCAATTCTCTTACCAATCACATTTTCACATATACTCACAATTTCAATTCAATTCAATTTATTTCAATTCATTGCCACAATGCCAAACTCACCTCAATTCCACTTACCATATATAATAATAATAATAAATACAACTAATAGTTTTTATTTTCGGATTATAGAAATACAAACCATATTTTTCCGAGTCACTCATCATTGACTTTTTTTTTCCCCTTTTTAGCCAATGTCTCCGACTTAATGTTAGCTACAGAAATTAAAACAATTAAAAATTATCAATACACATACAATTTCACTTTGAATATTTCAATTTATTTTCAACTTTTGTATAAATTCTAATTAAATCCCTAATTAAAACTAATTTAATTTCTTTACAATTTATTCTTTATTTTTCATTCAATTTCCACCCAAAAGTAAACTTAATTCTCTAATTTTCACCACAATTTCCTAATTTCAAAATTCTTTCAATTTAGTCCCTACTACATAAAACCTTATGATTTATTTAACAATTCAATCATTTTCTCAATTCTAACTTGAAATTCTATCAATTTAAACCATAATTCTTCATTTAATTCAACATGAACTACATTTAAAAATCAACTAACTTTCAAAATTTCCACATAAATCAAGTAATATTTTGTTTTAGGATTCAAAAAACATCAAAATCACAAGAAAATGGACTAAATTGACTTATCAAATTAAGCTTAAGCTTCAAAACCCTAATTTATCCCTTTCTTTTTTCTTTCTTTTTCTTTCACCTGCTTTGTTTTTGCTATTCTGTTTCTTTAGTCTCTTTTTCTTTTCTTTTATTCTTTTTACTTTATTATTAAAATATTATAATATAATATAATATTATTTATTTATTTATTCTTAAATACTAAGTAAATGTATATGTATACTACAAATGTATGTATGTATTTATTACACTTTTACATTTTTATTACCATACAATTGTATTAATTTGATTTATTTATTTTATATTTATAATAATAATATAATATAATATATTTACTTATATTATAAGTAAATAATAATTACTAATATATGTATTTAATTAATCCACATGTCACCACCATCACCATACACTTGTCATGTTTTGGTTTAATTACTAGTTTAGTCCTTTGACTTTTCTCTATTCTTTAATTCAACTTTTACCCTATATTCAATCTAGTCCTCACGCTTAATTTAATCTTAATTTAAACTAATTCACCTAACCAAAACCTAATTGACCACACAACTAACTAAAAATATTTACGAATCCGTTTTACGTAAACGATGACCCGAAAATACACTTTTCCGATTACCCAACTATCGGGTAATTACAAGACCAGTTTTGTAATCTTCAGATTAAGTTCAAGTTTAAATTTTTGCTTTTTTATTATGTTGTTTTTTATTACTTCTCGATGGTGTTAGTTCATCAACAATGTTGTTTTGGATTCATTTATCCCATATTATTTTTGGATTCTACTTATCTCAAGTTGTGCTGGGTTGTAGTTAATGTTATTTATATATTGTTAGCATGTTGATTGTGGTATTCATTATGGAACATCAACAATATTTCATGTTATTTTTGGGTGCACCCTCTCCCATGTCGTGTTAGATTTTATTTCTATTAAGCTATGATTCTCTTCCATGCTATTTTTTATCACTTTAATGTTATTTGCATATTACATTTCTATGGAGCTCTGCCTCACTTTCAAGATGTTTTTGAGGTGTACTAGCTCCCATGTTTAAGATTTCATTTTTATGAAGCTTGTAACACCCCAAAATTTTGGTATTATTAAGGCATAATTGTTGAAAATACTCTCAATGTTTTTGGGTTTTTGGGTTTGAGCCCTTAATATTTTTTTTGGATTGACGCCCTCAACGTTATGATTTTTCCAGAAATCAACTCAATTTTAATGGGAACCGTGAGTTGACTATCAGTCAAACTGTCGATCAACAAAGTAGTCTATGTGGCGTACTAAATAAGCAGAAGGTAATACATGACGTCATCTATAAAAAAAATTGTTTAACAAATTTTTTTTTCATTTTGTTTCAATCTTGTTTGTTTTTCTCCGATTTCTCTCTTCCCCTCTAGTTGTTGTAGTCATTATGTCCAACCCCTATCACTGTCGCCGCCTTCCCTCTCACTCCTCACAGTCCCAACCCCCCACCACCGCTCATTTCCTTCTCACTCCTCATCATCGATATCACCACAAACGTCATAAAAACCTCGAACCTCATTAGCTTCTCCTCAAAGGACTTATAGAATTTTTTGTGAAAATTGATGCAATGATTAGGGTTTGAGTGGAGAATTTGGAAAGCAAAGAGATAGCCATTGTTGATGAACACTGGAAGAAGAAGAAGATGAAGAGATAGGTGGATTTTGAGGATGGGGCATTAGGGTTATGTATATATGGATTTTGTTTATTTTTTTTAAAGCTTTGAATGTTGCTTTCAAGTGAAGGTAAAGAAAATAAAAAATGGAAGGGTAGAAAACTAAGTCTTTACTATTGGCATTAATTTATCAACGTTAAAACATTTACTCTAATCCAATAGCGTGCAAGATTTTCTGTTTGATTTTCTACTTTTGGCCAGAAATTGGGCTATATCTAGTGAAGAAAATTTCGTCAATTTTTTATTTTTGTTTGACGAGCTAGGGATTTAGCATCTATTTATTTCTTTTTTTATTGGAAAAAGGGAATTGGTTTTATAAATATATGTTTGGTTTTGGGTCTTATTGGATTGTTCAGAGTAAATTAAAAGAAAAAGAAAAAGGGAAACCTTAGGTCAGATAGGAAAAGATGAAATCAAATTAGAAGATGTTGAAGAAGGTGAAATTTTGGATTTTGCTTCGATAGAGGAGATAAGTGAGGAAGATTTTAACAAGTTTAATTCTACCTTTCCTAGGATGTACATTTCTGAGACGTTTGTGGTGAGATCGATGATAAGGATTGAGAGGGAAAGGAGTGGTGGTACGGGTTGGGATAATGAGAAGTGAGAGGGAAGGCGGCGGTAGCGATGGGGTTGGACACAACGACGACAACAACTACAAGGGAAGAGAGAAAGATGAGAAGAACAAACAAGATTGAAACAAGATGAAAAGAAAAAGAATTTTGTTAAACAAATTTGTTTTTATAGATGACATCATCTATAACCTCATGCTTATTTGGCATGTCACATAGGCTACTTCATTGACTAGTAGTTTGACTAACGGTCAACTTACGTTTCTTGTTAAAATTGGCTAATTTATGGAAAAATCGCAACGTTATGGGCGTCAATCCAAAAAGAAAGGTCAAGGATTCAAACCCAAAAACCCATAAACTTTAAAGGTATTTTTGATAATTATGCCTATTAATGATAGTATTTTGGGAAAATAAATTGTAATTTTTTTGAGAAAGCAAAAATTATCATTCGAATAATGTTTGTAGAGTTAAATTAGATATCGACAAGAAAAGTATAATTACCCATTTTTGGAAAATAATTAAATTAAAATTTTAGGAAAAGAATGAGAACTAACGTGTAATTTGATATTATTTTATATGAAAATAACATTGAAAATATACTAATATTTAGAATTGAAAATATTGGTTTTAGCCTAAATTGAAATATAAAAGAAGTTAGGGGAACTTGAAGTACAATTATAACATTTAGTGAAAAAGGGCTTAATCGAAATTAAATAAGAAGTTGAGATAAAAATACATTGTTACCTTTTTAACATTAAGGATTGAGTAAGATGTTTTAAGAGTCCATTGCGCATTTGATGGAAATGACAAATTACCTTAAGCATATTATATAAAGAAATATATTTTGAATGGCATTTTTATTTCATTTTCTCAATAAAGATTATTTTTAATTTTTAATCCAGAAAAAAATATTTTGGTGGGACAAATAGTGCCATTAGATTAAAATTTTAAGATTAAATCATAATCTTTGATTTAATAAATAAGTAGTTTGGCGAGGGTTTTTCCTTTTGTCCTTTTCTCGTGGAGGCTATTCTTCATATTTATAAGGTTTGATCTCTTGATGTGATGTGTTAGGGGTAATTAGATGACATGCATAATGACACGTTACTTCCCTTAAGCTTGACATATATCCTTATAAATATCTCTACTAAGATCTTGTGAAGTGCAAAGCGAGCTAGGAGCTAGAAGACAACAAACTGTGGAGTGGTGAGATGAAGGAATCGGGTCAGACTTCAAATCACCACGACAAATTAGATCTCTAGTTGAATCGTGATATATTCTATAACATAATTCAATATATAAAGGGAAATTCTAGAAAAATTAAGAGAATTCAATCTTCTCTACTTATATGAACGTGAGAAGCAAAGAAAAGGAAGAGTGAATATGGTTTTGACTTTTTTATTTTTTATAAATCCTACTTAAATTTCATTGTAAGTTTATGAAATTTAGTTATGTAAAAATTATTCACTAGTGTATTCTCTACAAGGATGGAATGGATTTGAAGATGGAAGATAAGTCGAAGGAAAGTAGATTATAGAAGAGATGGTAGCCAAGAAAAGAATGAAGGAAAAGGTGAATGATTTTATTTGTTCATGAATCATTTTAAGAATAGGAATTGTTAGCCAATTGAATTTTAGTTCGATTGGTATGGATATTATTATTAATATACAATGACATGAATTCGAGTGCGCTGAAACATATTATTATACCGTTTATAAGTTAGGAGAGAATTATAGGTAATTGTAAGTATTATGTCAAAAACACCAGGTATAACTAAAATCTATAATGAAATTAATAAAAAAAAAATTAACAACTATTATACGTACAAAATTAAATCGTAATTTGTCCTTTGAATTATACCTCATTTCTCAATGTCATACTTGTGATTTGGTACATGGGGTTTTATTCCATGAACAACTTCGCCCCTTCGGTTAAGGAAAATGACATGACAAAATCCCACGATTGACGCGTCTCAACTTATTTTTAAAAAATACTTTTCCCAATTTTCATATAATTTCCATGTGTTATTTCTTTATTTTCCGAATTTTAATATAATTTCCTTTTATCATCGTCATCTTCTTCGTTGATTGGTAGCCCAACGGCTACCCGACTTCAACGGCTGCTATGGTTTCCTCTTTGATTTTGAGCTGGAACATTGCGCCACCTCTGTTATCTCCACTTGAACTAGGAGCATGTCGATCGGGAGCTTATCCGAATCTGAAATAAGCAATGCGATGGTGAGGTTGACGAACCTTTCTGGGATCTGACGGTAAGGATCCAAGGACACCACTACCGGGATACGACGAGTCTGAAAGCACTGTCATTGGGAGTGAGGCTTAAGAGTCACTAGTCAACTATTGTTGATTGGTGAGAAGTATTTTTTAAAAATAAATATAAAGAAAATTATATGAAAACTGGGAAAATTACTTTTAAAAATTATGCTGCTATTGGTCTATTTTTTCCACGTTATCACATGTATCAAATTGAGAATGAAAAAATGACAGGTATAATTCAAGAGACAAATTATCATTTAATCATATATATAAATTAAATTTAAATATACTCATTACCGTGTTTCGATTTGTACATTTTTTTGGATATGAAAATATAAAGATGTTATGTTGATGATGTACTGAATCAAATATAGATGAGAAAGGGCGATTGAATTGATAGAAATTAGTAAGTTTAAACAATAAAAAGCAAAACATTATAGAATTGGTAAAATAGACCATAGGTTGACACTATTTTTTATTGTATTCATGGCTTAAAATTTCTTTTAATATTTGAGTTTGATGCTATTTTTTGAATGTACTACTTATATTTGACAAAATTTATATATTTTAGTACAGTATTAATATTTTAATGTTTAATTCAAGTTTTAAAGTTAATTTTATAAAAATTAATTACTAATGTTATCAGGTTTGAATTTTCGAGTTTTTTTAGTAGAATAATTTAATATTAATTGTAAATTTGTTTACTTTTGTTTTTAATTTGTTAAATACAACATGGTGGTTACAATATTTTTCAGATTTTAAGATTAGTTTGATAAAAATTTGTTTATAAAACTTAAATTAAATACTAAAAAGTCAACAACATTAACTTAAATACCAAAATATATAATTTTTGTCAAATATAAATATCACTCTAGATTTTAAATAAATGTACATATTTGATAGCATTGTTTTTATTATTTTGGTATCATATTACGTTGCATTTTATTTTATTTGTAACCCTCAACTTTGGGTAATTTACCTAAAAATATCTAAAAATTACAAAATTTACGGAAAAGGGCCGGGTTTTTGTCCACGTCAGCAAGGCGCGTCCCAGTAGGCGCGTTTTTGGCTGACGTGGACAAAAACGCCGCCCAACGAAGGCGCGCTTTTGGTCCTTATCCCCAAAAACGCTACCGACGTGACCGCGTTTTTGGGGGATTCGGCCCTTTTCCGTAAATTTTCTCCAACCCGGCCCTTTTCCGTAAATTTTGTAAATTTTGGGTATTTTTGGGTAAATTACGACTCAACTTTTCTCTAAAAAAAATCAAATGAGCCTTTTTATTATTTTCTACCTCTTTTAACTATTTAGTGAAATTGATCTATTTTCCACTGAAATATTAACGGAGCCGTTAAAATCTAAAGTCCCATCCGCATGGGTATTTTTTAATACAATAAATTCACCTAATTTCTTAATCTTCTTTTAACATTTTCTTTTTCACCAAAACCTAGCCGCTAGTTTCATCGCCACCACTTCTCCGGTGCTGTCATCAAACCTGTTCTGGTGATAAGTGCACTCTTCCCTTTTCCCTGTTTCTTCAGCCCTAGCCCTAGCTTCCTGTTATGCCGTCGCCGCTTCACTCTAATGTAGAAATGTTGTCCAAAACCACCTCGAAACCCCCTCTGTTCCTTTAAATAAATACCTTTCTTGAAAAACCCCTGGAAATATAGGAATATCTTAAGAGACTTTCGAGCTTCTGGAATCAGGATCTCTCTCATCGGTTGTTAGATCAGCTCAATTTTGAGATATGGTACTCTTGTTGACGGTGGCTATTTCTTCACGGTTGGGATTTGCGAAGTGACAGGTGGAACTCCATAAACTGCCACTGACCTGATGTTTTCCTTTTGATTCGATTAAATTTGTACATGATTTGATTTTTAGCTAGGATTCTGAAACTTGGCCAGAAAATATCCATTCACAATTTCCATCTAATTAAAGGGCTGACCCGGCTTCCACAAAGCATAAACATTGTTTTGGAGAGTAGCATATCCGATGCTTCTGCCTAAAAGCTTCATCACCATTGCGTAAGCTATATCCTTAAGTAATAATTGATTAATCCTCTCCAAGAAATTAATCGATGGAATATCATTGACAAAAGCCCTCATGATATCTCCTTCCATAAATACAAATTCAACATCCTCATCAAAGGTTGTTTCATCATTCTTCCTTCCTAAATCACGATGGTTTTCCCCCATCAACCTCTCCTTCCATGACAGCAATGGATCAGGATCCAAATCCCCCGCCATCACCACATCCGAGTTCGTTTCATCAGTCTGACAAGCATCACCCATACCATCTTCATAGAGAGAACCTATCAGAGTCCCCAGTCAATAACACAAAGGCTAAATTATTTTAAAAATAAAAAAGAGGCATTTTGTTACAAATTGGTGGTTTTTTTAACGTAATGAGAGTTGCATCTTTCTTTTTCAAATATCAAGCATTCATTAAGAATGAAAAAAAAAAAAAAAAAAAAAAAAAAGGTAAAGTACACAAACATTCATTCAACTTTGATTTCAATAATAAAACATCACTCGACTTTCAACACAGTTACTCAACTTTCTCTTGGAAAATCGGATTTGGAAAACGAAGCGAAAAATATATTTTACGGGAAACAAGAGTTTTAAAAATTTTCCAAAAAAGAACTTGATTCTGATATCTAAATTAGTAAACACTTTATCAAAATTGTACCTTTTCGATTCATCTACGATGAATGCTTCAATCAAGTAGTCTTCTTTGCCATCCTTAATCTCGCGTTTGCGAAGTGTGGGCTCGATTCGAATCAAAAAAAATTCCAGAAAATTACCAGTGGAGCAATTTTGTAATTTCTCAAATGTAACGCCCCAAAATTTTAATTGTTGATTTCGTGTATGTATGACACAATGTCTATATGCTTCAGTAGTTATGTGTTCTGGGTGTGTGTGTGAGATCCCAAGTTCAAGTCTTGCTTGGGCAAATTTTGGTATTCTTTATAAATAAAGCCTTAACCTTGTACAAAGGGCTTAAGTTAAATTGTTGGTAAGTTTATATTAGAATGGGTCTGCTGGTCTGGTGTTCAGTGGAATGTTGGAGTGTTGGAGGTCCTGTGTTCAATTCTCTGTGATGGCGTAGAGATAATATTTTTGCTCCAATTTCGACTAAGAGTTGGGTTGGGGCAAAATTCTGAGTAGCCGTGTTTTAGTGGGTTAATAGGGAGTGATTTTAAGAGATAATTGGGGAGAGGTTACCAGAAAATAATCTGATTATCTTTTTGTTGCAAAAAAAAAAAAGTAGAGTTTCGGTTTTCTCTCCAATTCCCCAAACTTTTTCTGACGTTTTCTTCTTCTTCTTCTTTTCCTCTTCTGTCGATTCTTTCCCCTAGTTGCTGCCAAAATTTCCATTATTTTTTTCCCCTTCCGTTTCTTTCTCTTTTTTTTTTTTCCAATTGATTCTGTTGTTCATCGTTGGTTGCGCATGTTCAGTATTGTTAATCGTTCTTGGTTAATCTCTAAAAAGGGGATTCCTTTTTGGTGTTTAGGAGTTAATCAAGGGGTTAGTGGTTTTGAATCGACATTGCGATTGTGCCAAGTCGTGGTTACTAAAGTGAGGTAAGGGTTTTGCTAGGTTTTTAGTCGAGTTCCTTCTGAAATTGGTTGATTAAAAATGAATTAAGTGATTAATCTAGTGATATGTTGGTCGATTTTTAGGTTCTGGAGGCTCAAGAGTGCTTACGAATCAGAAACAATACCAGGTATGTACTTGAAATGCAGAAAACGGGATTCGGCGAAAAGCCGGAATTGCTTGCTGTCAAGAAATAAGAGAAAATGACGCGAAAAATTGTAGAGAAAGGAAATAAGGGTGTTATAAACTTGGAAATCAACCTTTTGCACTAAAATAGTTTTAGACAGCAACAGTAGTCTAAATTTGAAAAATCATCAAAAATAGTGGGAATTGAGTTAGAGGTTGAATAAAATATGAAATTAAATTTTATTGAGTATAGTTTTTCATGGAAGAAACATTGTAAGCAATGGAATTCTAAATCATGAGATATAATAAATTTGTGAGATAATGTCAGAATGATTTCGGGTTCCCTTGTTCTGACTTAGGAAAATCATCAAAAATTGTAAAAAAAAAATAATAATTAGGGGCTTAAATTTATATGTTTAAATCCTTAATGAGTCTATTTTCAAGAGAAACGAACGGAAACATCATCTAAATTCCGTACTAAGAGGTAAATAATTTTTAGTAAGGAAAGGATGAAGCTGTCAAACAGCAGGATAGGGATAACTTTAAAGATTTTACTGTACTTATTTGATAAACTATAAATTTTGAAAATTTTATGGTAGAAAGGTTTACTAAAGATAATAACATAGAATGTTTTCATCGTAACAACGAGGTTTCAAAAACACTATCGTGTGACATTGCCAGATACAGCCATAACATCTTGGCCGGGTTTGGGTGTTACATCAAAACTTTGGGGCAAGTTGTAAATGAGAAAAATATGTAACACCCCTTACCCCTATCCGTCGCCAGATCAGGGTACGAGACATTGCAGCAATCTTATACACTTCTCCGATACATACATCTCAATTATACATTAAAACCATTCATAGTCACACTCTATGTCCCTATTATGGGCTTACAAAGCCCAAAAAAATCATTAAAGTTGGTTCGGGACCGAACCGGAACTTTTCGGGCAATTAGAAATTTTTTACCAAAACAGGGTCACACGCCCGTGTGAAAAATGACACGGCCGTGTGAGTAGACCGTGTGGTCCTCACACGCCCATGTCTGGACTCCATGTGTAATTCACTAGCATTCTGTTTATGCACCACGGCCAAACCACACGCTCGTGCGGTGGCCGTGTCCTACCCCACGGCTAAGACACACGACCGTGTCTCTAGCCCGTGTGGCATACATTAGGTTATTTTTCAAACCTTTTGTGTTCTTAACTCTTTGTACAATTTATAATATATCGATTTTTGTTATACCTTTAGCTAATTCTAACTTAGCCATATCAAGAGATTTCTCCATGCATGCATAAAATAGGTTTACTACCTATAGGCATTATGAGCCACACCTCATGGCTCTATTCAACGAAGCAATATAAGCCTAAACATTTGGCTAATTCATAATAATACATACAACCAATAACTAAATCTCTATACATTCCATTCACTTGAAAATAATTAGGAATTGTCGTGATTCCAACTTGACAAATTGGTAGTGTGATGATACCTCCAACGATCTCCAACCCCAAGCCAACCTGACAACACTAAGAAAAATGGGAAAATGGTGTAAGCTTTATAGCTTAGTAAGTTGGCATGTAATAATAAACAATCTATTTAACAATACTATCCCATTCCTCAATAGATATGCTTAAGAAAATAGAATCATTATTCACATGATTTCACCTTTTACTCAAGTTCAGCTAAGGCTGTTTTCCTGAGTCACAATCACTAATTTAATTATTTTACAAGCTACAGAACTTGAAATTAAGTTCCATAAATATTTCCTAAAATTAGACCCATATATCTTCTTGCCATAAAATTTCCAGAATTTTTGGCTTAGCCAATTAGTACAGTTTATTCATTAAAGTTTCTCATGTTTCACTATTTGATAGTTCTGCCCTCTCTTCACAAAATCTCAGATATTTCATTGTACAGAATTCAAATAATGTTTTCGTTTGTTCCAATAAAAAATAGACTCACTAAGGATTCCAAGAATATAAACCATGCCCCATAATTATTTTTTTACAATTTATAATGATTTTTTCAAAGTCAAAACAGGGGATCAAGTAATCATTCTGAACCATTCTCACAAGAATTTAAATCTCATAAAGTATAATTCATTTTCTCACACCATTTTCTTTCTATGAAAATAGACTCAATGAGATTTAATTTCATATCTCATTCAATTATTAATTCAATTCCTACCATTTTTGGTGATTTTTCAAAGATACACAACTGCAGCTGTCCAATACTGTCTTAATGCTAATTTCACTTTTTTCATGATTTTCATGTATTCACTTTTATTTTTACACATATGCACAAAAACATAGTATAACTTAGCATATAACTATCACTTGATCATAGGCACATCTCACTCATTTGCATCCTTACAATTGATGCATCATAACCCAAACACTTTATTCAACATATAAATCATACAATAGCAATTTCATACACATACCTGTATTATTTGTTCATACGATTTCCTACTTAATTTCATACCTGCACTTCACTTATATAAACGATTTCATATTCACACTTACACATATAAATGCATCAATCACAACGTTCACTTGCACATTATTATCACATGATTAAATCCTTTTCACATTCAATCACTTTTCATTATATCAATTCAATACTCGTTGAACCCTATGGAATACTAAAGGATACACTGAATAAGGCACCAAGTGCCACACTGTAATATAGCCGAAGCTATCACTGTAACGTAGTTGAAACTACCACTGAATTGTAGCCGAAGCTACCACTGTAATGTAGCCGAAGCTACCACTGAATTGTAGCCGAAGCTACCACTGTAATTTCCTAGGGTTCAATCGGGATTTTTCACACTTGTTAACACTTAGGAAACGTTCACTTAATCATTTGTCTCATGATAACACTAAAATTCATAATATTCATAATCATAGAATTCACATTTAAGTACAATATTTTAATACACTTCCATGTACCATAGACATATTTTTAAATCAATTTAAAAACTTGGCACATTAGTCATTTAATTCAACATAATTCAAAAATACAACAATTCATTTTTTTAAATATAAATTATAATATTATTGCATTATTAATATCAGACCAACTTACCTCAAATGCCTAAACGGCTAATTTTCCGACTTAGCTCACAACTTCATTCTTCCCCGATCTTTGTCCACATTTCATGTTTTCTTGGTCTAACATGTCAAATAACACTCATTTAACACATTTTATCAACACACTAGTCGATTCAATTCACATATCAAAATTTGGCAAATTTATAAATTTTGCCCCTAGCTTTTCAAAAATTACACTTTTACCCCTAGGCTCGTAAAATAATTTTTATTTAATTTTCTTCTGTTTTATGACATGCTTAATATTTTTCCCTTCTATAGCAACTTCAAATTCTCACTAATTCACACACTTATGACTAATTTATAACTTTTACAATTTAACCCCTTTTTGACGATTCCATCGAAAATCATTTAATAAAACTCATTTCTCTAATCATAGACATACAAAATCTACCATCATTCATCAAAATACACAATTATTCAACATGGGTCAATTTTTAAAATCAAACTCTAGCTCAAAATAATGGTAGAAATAGCTAAACTAAGCTACCGGGATTTCAAAAATACGATGAACATTAAAAACGGGGCTCAGAAACACTTACTATGAAGCTTGAAAAGCTTGAAACCCTTAGCCATGGAGTCTAGAAATTTTTGGCAGCAACTTGAAGAAGATGAGAAAATTTTTTTTTCTTGTATTTTGTCTTTTATTCGTTTAAAACACTAAATGACTAAAATACCCTTAAGGCTTTTCTTTCAATTTTGTTCTATTCATGCCCATTTTTGTCCATCAAGTTATCCAATGGTCTAATTACCTTTTAAGGACCTCAAACTTTAAAACACATAACAATTAGACACTTCTAACATATAGAACTCAACTTTTGCACTTTTTACAATTTAGTCCTTTTAACTAAATTTAGTGCCCAAACGTAGAAATTTTCGAATGAAATTTTCACGAAATCTTTCCGTAAAATTGTAGACCATAAAAATAAAATAAAAATAGAATTTTTCTCGTCGAATTTGTGGTCTCGAAACCAATGTTCCGACTAGACCCAAATTTGGGTTGTTACAAAATATCTTTAGAAATTTTCTGAAATAATTTCTTCAAAAAAATTTCTCTCTGCAACTTTCTCTTGAATTCAAGTGTGTGAAAAATAATGATCCAAGGCTCTCTTTATATAGGAAGATTTTAGAGACTTCAATTATGATTAAACTTAATAACTTTAATATTAAAATAATGTAACACTTATCGAGATAAATATTAGATTAAATTTCATATTAAATCTATTAAAGTAATAGAATATTTATCTATAAGATAAATATTAACTTTAATTTAATATTAAGATAATCATTTTAATATTAAATTAATAAAATACTATTAATTTTGAAATAGTTAATCTAAAATCTGGTAGAGTCCCAATAGGAGTGAGATTCCTCCACTACTCAATCGTTGAAGGACCACCCTTCGACCACCGAAATGTTTCCATCATCATCGTTGTGTCCAATGGTTCCATCGCAGGTGCTACACTCTCATGGCACCCGATTTTGATTCGGGCCAGTGACGTCCCAAGTGATCCAGTCCAACCATCGATCAAACTTCGGCCTGGTTTCACATACCAGGCCCAATTTGACCAGTTTTTTGGATCTCAGTCTTGGTTTTGGGTTCTGGGGCCCAATTTTCGATCTCAAGTCCAATTTTCGATCTCAAGTCCAATTACTCATTAGGCCAATTTTCTGACTTGAAAATTAATTTCAAAAAATATTATATTTATTTTAATTAATTTGATTAATTTAATTTTACTTTATCAAAATTAATTTTCCCAAAAATCACCAAGATTTTCCAAATTAATTTTTCTAGGAAATTCTTTAATCAAGTTCTCTAGTTGAACAATTCTCACGACTATCTAATTTAATTCCACACCGAATAAATCGACTCAATTAAATTATTTCTAAAGTCGTAGAATTTTCTTCTAATTCAAATAAAGTTCGATCAAGCTTTTTTTGAGCTGGAGAAAGGACCAATCGGACATTTACAATTAGGCTCTAGTAATTGCAATTATGTCCAGAATCATTATTCTAATAATTCACAATTACTTAATTATGGAGTCAGTTCACAAGAAGTACCATGACTGTGAACTCTTTATTGTATACTCTTTACGAAAGCAATTCATCTAATTGCTTTGTCCAATGACCTCGTCATGTGTGTGTTGCCCTCATATGATATCCTTAATTCTTTTGACTTAACTCCGTTCACTAAATATAATCTCATTTTATCTCATTGTCACCATTGTGTCATCTTAATGATTAATATGATCACTGTCAACAAATGATTGTGATAAATTGCTTGTTCGAGAACAAGCAACCTATGGCCACGTTCCATATTTATCAATCCACACAATGCCAATGAGAAGATATCGTTAACTTGTTAATCGGGCTATGAGTTCCATTGTTTTTAGTAAATCCATGTCATACACAAGTCATGTACCTAACATACCGGCTATGGACTCGATCATTTTAAGAGCATAAGCATCCACTTATATCAAATCACATGAGTTACATACGCATGATCAATGACTAACTTAGGATTTAGGTAAATAGCACAATGAATGTCAAAAGTGAATTAATTCACAAACGGATTTAGAATTAATTCATCTTAGGTCCAATCCAATGTATCATTCTTCTAATGAATCTATCTATCTCTACCCGTCAAGTCAACTGCTCCAATCGCCAAGGCTAGTCATCTCCCCAATTGGAATTGTAAAAGACATAATTATCTATCTATCCCCAATTGGAATTGTAAACGACATAATTATCTATCTAAGTATTTGAATCAAATGTTCACTTTGATCCTTTTATAAGATTGCGTGTAACAGCCCGTTTTTAGTCAAATCGAAACAGTGGTTTTGGGACCACAAATCTGAAGTTGAAATAATTATTTTAATATTATTTTAAGGTCTACAATATGATTGTGTAATTATGTGAAAATTTCATTAAGAAATTTTATCGTTAAAATGCTTAATTTGATAAAAAGGACTAAATCGCGTAAAGTGTAAAACTTGAGATCTATTAGCTAAAGGTACAATGGCTATGAAATTAAATAGTTGAGGAATTTATGTGGTAATTAGACCATTGGTTTCTTAGTATTTATGGACATTTATGGACATTATTTATGCATGTTTTAACATATAAGTAAGGGGTAAATAGGTAATTATCAAAATAAATCAAAATTAAAGAAATAAAAAGAAAGCTATCATCTTTCTTCTTCATTTCTTCAACAAAAATTAGAGGGGAAGCCATAGCTAGGGTTCGTCCAAGCTACATTTACTTGCATGTAAGTGGTTCTTGTCTCGTTTTTAATGATTTCAATGTTTTTAAGATAGTTGTAACTCAATCTAGCTAGCCCAGGGACTAATTTACAAAATTGTTAAAGATTTAGGGTTTTGAAATTGATGAATATATGTTTATTTTGATGTTTGATGATAGAAAATGTATGCTTGTTGTTAGATAAACAACATTTGTAAAGTGATTTTTGGTAAAATTATCAATTAGGGATTAAATTGATAAATGTGTAAATTTTGTGGTAGAATGTGAATTAAATTAAAAATATGGGCTGATTTGGTAATAAGGAAAATTTGGCTAGCATGGGTAGGGATCTAATTGCATAAATTTGTGTTTTTATGAGCTAAGGACTAAATTGTAAAAATGTTAAATATTAGGGCAAAAGTGTAAAGTTACCTTAAGATACATTTTGGGTTAAATTGAATATAATGATAATTAAATAAGTTAAATTTTATATTATATAGATTAAGAAAAATGAGGTTCGGATATAGATCGGGGAAAAAACAAAGTTTTGGACTAGTCAATCCATTTCGTCATTTTTGCGATCGAGGTAAGTTCGTATGCTAATAAGCATTAATATAATTGTGTTTTAAATGCTTTATTATTGAATTATTTGTGAATACGACCTTGCGGATATGTTCGACGATGATTCAGCAAATGAGAAATCCCGGTTGAACCTTATGAATAGATTAGGATACAAATGACATGTCATTAGGGGTTATGTGATTTGGGTGCTGGTACGTACGTCCTATCGATGGTTGAGTTATCTGGCATGTGTTGCAAACTCTCATCAACTTGTGTGAGCAGCACCGTGTAGCTGCGTCATGATCGTCAGTTTGTGTGAGCAGACCCGTTGATAACTCGATAGTGAGCATTATATGTGATATGAGATTGAGATAGCTTCGGCTATGTATTGGCACTTAGGGTCTTAGGGTGCGAGATTCCCGAGTATCTGATAGTATTCCAAATGGTTCAAAGGGTATGTCAAAGATATGGATGAGTATGAGATTAGTACGAGATGGTGCAGGTATGTACATGTGAATTTCACATCTAACCATGTAAATGATCTTGTGATAGGCTTGTGGATTAATATGAGTTGTATAATGTTATATTCAATTGTGCGAATTGTGTATTTATGGCAAGTTGAGTTTATTACTACGAACTTACTAAGCTTTATAGCTTACTCTGTTTACTTTTCCATGTTTTATAGTGTTCATCGAAGATAGCTCGGATTTGGGAGTCGTCGGAGATCTCATCACACTATCAAGCTATCCCTTTGGTACTTTTGAACTTATGTTTTGGTTATATGGCATGTATAGGAATTATGGTCGTTTTGGTATATAGTTTAGTAATGAATTTAGCCATTTGAGTTGGCTTGTAAATGTTAAGTGTTTGGTTTTGTGTATAGCCATGAGAGCTGGTTTATTTTGGTATATTTGGTGATGTAAATATTTGTGCAAATAGCCTTTGTTATGTTGTGTAATATTGCCATTTATATGCTTGTTGTGAATTGGTAAAAAATCAATATACCCCACACGGCCCAGCACACGGGTGTGTGACTTGGCCGTATGGCATAAGTCAGTATACCCTACAGGTTTGGCAAGGCCTAGCACACGGCCCAGCACGCAGGCGTGTGAGGCTATTTCGAAGGGCTCACGGGTTGGTCACACGAGCGTGTGGTTGGCCATGTGACCCAAGTCAGAGAGCTACACGGGTCGGACACAGGCAAGGACACAACCATGTGATCCCATTTCGAATGTCCACACGACCTGTGACACAGGCGTGTCTTTAGCCGTGTGAGACACACGGCCTGGCCACACGGGCGTGTGTCCCCTATATATTGAAAATTTTTCTAAGTGTTCCAAAAATTTCCTGAGATATCAGTTTAGTCCCGAACCACTTCTAAAGTATGTTTTGGGCCTCGTAGACTCGTATAAGGGACTCAATGAATGATTATGAATGACTTGTATTTGAATTTGATAATTGAATGAGAAATGTATGTTCGATTGTGTAATAAGTCTGGTAATGCTCCGTAACCCTAATATTTGTTATAAATCTATAAACCCTTACCCTGAAAATTCCAATCCTTTAATTATCTAACACTAAACCTAAAATGTTAATCCCAATCGATTTTCTTTTCTTCTCATTAATCTCAATCGATTTGTTCCTCTTTTTTTCCTTAATCTCAATCCATATTTTTTTTCTTTTCTCCAAACCTATCCAAACTTAGACCTTTCAGCTCATCGCCCAACGTGGCAAGTTAACTAGCCACGTCACTTAGTTAACTGACCATGTCACCTGTCCTGTTAGACCTATAATGGAAAATGTTAATGAGTGATTGATTTGTCACTTTTCGATAACGTTAGTGACTGATTTGTTATTTTTTGAAAGTTGAGTGGCTGGGTTGAAAGTTGAGTGATTGTTTTGTTATTGAAATTAAAGTTGAGTGACTGTTAGTGTACTTTATCCAAAAAGGGTAAAGAGCAATGATAGAAAAAAAATGGCCTAAGAGCCCTGAAAAAAGAATGCATCCAATTCACAATCTCAAAAGCCTAACCCCCCAATCCTTAACAAACCCTGGTAGCAGCCAACTGTTGTTTCCACCGTCATAAGAGGAGACAAAAAGGATAAGTGAATAGGAAGTATGAAGGTTCTGTCATTACAAAGCCATCAGCATGTTTATCTCCAACGAAGGTTGTGTCGTAAAAAGGCCTACAAAAAACACTACATCTACCGTGGTGCCGATTAAAACTTCAATAGAGAAGTAAGTCAAGGTTGCTCTTTCGCCTTTAGCCACAGGAAACAAGGTCTTGTGCGTAGACTCCTAGCCTCCCAATAGTTTCGTTCGGTGAGATTGACGAAGAGCCATGACACCATCAAGCGAAGAAGAATAGGGCTTCATCAACAAAAGAAAAAACCCAACAAAACAAGACAGCCCACCTCCTAACGATGATTATTTCACTACTAACCAAAGAAAATCCATAAAAGGCAAAGAGAGAAAAGAAAAAAAGCTAAAGAGAGAGAGAGAGAGAGATTTGGTAAAAGATCAAATGATTAAGTTTTCCTTGTTTAGATTAATATAATTGTCAAATATTGGGCTTAGCTTTTTCAACTAAAGGTTGGTTACCTTTCTTTATGTTATTTGTATCAATAATCGATTTATGGACAAGTGCACTTGGAGTAGCCAATCTGGCTCTAAAGTTGTGTCTTTGATTTTGTTTCCCAGGAAATTGGTGTAACAGAAGATCTTAAATTTGAAATCTTAATAAATTTAGTCTACAACATTTACACATTCTATCAGTTAGATAATGATTTAACAAATTTAGCTCGTAATATTTACTCAGAATATATAAAAATTGAGGGTTAAATTTGTTATTATACCAATCAAATTTATGTACAATTGATTGAAGACATTAACACAATAATTAAATATTCATAATTGCTCACTTCTGAAATTGACAGAGATTAAATTACTTCAAAAAACCAATCTACTTAATATCAAAAATTGAAAGAGTCTCACCTAATTTGTTTTGATATTAGGTGCCGTAAGTTTGTATCCACTCGTAATCTTGATGGGGAGCATAAAATTAAAAATCTTTGAACATTGTTTTTATAAAATGAGGGATCTTCCTTAAAACTCATGGTGCGGATAAAACATGAAGGCTCACTCATGCCTTATTTTGGGTTTGGACCATTGTATTGTAAAATCAATCATCTCATATATTAAGGTTTAGTTTAATATTAATTCTCAAAAGCATTTTTGGGTCAAAAGACTTTAGAGCATAAACAATACTAAACAGACAACTTTTAGAGTTAGAAATATTTTTTAAAAGTGTTTTTGAACACAAAAGCAAAAACAGTTTTTTCTAGCTTCTGCTTTTGGCAAAAACGCTTTTAAGAACAAAAAACAATTTTAATCCTTATAAAGTATTGTAAATAATATTTATATTGGGTATGTAATTAATTTCCTATTAAAATTTATTTTAAATATATAATATTATATATCTAAGTTTTTATTGATTATATTTTAATATTTAAAATGTAGTTTATAGATTCGAATTAAATTTTATAAATAATTAATATTAATTGTTTAAAAATTTATTTAAAATTTATATTTCATATATTAAAATATTAATAATAAATTATAATAAATTATATTTTATATCCTTGCTAAAAAAATCTTAATATTAACTAATTTAAACATTATTTAAATACATATTTGTTATTTTATAACACCATGTCTAAAATACACATTTTATTTCTCCAAAACACTTTTTAACAACAATACTAAACATCAAATTTTTCAAAAGTAATTTTCAAAATCACTTTTCCAAGTCACTTTATTTTTAAATATTCTCATGTGTGCAAGCTACTTAATTTTATAATTCAATTGAATTGGGCTTGAGCTTTTAAATTGAAATAGAGATCAACTTAATTTAGCAATAAATTTTGCTAGCCTGCACCTGACAGGCAAAAGAGAAAAAAAAAAAAAAAAAAAAACTCGAGTTATTATGTTAACATTTTAAAAAGTTGGAAATAACATAGGCTGCGAATCTTTACCTATCCAGCATACCAAAATACAACTTTGGCTAAAAGAATGTATTAGCAAAGAGCTGAACAGACAGAGACAGTCCTCGGAACAATAGGTTTGCAAAATGCTCTCTGCTAAACATTCATGATAAACTATTTATCACAGATGCCTGTTTAAATTCAACAGGTTGCATGCAAAAAACAGGCTAAAATAAGTCATGAACTGAAATTCATGACCGTCTCCAAGTTAGGGATAAGGGGCGCAGATACTCAAACTCCGGCTCTCACAGATATGAAAAAGATGCACCTGTAAAACAGTAGCGGTATGAAACTGATGTAGAAGCAGGCACAGGCTTAACATCATGATGTCGTTGCATCTGGTTGTAATCGGCTAAAGCATTGGAAGCATATGTTAAATACGATCTATCCACTTGGTTGTTTTCTCTCCTCAAATGATCACTCTTTATTAGGTGTGTCTCTCCACCATAGTATTGACTATAGTATGGATCTGCAGCATAGGAATCCAAGGTAGAAGCAGCAGCTACAGATGTATTTGCAGTTGCTGCAGTAACGGTTGATTGCATTGCTTGTGTAGCTCCCAAATCATAAGACCGATACTGTCTCTGAGGCAAGTAAAGTGGATCAGAGGGAATTATATTTCTCTGAATTGGCACAGATTCCCTGTATGCCATCTCTGGTTGACATAGAGGCTGCTCATTATAATCTCTATGGTAAGATCCTAATCTAGGAGCCATATGAGACTGAAAGCTCAAGTTTCTTCTCTCTCCCTGAAAACCATAAGACCCATAATCATTCTCATTAAGGTATAAATCACGATGAATGTCCTCCCTTCGAGCAGATGCTAACTCTCCATACGTAATTTGTCGATCCCTTTCATGAGATAAAACACGATAACTTCTGGCACTGATATTGGCATAAGGATCTCTAGCAGATGCTTCTCTGTCTGAAGGGAGCCTTGCTTCCCTTGGTCTATCATGAGCTTCCCTATTTGGGTGTTCACGGATTCGAGCTGCTGCCCTTGATGGAGGAGAGTGGACAGGCAGTGCAGTTGAATGAACTGCAACAGGTCGGAACAATTTAGTGAGTTTCCGAACCTGAAAGGAAAAATTCAGATGTCGTTAAAGCCAAAATATGAAAGGAAACTAGCAACACCAAACTGCCAGGTAAGAATACTACTCCTCACTTGTCTAGCAGTAAGTTCAGTTTTGAATCTGTTATTTTTGTTATAATTTTCCTTGATTGCCTTCTTGAATATGCTTTCTGCCAGAGGAAAACAATCAGCATGGACGCTGAACCGCACCTGAAAAAGAAGTCATTGGTACACAAATCTCTGGGTGAGGAGGAAGAGTTGTAACTAGAGGAAGATGGCTATAATGAAATGGTACCTGAGCAGGGAAAGCCCCACCAAAAGCATCGGGCTCAAGTTTCATGCCACCAGAAGTGGATGCTTTATAAACCCCATACATAAGTTTGAGGTCATAATCATATAGAAAAAGCTTAAGCCCTCGTCTGATACCCAACACAAGATCTTTTTTACCATTTGATACCCCCATTACACAGTACCGGAAACAATCGGGCTTGGTCTTTGCATTGCACAGAAATATTATACCATCAATCCTTTCTTTCATCTTATTTTCTTGTTTCTTTCCCTTACCATCATTTTTTTCTTTGTTCTTGTTATTATTCTCTGAAATCCTGCACTTTTCCATCTGCTCATTCCATTTTCTCCTTTTGTTACCTCTCAGCTTCTCTTCATTCTTCCGGTTCTTATTCAAAAGACCAGACCCCCCTCCCCTTCTTTGCTTTCTGGAGCTTTGACTTGACTTGCTACTCGTTTCCTTGCCACCAGACCCATATGTATTTTCTTCATTCTTTTGGATTTCTTCCCTTGAATTTTGCCTCTTAGCATCATTTTCAGTTACTTTACTGCCTTCTGATAAACTATTATTTTTCTTCTTTCGATTTCTCCTCCAAACCTCAGAAGTATGAGTGGCTTTTCTTGTCTTCAAGAAATTCCTGGCCATTGACTTTGCAATGTCAGATTTGGCCTTTGATAAATTTGAGCTTTTCTTTTCAGATGCTTGTGATAATGCCAAACCTACTCCAGCACTTTCACCTTCATTTTTGTTATTTTCTTGTTCCATGGTCTACACCCACAGAGTGATAGAAGCCAATTGTTTTCCTGGTCAAATTAACAATCAAGCAGATAAGAGCAGTTTGGGAATGTCCAGAGCCAGTCAAGCACAGCAAATAAATTTCTTGGGAAACAAGAACATATGGAATAAACCGGTTTTTATTTATTAAAAGCCGTATCCACTTTACCATATATGTAAATTGCATATTTTAACATAAATATTGGATGAATATGGTTACAGAAACTAGAAACATTTGTGCAAGAAACTTCATGGTCTCTCTTAGCAGTAGAGCCTGATTTCTAAAGTAGACACAGAAATATAGTCTGCCCTCAAATACCACAGTGTATTCACTGGAAAAATCCATATTGAAATTAAAAAATATATCAATTTGCTATATGTCTTCTTGTCATGCCCTTGTACCAATCAAAATTAAGAACTTCCTAAGGTCTATACTGGAGCAAAGCAATAAGATATGTAAAGTTTTAACTAGGATTGGAACAGGATGAAGAAAAATATAACTGAAAATGAGAGACTTCTCCCATTTTTCTTATACTTAGAAACATTTGAGCAAGAAAAGTAGTGGTCCCACCTAGTGATGGTGGTTGATTTATAAAACTGGCTCAAAAGCAGACATGAAAACGTAGAAAGTCCCAAACACCTCTGGTATATTCACCAGTAAAACCCATATCGAGTCAAACATTGTTTGCTATAACTTCCTCTCAATCATCCATGCATTTGCACCAATCAAATATAAAAATTTGCTAAGGTCAAAGCCACAGCAAACAATACAACTGTGAAAAGTTGACATGAAAACATAGAAAGTCCCTTCTTTTCTCCTACTTAGAACTAAGAAGGAACTTAACAGCGGAAAATTGAAGTTTCTCCATTTTCTTTCTCACCAAATACTACATTAACCGGGGATATAAAATATAGTAACAACAGTATAGAATAACATATCTCATTTAAATCTCTTCTTCCCTTCCACCAATTTTCAGAAATCTGCAAAACTTCTCAATTTCAGTTCTAAATAACTCATTTTCATTCTAAATGTTTGCTTCAAAAATTAAGAACTTCCTAATTGTCAATACCAAAGCAAAGCAATAAAATATGTAAAAATATAAGTTGGACTTGGAACAGGATGAACACAAAAATGAGATTTTTCTTCCTTCTTTTCTCCTACTTAGAAGAAACTTAACTGCAGAAAACAAAAGTTTCTTAACTTTCTCTCTCACAGGACATCACATTATCCAGGGACATAAAAGTAACAAACGGCATAGAACCATCTCCTTTAACCTCTTTCTTCCCTTCCACCATTTTCCTCAAATCTAATAAATATTCTCAATTTCAATTCTAAATAACTCATTTTTAATTCTAAATGTCTTCTTCACTGCCCCGAGAAATTAAGAACACCCTCATCGTCAATACCAAAGAAATGCAATATAAATATGTGAAGTTATAAGTTGGAAATGGAACAGGACGAAGAGAACATTGTCAAAGAGAAGAAAATTTTCCTTTCTTTTCTCCTACTTGGAGCCTAAAAGGAACCTAATGCAAGCTTTCTCTCTCACCAAAAATCACATTATCCACACAAATCTACTACAAATTCTTCAATTTCAAATCCAAATAATTCGTTTCATTCTAAACGGCTTCCTCAGTACCCCCAAAAGGTAAAGCTCACTGTTAATACGTTTCATCTCGTTGCACAGATATCTAATTAGATCATCAATAATCGTTTAGAGACTGATAAATTTTCGGAGGGGAAAAAAATAGCAACCAGTCAAAATCAACAATTCTTTTTTTTTTTTTTTTTTTTGAAAAAGGAAAGAAAACAAGAGAACAAAAGATTTCCAAAAAGCCCGTCACTTGCCTCTTTTTTTTTTTTTTTTTTCTCCACAACCAAACAGAAGAGAGAAAATAAAATTACATTCCGCAAAAGGAAGAAAAAGAAAAAAGAAAAAAACCTGGATTGAAGTCTTATTAGAGAAACATGTTAGGGTTGCGAATTGGGGAAAGTGAAATTTCAGAAACATAGAAAAAGAATACGAATTACTTCTAGGAAGCGTACCCTTTTGAAGATATCGAATAACCCATTTGTGACTTACTAAAATACCCTTTATGTCTATTGCTCTTACAAAAATATCGAATATAAATCTGTGTTAACGAATTAAAAATCCACGTAAACTAAGCAAAGTTTAATCAATAGATGTGTTTCTTATTTTCTTTGAGAATAAACATATATATCTTAACCAAATATCCAATATTTTATGAAATAATAGATATTATTTTGAAACTGTTTTATATTTTTATATTAAATACCATAATTTTTTATTTTTTAATTTGTTGAAAATAAGAAAACTTGATTAAGCTTAGAAGCTACTAGAATCAAGCATTAAGAATTAAAACTTATTTCCAAGCATAAACCCATATAATTTGCAATTACAAGCATCTCATTTGGAGGAATAACATCAAAATGTAAATAGAAAAGAGAGAGAAATACATCAGTCAAGCATATTCACAAGCTTAATTAAATTACACAAAATATCTTTCAAAAGGTTTGGGTAAAGAGTGTAACGATCAAAAACAGAATTCAAATCATTCAATCAAGATAAACTTTAATATCAATTCCATTATCAATGAGGGATTGAACCACAGCTCTGATTTTGCCTTCAAATTTGTCCCTCTCCCTGGGAGTATAAGAAGCTGTATACACATCGGCTTCTCTTGCTCTCTCAGCTAATATCCGCCCGATTGCCAAGCAAGCCGGAATGTCCGATCTGGATCTCAGTACTGCTTTAATGTCTTTCGAGTTTGTGCCTGCGACTGCAACTTGCTTACATGTCACCCTATGTGTGACAGAAGCGGAAACAAACCGCTTCGAGATGAAGACATCGAGTGTAAATGGTTCCATGTAGGCTTCGGTCCGTTGTTTAAATGAGACATGCTTGTTCGGATTCTTCGACTTTTTTCCTTTCTGATAAGTGTATGGCTTGCTATTATCATCATCAAGAAAATCCTCTACCCCAAAAAAACTTCTTGGTGAACAATGAACCTGTACAAGGGAAAATGTTCTATAAAATCTGCAACTCTGAACTTCACAAGCTAATGAAGCAACACTTCGGCACCAGTGGGCCTCAAACCCAGATAAAGGGGTAATATCACTAAAAAAGGGATAATATCAAACTATACACTTCTCAATATATGAGCATTCAACAATAAACATGAGACTACAAGGAAATCATGCATTTTGACCGACGAAAGAAAAAGAAAATTTTTCATGTTTTGCGGATAAATTGGACTACTCTTTAGACTTCATTATCAAACACACACATATATGCATATTGCACCTTAGTTCAACAAGCCAATGCTTTTATTTTTTGCACATTGCATCTTAGGCATATAAGCATAGATTGATAATATGAATTGGACAGATGATGGGGTTGAGATTTGATGCAAACAGAGTTATAAGCATGCAGATTAAGCAAAAAGAAATAGGAAGAAGGAATGAAGCAGGTATTTTTCTGGAAAAGTAGAACCTTTCAACTAGATTTACACAACTTCCTTCCAATTAACATATCAAAAATAAATGAACAGCTTATATACATCGTCGATTTACACTATTTTCTTTGAATCAACACGTCAACAAAACAAAGATGCACGAACAGAGCTTATGTATTCCCTCTCCCATCTTTCAAATTTTCTTCACCATTTTCAAACCCCTAATGCAGGCCATACTTTACTTTCCGTTTGCCGTATAGGTAGATGTTATGTTACAGTAAGTTTTAAATCTCTCCAGTCCACCCTTTTTTGGAACATTACTAGCATCATAATTTCTTCAACAGGCACGCGGTCAGAGCCCTGGGCTCCGAGCACATGACTTCATGTTCTATTTCACTCCCCACAGGGTTCATTTTCTCATGGTACTACTTTGCTATCGAGGAGCATTTAGCCTTATTTCAGTCAACACGAATTCAATTCTTTTATTCATCACGCTCATAAAGGACTTTACCAAAACAAGTTGCAAAATAAGATTTTTCATATTTTGTTTCTTGAAATATCAAACTATGAACACAACCTCTGGAAAACAATGGTTAATGGTTCTGGTTTTAATTGACAAATATCGAAGGAGAAACGAATTGGGTATCCATAAAAAAAAGAAAAACTGAAGTAAGATTTAAAAGAAAAAAAAAGTACCTACCTGTCCAGCGTGAAAAGAAGTCGTGGGCAAGTACAAGCAAGGCAAAAGAAGTTTATCACCAGAATCTGAAACTACCCTTTTGCTCAACACCTTCCATATTGCTTGCTTCAACATCTTACAGACAACACCCCCTGAAAACCAGAAACAAATTGTATAAAGAAGCATTATATCGAACAGTTGAAGTGCATTGTTAAAACTAGAGTATAAATAAAGAAAACTGAGTCTTGCACGTAATGGGAGAAAAAAAAAATGAAAAGTAAGAGGCGTTTTTGGTAGAATAAATGAAAGGGAGATGAAGAAGAAGAAAGGCAAGAGAGGTAAACCTGGTATAGATGGCAAATACAAAACAGGGAACAAACTTACGAAAGCTGGAGAACCAAGTTCCACCGTAAATAACTTCGCTTGGATGCAAAGGAACATGCATATTATTTAAATAATAAAATGGTAGCTTTATAGCGGCTAAGCTAGTTGATCTAGTGGCATGATTTTTGTTTAGGGTGCGAGAGTTCCGGGGTTCAATTCTCGGACAGACCTTTTGTTACCTTCTTTTCTTTTCCGTTACCAACGTAATTAATTCAAATGAAAAAAAAAAAAAAAAAAACCATATTATTTTCTCTTCATATATATATATATTTTAATACTTATCTTCAATGTTCCATGTCCAATACATTGAATCATGATTATAAAAATCAGGAAATTATTAGAATTTTTCCATCAATTAATTTTATTCAAGTTTCAGTGTAATCCAGTGCATCAGAACTCGGACGTAATAATCTCCCGCATCAACTCTTCAGGTGCTGCAAAACAAACAGAAATTAAAAACCATATTAACAACTTCCACACTAATTACATATATTTCTCCAGTATTAGGATGTACTTTTGTGGAAGAAATAACACAGATTATCACCCCAAATTACAAATAGTAACATATGTTACTGTCGAATACAAATAAGGGTCCATTTTGTTTAATTTTCACAATGTCTAACTAAAGAGTTTTTGCACATTTTCAAACATGGTATGATGATATGACCCTCTAAAGACTCCAAATACATGGTAGGCCTTAAAAAAATTGAGCATACCTGTATAAAAAATATACCCTATCTAACATTCACACCCAGTCTGAGCAACCCGGTTCCATATAGTTTAAGATGATTAAACAGGTAAGAGATTGAAGAGATACCTTGTTGATCAGTGAACAGATTGAACTGAGAAACAGCTTGCCTTAGGAACATTTCAACTCCACTCACAGTTATTGCCCCAGCAGCCTCCGCTTCTTTCAACAATCTTGTTTTTCTAGGTGTATAAACAGCATCAAACACCAACTCATAATCCCCCAAAGTTTCCTGGTCAACTGGAATGCGCTGATTGGTATATGGATGCATTCCGAGCGGTGTTGCATTCGCAAGGATCGCTCCTGTCTCCGGTCGGAAATTAATGACTTGTTCGAATGTTCGAGCTTCACCCAAGACAGCAGAAGCAAGAGATTTTGCTCTTTCTTTTTCCACAAGAAAAAAGGGGTTCAGATCATAATTGAAAATCATATCAGCATACAGGGAGCATTGCCTGTTTAAGAGTTGCGTATGACATACCAAAATCAATGTCGAAAATGAGTATCCGAGCTCCTCGGCTTTTAGCTCCGAATGCCAATGCTCTTCCGGCACCTCCAGCACCAACTAGCACAAAGAGTTTCCCGGATATCAAAGTACCTAAAGATGATAGTTTACAAGTAAAGAAGTGCCGGAATGGACAAGTCACTAATCAACACAATAAACATCTGCAATCAATGTAAGGTACCTTTTAGAGCATCCTCGATCGAAGTTATAGCAGCTTCACAATCTGTATTATAACCAATCAGTTTCCCATCACAAGGTCTCCTTATAATAGTATTAACAGCACCTATAGACTGATGATGCATGTAAAGAATACTTTGTTACATTCTCAAATATCTATTGCATATGAATGGAACTGAAAGTAAATGCTGCCAACTTTATATATTAATTAGGAAATCGAAACATCAAGGGATCATGCATAAAAGAAAAGTTCTAGAATCGTTGTATACGAAACAAGTACACATGTCAATATATAGTGTTTAATATAGAAGAAAAACAAGAAACTTGTACAAATAAATGGGAAATTATAAGTTATAATATGATTGTCAACCTCTGCAAGTGGATGAACTTCATCACAGAACTCAACTACAGCTTCCTTGTATGGAATCCCGACACTGCAATTCGTTTAAATGAGGAAAATTCGAAGTTACGTTTTGGAGAATAATGGAAAATGGCTTTCAACTAAATCTGTCAAGGCCAGTTCTGGTTTAGTTCAATAAACAAAATCACTGGCTAAAATGTGTTTGAAAGCCTAATATACAAAAAGATAAAAACTGATCACCTATGAGAATGAAGTTGTCTAACCAACATACCTAAAACCCGGGAAATCAGAACCAGAATAAGTGCTAAAAAACTCCTTGAGATTATCAACGAATAACGGGACATAAACCCCATTGAATTTCTCATGTCTGAGGGTAGGATTATGCAGTATAGGGCCTTTGCTATGGCTAACAGGTTTCGAAACAAGTCCAAAAACTTTAGTTTCTGAATTCATAAGGTCATGTTTATAAGTGTGCTTAACACTGTACAAAGAAGGCATGCCAGGAATCGAGTATCCCTCGATGGATCCATAGGCTAAGAAGCCACCAAATTTTGGGCACAATAGCTGGCTTATGAGACCCCTTTCCCCTACAGAGTATGCAATTACTGGCATCTGCAAATAAATAGAATCTAATAATGTTATATCTCAGACACAATCGATACTTCTCCGAACATATTTGCAATAGAGTTGAAATTTCTTACTTGGCAGTGAGAAAGCAAATGAAAAATCCTTGCTATCTCGGTAATATCCGTTACATTCACAACCACCTTGAGGATATCGGCTCCAGTAGCTCTCATGGTGGCAGCAAGATTGGCCAACTCTTCGTCTGAAGGGGTTGTACTTGTAATATGACACGAAACAATATATTTGGTAGCACTTTGGTAGTTGATTTTCAGTTCCCTGATAAGATGAGAAGCAACCTGGACAAGAACATGATATGCATGTGATGTAAGTCTCCTTCCGAGTTTGGATAGCATAGATAGCAGCCTATGCAATAGTAAAAGGGTACCTTGAGTTCAAAATCTATATAATCAGCTCCCAATTCTGCAGCTAAACGAAGTGCTTGTAGTCGGGAGTGCTCATCTCCTTCATACAGACCACCGTCCCATTTAGGCCTGAAACAAAGGCCTATTCTTAGAATTTATATACACCTACTAATAGAAAATATGAGTGGAACATAAATATCTTAGCCTATTGAAATAGACTATTCTTATACTACAACTTCAACATATATTGTAATCCCACCTCAAAAATCCTTTCTTCTGTGAGTCCCTCACATATTCAAACGTTGGTATAAAAATATAATTCTCTAAATATCTTATAAAATTAAACACTCACTCCAAATCTAACTAATAATAATTTGGTATTAGGAGTTGGATTGCATTTTGCCATCTCTACTAAAAATAATGAGCAAATCAATCCTTGTACGTTAGATGAAAGGGTAAACATATCCTTCTATCAAAAATTTCATCCATTTCTACTGTTAAAAATTGGTGCCCTTGTACGTCAGCATGATGTAAACCTCACACGCCACGTGTTATTGCTTGGTTATTTTGTCACCATGCCAGTTTTTAGCAAGGACGAAATTTTTAATAGAAATGACCAATTTACTCTTTGATCTAATATATAAGGATTAATTTGCCTATATTTTTAGTAGATGAATAAAATACAATCTAACTCTTAATACAGAAACCTCTATGATAATCTTACCTAATAATTTACATCTTTAAAAGGAAAAATGTGTGATAACGATGGGAGTGGGCCGGGACCTAAATATCTTTTTCAGTAGTGAAGCTAAATATTTTTTTTAACCAAAATTAAGTTATAAATTTTTGGAAGAGCTAAAATAAAAATTTATCAATGTATTAATATAAAATTTCATAAACTTTAGAAGGGTTAAAACAAAAATTTGCTATTTTAGAAGGTCAGAATTAAATTATAAATTATTTAAGAGCTAAAATATAAATTTCTTCGTTATATTCACTTAAAATGCTATAATTTTTAAAGGGCTAAACCATAAATTTACCAACTTTGAGGGCCAAGGCCTGCCGAATATTGCCCCCGTGCCTTTGAAAACTATACTTGAAGACACTACCATCCAGAAATGAATCTATTGAATACAAATCTTGACTGGTAAATTAGGGAAGGTCTTTTTTTGATCCCACGGGTCTTCGATATTATCCTCAAAGTATTAGAGTTGCATATTTTTATCTTACCCATATTTGAATGAATTTAGATATGATTATTGGTAGAATTTCCTAAATAAATAGAAATCCGAATAACATACTGTAATCTCAGTGTCTTTGTAAAACTTTTCAAACAAGATAAAAGCAAATTCATTAAACAAACTCAACGCCAAAAAAGAAGAAGGTGAAATGGGTAGCTGTAAAGGATGATGAGTGGCAAAGGCTTGTTATCGAGTATTGCAGGAAGGTGGTGGTGAGGGTGAAAGTTGGTGATATGATCCAACCTAATCTCGAGGAGGTGCGAACCTTCAGCTTTGGCCTGCTTCATCTCTTTAACCATTTGCTCCACTGTTTCACCCATTAATGGAGCACATATCATTGTTGAGTTTTTCAAAATCCCAGTGCTACCCATTTCTAACCAACCTCAAACTTTGGTTGAAGAGAACTTTTCCAAGAATGCTAGTCACAACGGCTTTGTATGAACCCCAACTTAATTTCTTCATGTCATTTTTATAGACAAATTAGCTAAATATATCCTGCTAAACAGTGGAAAATTAGTCAAATATGTCATCTCTTTTTTTAATTGGTCAAATAGGCCTTTTTTTTTTTTAATTTGAGAGATTGAGAATGCGATAACGTGTCTTAGAATACATACATTTCATATGTCATACCGAGATAGGATCATTATCTCAGAAACTCATCCTATGGTAGTCAAGTTTCGGGGTGACAATGTTTGATACGGTCATGAGTTGAAGTCTAAGTGGAGGTTCCAATCGGCGGTCGTGATGCGGTCACAAGTTCAAGTATAACTGGGGTCAGTTAAAGGTCATTATGCGATCACGAGATCAAGCTTTTTGGACACCCGCAAATGATGCCTTATATGTATCATACATAAGATTGAGGCTATAATCATAGAGAAAAATAAAGGGCTTTTTGGTGTAATCAACGTTATTTTTTTTATTTATTTCCACGCAAACGGTATCTTTAACTTTTCATTCTTATCCGAAGGCTGACACCGAGGTGGACACAAGAGGGCTCTCAAGCGGAAAACGGATGTTCCATCAAAGTAGAGGTCAAACTCGAGTCAGTGCGACAACGGTTATAGTTATTAATGGGTTGTTTAATAATGGCAACCATTATCGCCCCAAAAGGAGCATCACATTTACTCCAACGTCACAGTCGTTGCCCGTCTGAGAGTCCTCCTATGTCCACTAATATCTAAAAGAGAAGTTTTAAATATTATCCGAGATTCCCGTGATCAGGGCACTTTTGTAAAGGTTTGAGTGGTGGTGGACAGAAAGCACGTCCAGTTGGGCAAGCTTTCTCTCCACCACCACTTAAACCCTGAAAAAAGTGCCTTGCCCCTGGGAATCCATGTACATTTTCAAGCACGTTTTGAAACACACTAAAGACTCTTTGAAGCACGCATATGCTGAAATTGATTCTGTTGAAAAGCGTTTTCAAACACAGAGGAACCTTTAATTATTATTATTCGATAAAAAAGCGTCTACTGAAACCTGTTTTGAAGCACGCCTTCATTCTCTCCTCGTTCTTTTTTGCTATTAAACTACCGAAGTATTCAATACTTAGACATGCAACAAATTCGTTCTTTTATGAAAAGTTGCACTGTGAGTGTCGTCTGCATTTCTTTGGATAACCATCTGAAGATTTTTTGTTCTAAATATCTAATTCGTTTTAAATTGAAATGAATCGGTGAGTAAAATTCGTAATTTATTACGACGATCAAATTTGCAATACGGACGTCAGGGTTGTATTTGCATGAGCCTAATCTGTGTATTTGGCTTTCAACCATATCATTCAATTGCATTAGCTACAAACTATAATCAAGAGAAAAGTTGGGGGTTCAAGCAGGGGAAGAATTGCGAGCTCACAATATAAATATCTGGCATTGGTAGACCCCTTTTAAGTATGAGTTGTTTGATGTGAAAGACGAGCTCGAGCTGGAGGCGATCATATCATCGCACTTTAAGTATGAGCAATTCGAGTTGGCCCCGAATATGAACTTGCGTCGCATCCCAAAGGTCATCTAAATTCTACTTGGATACGCACCAATATAGATGTTCAGGAGAGGGACAAGCAGGAAAGGTTATGCAACTACTGTAGAAACCAAGGACATTTGAAGGCAACATGTTCCGTATTGAGGGATGCATTGAAGCCTCAACGTCGCTAACATATTTTTTTGTATAGAAATTGATTACAATGCTTCTTTTTTTGTACAAAATTTGTTCATTCTTTTCATTTTTTTATTTCATTTGTATTTGCCACCGTCTAATAACATTCATATAGTTATAATTTTGAATTGAATATTCAGGTTAAATGGAATGCGGGATTTTAGTACATTCGTTATGTGGCGCATGACGGTATTGGAGGAAAACAATGATAAATTACCCAAGTAAACCGAGATTTAGAATTTGTTGTGAACTCTTGTGTTTTATTTTCTCTTTAGCTCTTACGAGCTTCTGTTTAACTCTTATGAGTTTCTGTTCAGCTCTTACGAGCTTCTGTTCAACTCTTATGAGTTTTTGTTTAGCTCTTATGAGCTTCTGTTTAGCTCTCATGAGCTTCTATTTAGCTTATGGGCTTCTGATAACTATGTACTCTTATCCGTAAGTCGTTCTTCGATTTGGGAAAGATTTGGTAAGATGATTTATTTAAATTGAAAGACATATTATTTATTTTTGGTATTGACTTGAAACAAGTGTATTCATCGATTGAAGTTGTGATTGACAGGGAGATTACATGAATAATTTTGTTTATTTGATTTGTTATAGTAGGTTCGGTAAGATTTATGTTTAACCCGTCGAACTTACTAAGCTTCATTAAGCTTACTTGTGTTGTTTAATGTCTTTGTAGATTTTTGAGAGGTTGGAAGATCGGATCAGCACTCAAGTCACACTATCTAGCTTATTCCAGTAGTTTTTGAAATGTTCAATGTGGTTTATATGGCATGTATAGGGTTTGTGTGGATTTGATCAAAATTTGGCTTGTGTAAATGTTATGAATTATATTTTGTCTATATAATCGACTCATATATATATTGGTTTGAGAATGAGGCATATTAGTGATGTTAATGTGAATAATATAAGTTTGGGTATATTTCATTTGTGGTGAACTTTGGTAGAATTGTTAGATGAATTAAATAGGTAAGTTTGAATATTTGGTTGACATGTTTATAAGTTTTCATTTGAGGTGTCTAAGAGCATATTCATTGATTGTGATGATGAATGTTTAGGACTTAATTTTAGCTTGTATTGAATGTCTTAATATGGCCTAATGATGTGTAAGTTGAGGTTAGGTTGGTATTCATATGGGTGTCTTAATACGGCCGTGTGTCCCCTGTATCTTTTGATTTGCATTAGTCAGTATGCTTAGATTTTTCACACAACCTAACACACGGGCGTGTGGCTTGGCAGTGTGACCCCTTCACCTTTGAAAATTTTTGATATTTTCTGAAAAATTCTCTGAGTACCCAATTAAGTCCCGACTTGTTTCTAATGCATATTTTGGGCCTCGAGGGCTCGTATAAGGGATAATATGTTTGATTTTGATTGGTTTCTGACGTGAATGTAATATGATATGAAATATCTGTTAATTTAATCTGTAAACTCCAGTAATGCTCTATAACCCTGTTCTGGCAACGGATACGGGTTAAGGGTGTTACAACATATTTTTGATCTGACAGTTTAGCTGAAATTTGATAAGCCATCGTTGTCGACCAACCTGGGATGGCGGGTCATCGTTGCCGGGCAACCCAGGATGACTCTAATTTGGTGTGTATCAGAGTAGGGTAGGAAGTTTTCTGAAAAATCTACATTTCGTTTTTCAAATATTTTGCATTGACATAACCATGCATACGCAATTTTGCCATGTGAGTCTGATAAAACTCTTCGCGACACTTTGATCTATTTATTGTGCTATTTGTGTTATCTGTTTGAGTTTAGTTATACACTGAGCTTTATAGCTCACCCATTTCATTTCCCCTTTTCAAGTAATTAGCAAGTTTAAAATCGATCGACGTGCGAGAACTCGGATTGATTCTCGGTTAATTAAATGTAGTGGTTTACATTATTAACTTTTCTAGACTTTTAGATTGTAAATATGTTTTTGGTTTTTGTTTTGTTTGTCTTTTTTTGGTATTCTTAATGTAAAACTGTAAAATTATACGAGTTAGCAAATTGAAATTCGGTTTTCAACTAAAACTCTAAATATTTTCCACTATGAAACTAAAAAAGTGATTGAGTGATTTTACTATAAAACAAGAGTTTTCAAATATGAGATTTTCTAAGAATGCACAAAAAGTTTAGCTAAAAATTATTATTATTTTCTGACCATTCATTTTTTTGAATCTTCTTTTTCCAAAATAAGATGTGCTACAAGAACAAAGGGTTAAAGTTCTAAATTTATCAATGTCACCTTCACACTCGGGTCATAAGTTCTAAACCGGGTGTGAGGTGTTACATTCTCAGCAAGTTGGACATTTATGATCTGCAAGCTCCAATTTGAGGAGGGTGTTAGGATATTATTATGTGATATTAATATTTAGGAACATCTAAATATATTTTATATTATTTTATATATTTTAGGCATATATTTAGGAATATATTATATATATTTCCTATTCTTACGTGATTACTGTTGTATAAATATTATGTATACTCTTAAGTCCTATCAATAAGATTGAAAGAGATTACTCTATTATTGTCAAAATAACTATTTTTTATTAGGCTTAAGGGTGTAAAAAGCCCTCAAACTTTTTTAAGAAAAACAATTAAGCCCCTCCTTTTCTTTTTATACTCAATTGAGCACTTGAACTTTTAAAATGCATAAAAAAAGCTCTCAAATTTCTTCAAAAAAAAGCAATTAAGCCCTTGCTCTCTTTTTTTTTTCCACTCAACTGGGTATTTGAACTTTCAAAATGCATCAAAAAAGACCCTCAAAATTTTTGAAAAAAGCAATTAAGCCCTGCTTAAAAATTAGAAAAAATAATAAATTTTAGAAAATTTATTAAATTTATTAAAAATTAGGATTTTTTAAAAAATATTAAAAAAATAAAAAATTGTAAACTTTTATAAAAATTATTAAAAAATTAACGACCCCAAGTTTTTTTCAATTAAAGTCATCACGTGTCCAACACAGCGTGACATGGGGGGAAAATAATTAAAAAATAAAAATCAATAAAAGTTATAGAAAATTATAAAATGTTTCTTTTGATATGATAATTTTTATAAAAAAAATTTACGAAATTTATATTTCTTTACATTTTGTATAATTTTCTTACAACTTTATAATATTTTATATTTTATATTTTTTACGGTTTTTATAAAATTTTACAATTTTTATATATTTTTATGATTTTATATTTTTTTAATTTTTAATATTTTAATATTTTATTAAAATTTAATAATATTTATAGCTTTTATTGATTTTATTTTTTTTATAATTTTTTTCTAATTTTTAATAAAAGAAAAGGGTTATTTTATTTTTTTGGAAAAGGTTGAGGGTCTTTTTTAATACATTTTAAAAGTTCAAGTACCCAATTAAGTGAAAAAAAAGTAGAGGCTTAATTGCTTTTTTTGAAAAGGTCTAATGGCTTTTTTGATGCATTTTAAAAATTTAAGTACCAAAATGAGTGAAAAAAAAATAGAGAATTAATTAATTTTTTTAAAAGAATTTGACAACTTTTTTACCCTTAAACATTTTTATTATTTTATGCATACATATATTTTATATTTTAATTCAACTTGCGTTTGGTAGTAACATTAAATATTTATTTATTACTACATTATCTAAAAGTATTCTTCTTTAACCAAAATTAGAGATAGTGACATCTCTTTATAGGTTTTAGTTTTATATTTGATTTTTGCTTTGGTTGGTGGGAAAGATATGGTAGGTGGGGACAAATCACTAACCTTTTTAAAATATTGAAAAATTTATCCTCCTTTTAAGTTTAAACAAACTTTTGTCATCCTTTCAAACATTAGAAGTTGCCTTTTTTCTGGTTTTCTTCATTTAGTTTATCATCACTTACACAAAATCCCCACTTCTTTTAAATCATAACTATTTCAATAGATGAAGAAAATTTTTACATTATCTCAAAGTTGGTCAAAAAATTAAAACCTAATTTTGCTTAAAATAAATAAATAATTTCTAAAAAATATTTGGTCACCAACTTGTATTTCTTATAAGCTTTTCTAAAAAATATATATTTTCTTTGTATCTAAACAAATTCAACCTCATCTTTAAATTTTTGTACCCTGCATATTAAAAATTCAACTCTTATTTGAATTGCTTTTTACATTATCTAATTATTATTTTATTACACCTTAAAAACAAATGAGATTAACCCGGTCTCATTTATGAATTTTTTTTTTACTCCACTGATAATGCATAGGATAATAATCTATAAAATAGATGCATAAAAAAACCGAAAACATAAAAAATTTCTATATAAAAAAAAGAAAACATAAAGTTTTAATAAATTAAGAAATATTAATTTATCAATAAATAATTTTTTGGGTAAACTACATCAAGATCATCCAATTATTAGTAAATTTTCATTTTGGTCACCAAACTATGAAATTTTATAAAATTATTACTTACATAATTGATTTATGATGTTTTGGTCACTCATTTGTTAATTGGCGTTAATCTCTTAACGGAATTATTGACATTACATGTTAACTCAATATTATATAGAGTTAATACCTAATTTGGGTCCTAAACTCTAATTAAAATATCATTTTAATATTTTTTTTTAGAATTCTTTTAGCAATAATTCTCAAAAAAAATTTATGAAAATCCATAATTTATTTTTTAAAACTATAATAATACAAAAAAGTTAAAAATTCATAAAATTATTTTAGAAAACCTAAAAACCAATAAAAACGTAATAATATTTCGATACATCTGAATTTTAAGCATATTAAAACAATATTATTTTGACATATTATAGTGTTTTACAACATAAAAGAAGTGACTTGTAAGATATCTGCTGTCTACATACAAAATTACTGCAAATACGTATATATTATATATGTTTGTTGGGCTTCGCACTTAATAATTTTAAATAAATATATTTTTTTGTACTTTTCATATCTATTTTATAGTTCATATTTAAGATTGTTGACTGTACTTCTCAACAATATTGTCTTTAAAATTCAAACTCATTCGTCTCTTAAGAGCATAATGTGCATTGCCACTGCACTTAATGCTTTTTGATAAATATAATTTCATTATATGAATATAAGGTGATAAAATTTATTGCCTTTAAATTTGTTAAAGGTCTCTGCACTCGTTTAAAATTTAAAATTTAGCCATTATACTTTAATGTTGAGACATTGAATCATTGTATTCTTTTATTCAAAAAATTTGATTCATCCATCTAATGGTGTCAAAAGTAAAATAATTTTTTTAACCTTCAACATTTACAATTTTTTGTCAATTTGATCCTTACCATTTAAAAGTATATAAATTTTTTTTGAAAATTATTATTTTCATATTTTAAATAAAAACATAAAATAAATAAATATATTTTTTAAAAAATAAAAATTATTTTAGAAATAGGCTTATTAGTAAAAAAAAAAATCCCAAAGTGGAAAAACAAACAAGAAATCAATTAAGTCTTCAACAAAATTTAGCACCCAATTAAGCTCTTAAATGATAAAAAATTAATCAATCAAACCCCTCTGTTAGCATTGACCAAGTTTGACCGTTAAGTCTTGCTGACGTGGCTAACAAATCAATTAGACGATGACACATGGATGTCAACAAATACTTTTAAAAATTAAAAAAATCTTAAAAATATTTTTTAAAAATAAATATTTAAAAAATCACATCTAAGTATAAACCGTTTATTCAGGTTTAAATTCATTTGTGATTTTTTAAGCAATTACTATAAAATTTAAAAATATATAAAAATTATGGGAAATTATTAATAATTATAAGAAAAATCTAGTTGGGTGGCGCAACTATGGTTGAAGGCAAATTTGTGGAGTGGTTATAGGTGAAGGAAAATTTGGCAAATTTGGAGTTTCCAGTATAATCTTCTACCTTTCAGGTTTCCAAGATTTTATCTTCATTTATATATCCTCAATCATGCCTCCCTTAGGTACAACATCAAACGCAACAAACTCATTTTAGGGAACAATTTAAATATATTGATTCTTATCCTTTTCGACCTTAGATTATAGTTTTTGACCCAACTAAAACATAGTGGTCGTTAATGTTAAAAAAAGGGAAAAACTAAATTTGCTTAAGTTTTCTTAGGGTTTTTTTCCCTTAAATTATTTTATTTATAAAAATTATTATTATAACAAATATATGTCATGTTAGAAAGTGATAAAATAGATTTTTATTTATTTCTAATTTTTTTTATAATTTTGAATATATTTTTATAAAATATATTTTTATTGAAAAACAAACTTTTAAATATTTTTTTCTTTTGATTTTCTTTTTAAATTAAGAATCAAGACTAAATTGATAAAATATGTAAAGTTGATGATTAAGTTTGTTGAAATTTTTAGATGTAGAACCAAATTGATAAAATTTATAAATATTGGAGAGCTAAATGTCTTATTATGCCAATAAAAAAAATTTCAATAACGGAAGAGTGACCAAAATACTAAATTTCGACAACAATAACAACTATCAAAATACTAACTTTTGATAACAATAATAACTAAAATAAAATAAAAAATTTAAACCAAACATTAACAATTAGATGACTATTTGTAGAATTTTACCCTTGCATCCCTTTTTTAACAAAAAGGAAAATTGTTTGCTTTAGTTTATAGAAATTAAATAGGCTACATAGGGTTGGGCTTCAATTAATAAATAACAAAGTCCATTAATTGCTAGCTCAAAAAAAAGTCCAATAATTGTTTTCACTTCTAGGTTATTTTATTAATTTAACCTAAAAAATTTTGATATTTATAAAAATGACCCAGGTTAAAAAATAATCACCAAAATTACCTGAAATGAACAGTATTTTTGGGTATTGGGAACCCAATGACCGGCACTACATAGTGTTTTGGCCCCATGATTGCCTGATGATTGTGTCAGGCTTTAAAAATTTGATTTTTTGAGTTTGGGAACCCAATGGCCGGCACCAGGATATTTTTTTTAAAAATCGTATCATACTGATATACAAAAATACCAGTATTTAAAAAAAATTTGGTGTTGGCCAGTAGATGGCCAGCACCAGGTACTTTTTTCGTGTCCTAATACAATTTTTTTTTTACTTTAGGACACTGATGGCCGACACCAGTGAATTTTTTTTAAAAAAATAAATTTTAGGTGCTGGCCATGTAATGGCTGACACCAAGTACAATTTCGGCTCCCAATGCAATTTCTTTTTTGAACACTGATGGCCGGCACTAGTGTATTTAAAAAAAATTTGGGTGTTAGCCATGTAATGACCGGCACCAAGTACCTTTTTTGCCTTCCAATGCAATTTTTTTTTTTTGGTTTTGGGACAGCGACGTCCGGCACCAACTTTATCACATTAAAAAAATTATTTTTTCTTATTTTGGAACACAGATGGCCAACACCAAACTTTATATATAGTTGGTGGTTTGGGTTCTGATAGTGTAAATGGATGAGAAAATATTTTTTGAGAAAGCCATCAAAATGAGAGTGTTTTGTAATATATCATCAAAAGAGTTTTTTGTAGTGGATTGTAAATGGGAGTTTTTCCTAGTGTACAACCGAGTTTCGAGGTTGAATTATATATTGTCATGTTTTAGCGGAGTTGAATTATATACTATCATATCCACCCCAAAGGTTATGCCATTAAGGGTTGGATGGCTTTCTGTGCCATAGATGGCTAACCGAGATGTCCAACACAAATGGACATTATCTATGGTGCAATAGCGTTTATTTCGCAACTTATAAGTGAGGTATTGATGCAACGTAAACCTGATTCAAGCAGAAGACGACTAATTGTGAAGAAACTACTATTCAAAATAATTGTATTATTTCTTTAGAATGTTTGTATTTTTTTTATATTTGTAAATTTAATGTAGTTGTTTAGGATTTAAGGTTTCATTTTTATATTTTCGTGTATTAATTTCTTAAAATATTTGTATTTTTTTAAATCTGTAAATTTAATATAGTTGTTTAGGATTTAAGGTTTCATTTTTATATTTTCGTGTATTAATTTCTTAAAATGTTTGTATTTTTTGTATCTTTAAATTTAATTTAATCCGTATTATATGTAGTTTGAATTTAAAATTTTCGTGTATTAATTTTACCCATCTGTTTGTAGTTTGTTGGGTGTTTAAATTTAATTTATTGTGTATTATTTTTGTTTGAATTTTATATTTTTTTGTATTAATATTGTAGAATGTTTGTATTTTATTGTGTCTGTAAATTTAATTTGTCGTGTACTATTACTTATTCGAATTATATATTTTTTATTAAATATTTCGAAGTCATTTATTCAAAAAAAAATTATTTTAGAGAAATTAAATTAATATTAGAAACAAAATAATTAAAAAATAAAGTAAATATTTACAGATAAAAATTAAAATTGTCGTTATCTCGGCAACGTCCCCAGTGCTGGCGTGTAACGGTCGGGATGCCTCCGTCGGCGATGCCGTGCACCTTGCTGAAGTGTTTGATAATTGCGTCCGGTGTACTTAGAAAAGTAGTATAATCATATACACTATAATCGGGAGTTAATGGGTATTGTGTCACCGGAAGTGACGATGGAAAAATATCTTCAGTGGTAGGTGTACGTGCTTTCGGATCGAGCTCCGGGTGGAATGGGGACGATCCGGATCGTGTCGAATGTTGAGGCTCGGGGTCGTCACCAAAAATATCCTCAAATGATGGAGGAAATTAGGGCTCGGGCTCGGGCTCCAGGTGGTCTGATGACAAGCCGGATGCTTCATATTAAGGCTCGGGATCAGGGATCGAAGAAGAATCAGTTTCAGTGTTCCTGAATGGCGAAACCCGATTACGGTGTGGTCGTGCGTTCCTCTGTTGCCATTGGGAAGATTCCGGTTGCACGTCTTTTTGGATCAACATGTAACGACATTGGAATATAAAGGGCTTCATGTGTGCCATATACCATGTTACGTACTCGTGTGTAGAAGCGAACCCTCCCTCTAAGACATACAAGGGAGGGCACCTCGAATGTTAATCATTCAACAGAAAGATATACGGTTCATATTTTTCTGCCCAATTTAAAACGTCTCGACCCGAACCCTTTTTGTCCATTCCGTGGACTTCTGTGATGTCGACGGGAGGGTTTGGGATAGGTTGTGCGCAACTGAACTGCCTCAATTCCCGACCTCCATCGTACCACTCCACCATATAGAAATGATTCAACAATACATTTGACACGAACAACTGTTGTTGTCGATAACCCATGATGGTATGAGGGCCGGTATCTCTTCCTTAACATATGGCATCCATAGAAACTGTATAATATAGACAACAAGTTATTAGTTAATTTTTTCTTGTGCAATTATTGTATTTTAAAAAGAAAGATTCTGAATCATATTTTACGCCATCCCCGGAATGAGTCTCTATCATCATATGGTACATAGGTACGATGAACGATTGTCTGATTCCCAGTACAGTTGCCGATCTAGAAAAAGGAATAAATTTTCAGATTAGTTTTTCCGTGCAAAAAAAAAAAAAAACTATACTATACAATTAAAAAATAGATGGAAAATTTGAACTATATATTTACCTATTAACGAGTGGCCACACATATAGTTGGTGGCTCACTTATGCCAGAAATGGCATTTAGTATAACGTCCAAGACTGCAATAGAAGGCAGCAACTGCCCATTGTTTTCGTAGACGACTTTGTCGCTCGACAAAGCTCGTGATATAAGCATGCCAAAACTGCAGAGCCCCAACTAAATCTTCCGACAAGCTCAAGATCTTCTAATAAAGGGAGATACATTATTGGGACTTTATTTTGATTGACGTTCGACAATAGTATCCCACCTATAAGTTGCAGAATGAACACTCTTGCAGCGTAGATAATGTCCATCTATGATGGACTGCTCGGAAGATGCTAGAAGTTTTCTTTTAACCAAGTAAATTTAATATAGGTTAATTGCCCTTCCTCGTCGTTGGGGGCACTCTTCCAAGTAACCGCTCTCAAGTCCCACACGAATCGGGCACTTTTCCAAGCCCGATCACTATTTCGTCGTTTATAGACAACCCTAATTAGATTACTACGTCTTGCAGTGTAATAGTTACCTCCCCACACGGGAGGTGGAACGTATGTGTCTCCGGGTGTCATCTTTCAACTAAGGCTGATATTAAATTGACCCGTAGCTTAGATATCTGAATGTACGTGGCTACCCCAAAACCCGTGACATTTAAATACGACAAAACTCTTTGATCAGAAAAATAAACGGGATCATGCAACTGGGGTCTCACTATAACGCCTTGAATAATTTATTTTTGTTTCTGTAAATATCTAACACAAATGTGTATTTGCTTCAGTGGTTAAGTGTTCTGGATATATGTGTGAGGTTCTATGTTCAAGCTCTACCTTTAGCGAATTTTGGTTATTTTTAGATCCAAGCCTTACCCTTATTGAGTGGGCATATATAAAATTTTTTGTTAATCCATATCAGAATGAGCTTACTGGTTCGAGTTGTAACATCCTAAAAATGGGGCTATTTGTGATTAAATTATTTTTGTTATGTGGTTGAGCTGCTGTGTTATTAATTATGGTGTAGTAAGGCTTAATTATGGATTTTTAGTAGGTTTGAGTAGGGGGAAAAATATTATCTTCAAGCTTTTAAGGTGATGAGCCTTAGCAGGTAGGGGTTACAAGAATAAATAAGGGATTTGTTGTCATAAAATGAGCCTAGAATAAGTGGCAAAGGGAGGGCCACTTGGGAGCTACATGTGACGCCACTTTGAGCAAGGGAGAGCCTTGGTTCGAGTCACTAATTCTCCTTTTAGCACCTTGTTTGGACAGCAATAAGAGAGAGAAAAAAAATGCTCAAATTTGTTTTAATATTAAAGGATAATATGAGCATTTTAAATTGGATTTTTAATTGCTTAATTCTAAGGATAATAGAGATAAATAGTGAGGATATTACTAAGTTTTAAAAAAAATAGATTATTAATTAGATTTTTATTTAGATAATAAGATAGTAGGATATATTAAGGATAATATTAGCTTTTATCATTGGATATTAATAAGGATGTATTTTATTTTTTTTAAATGAATTATCATGGGATTAATTGATGGGATAATCAAGGATTTTATTTGTTTAATTCTAGGGATAATTAGGATAATATTAGTTTTATTTAGATAAACAAGATAATAGAAGATAAAAGAGGATATTAAGGGATTATTAATGGATTATTGGGGATTAATTCAAATTATTTTGAATTAATTAAGAAGGGGTGGACGGCAAGGGTACTAAGTGCCTATAAAAGCATTAGTTGACCCCTTGTTTTTTTTCTTTTTCCTCATTTTGCTAAGTGACCGAATTCCCTAACCCCTCCTTTGTTCTTCTTGTATTTTCTCCATTCTCTCAAACCCCTTCAAGCCGAAACTCTTAGCACCTTTCTTTCCCCATTAATTTCCTCTTTGGCCGAATACACCAGTTGAAGTGCCGAATTCTTTTCTTTCTCTTTTGTCAAGCCTTAGCCGAACTCAAGCAAGGGCAATCTCCTCTGATTTCTTCTTCAAACGATCCTAAGGGTACTCTGGATTCGTAAAGCAATTGACTCAAGCCGCTAATCCATAGTGTTCGGATTTTTGGAAGCAGATTCAGGAGTTTAGTGTTGTGATTAGTACCCAAAGGTGTGAAGGTAAGAATTCGGGTTCACAAGGAACCCTTCTCAAATTATTTGGTTTGGCCGAATGGCCCATATCACTAACCCTTGAGTTGGGCCGATTATAGGAACAAGGAGGTTGTGAGTGGTCGATTGGTTTTGTCAGGAGCTAGGACTATCATCGACATCAGGTGTGTACATACACACTTATAGCAGTTAATATGTGTGATAAATGTATGTTGTATGTAAACCTGCTTGATGTAGATACGGATTTAGTACCTCAAATGGTACAAGCGAGGACCTCGGTAAGTCTCTATTTATATGAAATTATTATGATGCTTTTGGGAAGCATGTCGTGTTAATACATATAATAAATCTGCTTATGATTGTTGATTGTGTGGGTTGATTGAGTGGAGGGGGCAGTATATTCGTGCCGACGGGCACCAGTGTTTTGGTAACACACTGTGACTACGGTCACCAGAGGTTTGGTACCTCCAGAGGTTTGGTACCTCAAAGCGACTTGTCCCTGTGGTTAACACCACCGTGGGTTGGCCCCACTTGAGATATGGGATCGTCTGCCGGTGATTTGGTATCACACGATGGGTTGGCCCCATCACCCGATTTGTGTCTACGGACACCGTGTTTTGGTAACACATCGTGACTATATGTCACCAGTGGTTTGGCACCACCAAAGGGTTTGGTACCACAACGGGGTGAGACATGTGCGTATGGTCAGCTAGGATTGGGACCCATAATATTTTGCATATTAATTGTTATATGTTGTGTATGAAATGTTAAAATCGGGGAAGGGTTACATCTTGAGTCGTGGTGACTCACCTTCTCCTTTACATTTTTCAGTGACACATAGATCGCGGATGTGGGCCGGGTGGACTCGAGGTGGCCATGCAAAGGGTCTAGTTTAAATGAACTTGGATTTTAAGTTATAATATTTTATTTCCTGTTTATATTTTATTTGGATTGTAATAAGGCCTCCTAGAATATTTTATTATTGTTATATGCTCGAATACTTGATTTAAATTTGTTCCTACTATTAATTAACAATCGTATGTTTTCCAAGTTAGAAACGAAATTGTTTTTTTTGAGCCATCGGGCACACTTGTAATTTTATAATAATTTGAGTTAATTAATATTTCCAAAATTTTGTTTTATACACCTCAAAGGTTTCAACCAAAAATAATTATCTTTTACTAAAACATCAAATTTCTTCCAAGTTTTCTAAATATTTTCTAAGTAGCAAACCAGATTCGGCCATAGCGTTTGGGCCGGGTTTGGGTTGTTACACGAGTGGTAATGGAGTTGGTGTATTGGAAGCCCTGTGTTCGAATCCCTACGCAAGCAAAGATGATATTTTTGCTCAATTGTAAGTGAGAATTTTGGTGGAATTAGGTTTCTGAGAAGGTTGGTTGTTAGTGGGTTAGTTGGGAGAGATTTGAGGGATTTGGGAGTTAACATTTGATTATTTTTATTTTTTATTCTTTTTTTTTTCAAAACTTTCCCCTCTTTCCAGAAAAAAAACTGTCGTTAATGTTTCCTTTTCCTTCCCTTTTGCTTTTTTGATTTCAATTGCTCTTTATTCTATTTCGTTCGGTTGTTACTTATCTGAAATTCATTTTTTTGTTTCCATCGATTGTTGGTAAGTGGCTTAAGTGTACTGTAGTTTTGATTTCCGATTACAGATTAGAGGTTTATATTTTCTGTTTTGGCAGCAGAGAATTGTGTAGAGCGGGACTCTCCTCGTGTTGATTTGTAGTTGAAATCATGTAGGGTTTTGAGGTAAGTGATGAGCGGTCGTATTAAAAGTTTTGTTGGTTTTGTGGTTTCGGATTAACCTTGGTTTTAGACTAATTTTAGGGGTTTGTTGTATCGATCTTTATATTCTGGTGGGTTTGTGTTAGCAGTAGCATCAAAATGATAACAGGTGTGTTCTCAAATTGCAAAAAACGAGGCTTCGATAGAAGTTGAAAAACTGTTCTGTCGACACCACACAGGTGTGTGGTCGCCCGTGTGGTTGGCCATGTGCGAGACACGGCCGTGTGGTCGAAGAAGGTATGGCCGTGCACATGACAAGACCGTGTGGTGGCGTAAGCGTGGCCGTGTGAGCCACACGGGCTAGGCCAAGTTGGGCATGTGGGCCCACACAGGCATGCCACACGGGCGTGTGGGTTTTGGGCCAAGCCGTGTGGGTCATAAAGGCAAGGTCAATCTGGGCGTGTGTGCTACACGGGCATGTGCGCACATAGTTATGAAATTTTCCCTAGGGTCACACGGGTCATTCCGATCGATTGTGGGCCTACTGTAAGGTCGGCAAGGGCTAACCAAACCTTAAAACTGTAGATCTGACAGTCTGATATTCTGTTCTGAGTATGATAATGCTATGTATGTCTGATTATTTCGTTATATGTATATAAGCATGTCGAACATGTTTAATTTGTTATTTCTGTATCTGTTTTGGGGTGATATTTGTATATGTGGATGAAGTGTTTTGTACGGTGATCATCGCCTATATTCTGGCAGCTTGGCTGCACATTATCTGATATGTGTTATAATGGCACGGTATGGTGTGTAGGGTTGGGTGGGTGTTTTTAACCCCATATGGTGTGATAGGATGGTCAGAGTTGGTGTGTAGAGAATAGGGGTAAGATTCTAATTATCTGATCTGTATATCTGACTCTGTTATCTGTATCTGAAATGGGCATGAGCCCGAATCTGTATCTGATTGTATGTGAATTTTTTGAATGTTTGCATGTCTATTTCTGTTTGGTTACAAACTGAGTTTACGTAAACTCACCTTTGTTTGTCTGTTCTGTTCAGGTAATCCACAGACTTAGGCGGATTGGTTGCGGCGGAGTCTTGCAGTGACCAGTAGTCTACGAACTGAATTTAATTAAAGGTTTTATTTACTTAAATGATATTTTTGGGAGTTTTCTATTAATTGGACTTTTCGGACTGTTGATTAAATTTTTGGGATTTGGATTTTTGTTTAATATTTTGTTTGGACAACTCGCTAAAAACACGGTTTTCATAAACGTCCGCTAATAAACACATTTTAAGGCAAATTAATTAATTGAATAAATGTTTTGACAATGGATAAAAGCAAATAAGAGTTGAAAAACTGAAATGGTTTTATCGTATAAACTTCGTTATCAAACCCATTCCTTGTAACACCTCTGGATTCGGTCATAACATCTAGGCCGAGTTTGGGGTGTTACACTCACAATTCGGTACAGATCCTGCATTTATAGTAAATATAGAATGTTATTTTTCTTGTTTAAAAAAGAATGTAAATGAATATTTAAAATTAAATGAGACATTTTTCTTCTCGTTTACCTTATGCACATAGGCTGCAATGTGGTTATTGCCATTTAAAATAATATTAGGATTAGGTTTAGGATCCATGGAGTGATCGATGGTGGTCGACGGTTGTTGGAGGTGTTTGGAGGTGATTAGTGGTCGTCGGTCGGCGGAGGATGCTAACGGTCAACGGTGAGAAGCAGTTATCGGCGGTTATGGGTTGGAGTAGTCCATTTATAATAAGGGACCATAGTAGCTGACCAGGGGCAAAATTAAAAAAAAAAAACTGTCGTTAAAGTGGGCATCCTATTACCGGCCATTAGAAGGCCAAATTGGCCTAGTCAATGCTGATGCAGGCCTGACACATGCATAGGCCCTATCCTTTCAACTTTTTTTTTTTCATTTCTATTTGAATTTCCATTTCATCTCATTTCCATTTCATTTTATTTAAATTTAAATTTTCCATGTTTAATTTATTTATTTATCATTTCAATTTTTTTCATTTCATTTTTTTTCATTTATATTTATAATTTATTTTTATTTAAACTTTCCATTTTATAATCATCATTCCATTTTGTTTTATATTCATTACAAATTAGATTTCATTTCATATTCATATTTCATTTCATTAAATTATTTTCATTTAATTTTATTTACAAATCCTTTCATCCTTCTTTATTTATTTCATTTATATTTCTATTTCTATTTCATTTATTCCTTTTCATTTCATTTCCATTTCCATTTCCATTTCATTTCATTTACATTTTCATTTTCATTTCATTTTAATTTTTTTCCATTTAAATTTAATAATCATCATTTCAATATTTTTATTTTCATTTCAGTTTTGTTTTCATTTAAATTTATAATTTATTTACATTTAAACTTTCATTCCATTTCATAATCATCATTATGTTTTGTATTCATTTAACATTTCATTTCATATTCATTACAAATTGCATTTCATTTCATATTCATATTTCATTTAACATTTCATTTAACATTTCATTAATTTTTTTTCATTTAAATTTATTTTTTTCCTATATACAATTTTTTTTTTCATATTATTCACAACTATTCTCATTTCAATTAATTTTTTTTTCAATTTAATTTTTTTTTTCAATTCATTTCATATTTTCATACTACTTAGAAGTAGTCTCAATAGTAGGGTCATTTAAAATTTTTCATATTTTATTTAGGGTCCGTTTTTTTACATGTAAAAGGTTTTACGGAAAATGTTTTCTGCATTTTCCTGTGTTTGTTTCACAGAAAGTAGTTTGGTCAACAGAAAATGACTTACAGGTCAAGGTAAAATAAGTCATTTTTCCTATAAAATATTTATAGAAATGGGTCGATTACACAATTATTTACCGGAAAGGGCCACTTTTTGTAAAATGCACCTACGTGGCCGTGTTTAAAGGGGAAATTGCCAACAAAGCGTGCCCTTGGGGCGTTTTTGCCACATCAAAGAAAACGCTTCCATGTTAGTGCGCTTTTTCGACGTGGCAAAAACGCTCCCCTAGGGGCGTGCTTTGCTGACAAATTTTCAAACCCAACAGCTTTTTTTTTTTACCGTTGGGGGGATCTAACGGTAAAAAAAAAAAGAGTATAAAATCCCCCTTCTATTATTTCGCACATAATTTCTTCACAATTTAGCAAAAAATCTCTAAAATTTCTCCCTAAAGCTTTCAAATTTCTCATTAAATTTATCAAATCTCTTTATAATTAGTTATTTACTTTAATTTTTTTCTAAATTAGTATTATTTTTTTATAATTTCAAAAATATTTGATTGTGTTAGCAATGGCCAGAGGATTAATTTGTCTCGATCATAAACATATCTCCGTCGAACAAATGAAAATGGTAATGGTTTATTTTAAATTTTGAATATTATTTAATATTTTTTCATTTATGTAATTTTAATTAATTTGCATTTTATATTTTTTTATAACAGACTGTAGATCGGGTGTTACAATGTAATATTCGTAATATGTCTGGTCCGCCATCACCGTTGATAGAAAATTACTTGAGGGAAGCGGGTTTGGCACGCGGCCACTATAGGCCGGGGGTACAAGTTGGAACCGAAACTCATTAGCGCGTTAATAGAGAGGTGGAGACCGATGATGCACACATTTCATCTTCCATGCGGAGAGTGTACTATCACATTAGGGGACATCCAGTTATAATTAGGATTGTCGGTGGATGGGGTCGCACTCACCGGGTCCATTCAATTTACTGATTGGGGAGCCATATGCTACGATCTTTTGGGTGCGATTCCAGATAATATTTACGGAGGTCGGATTGAGATGGGCTAATTACGAGACATATTCCCGGAGTTGGGGAATGATTCGATTGAAGTAGAAAGAATACGATATGCTCGGACATACATTTTTGATATGATTGGAGGTTATCTGATGTCAGACTTGTCACGAAACCTCGTACATCTGAGGTGGCTACTGAAACTCATTGATTTTAGAGCAGCTGGCGAACTTAGTTAGGGGTCTGGCGTGTTGGCAACATTGTACCGGGAGATGTGTGGGGCGACGCCACCAAATAAAGCCAAAATTGGAGGTTGCCTATCACTGCTACAATTATGGGCACAGTTTTGCTTTCCATTTTTACGTCCTCGAGTGAACCACTCATATATATTCTCATTCATAACGAGGTAAATTTTTTATTTGATTTTACAATTATTCCATAGATTTAAAATAAAATTGTACGCTGAAAATTTATTTAATTAGGTGGAACCATCCGGCGAGTTATGTTGGAATACCTACCGCTTTTGAAAAATATACGGCTTCTATTAGACCAACTGTCAGAAGCGCAAGTATTAAATAATATATATACATAAAATAGTCGTTTCATATTTAGTATTTTGTATTATGTATATAACTAATATTTTTATCTCGTTCATATAGTTTCAATGGATACCATACGAGAATCTGGCAATACGGGCTGTAATTCTAGAAGAATTCTTTCAAAATCTAAACATTTGGCATGTTAAGGTCCCATTGGTCAACTATGCTACTGTCGAGATGCACCAGACAGATAGAGTGTTGCGACATTTTAAATTTCGACAATCGATTCCCGAAGAACCTAAGGTGCTCGATGACTAGCACAGAATCGACTTACGACAACGAATACAAATTTACCGGTATTCTGGTCGGAATATATCAAAATTTGGGAAAATTGGTATGATCATATACCTGATCGCGAACTAATCATCGTCCCAGAGTTAGCGTGCACCCCGAATTACATGCCATGGTTTAGGATCTATGTCAAGTCATATTTGTTGTCGGAAGAGTAGAGGTGTCGGCAAATCTATATGGAAAGGGAACGACGGGGCCCTTTAAATCCAATGAGAAGGGATGACGACACGGGCCCATCAACAGCGCCCACACAATTACCGGGCCCAATGCCTCAACTGATGACACCCACATCACAACCCCTTTCATATTATGACAGGTGCATATCCTAGCCCTTATATGTATCCTAACCCTTATATGTTTCCTTTTCCCAATCTTATGCCAAGTTGGAATGCATAGCCCGGTGCATCTCCTTTCCCAATGACTCCGAATCAACTGATGATATAAAGGCCATCATCGCCATAGGGATCACATGAGGCACCGTCGGCAAGCTGATCTTATTAACATTCCCCATCGCCTTATGAGATTCAAACACCTCCGCCGTGGGTGATGTAAACGCCTCCACATTTTTTATTCTACTAAGGTGGGTCATCCTCTCAACACCCACAACTGGAGCAACCAAAAAAGAATCCATCGTGTAATTATCGTCTACCCCCATGTGGCACTGATTCCGATCGGCATATACATTATTATTTTTAATATATTTTAGAAGCTGTTTCTATATAGTTTCATTTAATAAAAAAAAGTTGTTTTTAATATTTTAATAGTAAATTAATTTTATATTGTGAATAAAATATAAGTTCTTTTGAATAAGGTTGAATAGAAATAATGCAACATCGTTTCATAACAGCAATTATCAACTATTTTGGTTTGAAATGATTGAATTGTATGACCTGGGTTCCTGCACCATCCACACAACTTCTGTTGGTTCGTTCTTTCCTGGATATCCATATTATTACGTATTCTACTCGAGCAAGGTCGACCTTTTGGTTTGCGACGCAATTCTCTATCCAGTAACAACTTAAACGGAGTAAGCGATAGAGACGGTCACTTTTCATCTAGGATAGGTGGAATACGTGTCTCCACACATTGTACATGTATTCTATTTTGTACACTTCGTCGACATATCTCATGATATCCAAATGGAGATTCTGACATGCTGCAATTACACGAGCGCATGGATAATAAAGTACGTCAAACATCCCACAGCTGCAAGTCCTATTTATCAGGTATACACGATATCGTCCGCCGGTAATACATTGGCTCGGCCTGTCAAATTTTGTCATACAAAACCATAAGTTGTTGTGATTGTGACACACAGTGTGCATCGTGTTGGCCCACGCCTTCGCCTTGTTAATTTCTTGCAATGTCTTTCGTAACCACACATGTCCTCCCTGCATTTGGCCTTTATAACTCGCTGCTCGCTTTGTAAATAGTGCCGCCAAAAGAAAAAATGTCTCTCGCACAACTGAGGTTATCAGCAAATGATGCGTTCCTTTTAGAACAAAATTTATGCATTCAGCCAGGTTTATGATCATATGACCATATCGTAGTCCGCCGTCGTATACTTGTGTTCACTGTTCGAAAGGTATGTTACATAGGTAACCTGCGCCTTGATCGTTAACTGAACACAAATTCCCCAACATCTCATGAAAATGGTCATTATTGATCTCGTACCCTACCATTATAAGTTGATAGAAAAAACTACATACCAATATTCCATTCAGAATAAATTGAATATTACAACCGAAAGTATATTAATAATGATTAAATACATATGTTGGTCACTTGCTTTCATTTAGTCGTAGACCGATATTACCGGTAGTAGTTGGACGCAATGTGCCTTAGATAATATCGATGGTATGTGCGATCCTATAAGTTTTCATGTCGCTCAATTACGGCTAATATTCCAGTGCCCCGATCCGATATAACGTAGATATCAGGTTGGGGGCATACATGCTTCCTTAACCTAGAAAGAAAGAAATCCCAATCATCAGCTGACTTCCCCAGTATTATTGCAAACGCAATTGAAAAGATTTTCCCACCGCCATCCTGTGCCACAGCTAGCAATAATCGATGGGTATATCTACCATACATAAAGATACCGTCAATTTGTACCAATGACTTGCAGTACACAAATGCATCCTGACATTGCTTAAAGCTCTGGAATAGACGTTTGAACACTTGGGATCCATGGAGCAATTGGTTGTTGTAGTAAGCAGAGACCGTTTCAAGGTCTATTATGCAACCTAGGATGTACCTCTCCAGCACCTGACACCACTGCCAAACCTCATTATATGAAACGTCCCACCCACTATGCATCTTTTCCAAAGCCTTTTGCTTAGCTATCCAAGCCTTGCAGTAAGAGGGTGTGTACCTCAATTGGCTACGAATACTGGCAATTATGTATGACACAGAAGTCCTGAGATCTGCCTTCAACATCGGAAGTATTAAGCTAGCTATCGTACCTGAATCTATCTTGGGATGATCTTGTGAAATAATAGCATTATTTATTCAAAACCCTAAACACCCAGTGATACTGTACCGGCAACACAGGTATGTGGACCTTTGCACTTTTTTATCTCCCACAAGCTTGTCCTTTTCCTAAAACAAAGCCATGATTTTCCATGAACATGTACTGTCTTGCACCACACACTTGGCCTCGAACTTCTCAGATTTGGATTTAACCACACTATAGTTAACCTCGTGACTGATGTTTTGTTGTTTCAAAACACCAAAAAAACTATCCTTACTGGAAAACTCCTTACCAACTTCCAAATCACCTGAATCCAATGTTGAACCTATACGGTCACGCGTTCTGTGTGGTAGATCTAGAAACTCCAACACATTATTTGACGATATATCGACATTATGCATGTGAGCTGGAGGCGAGTACACCTTGAATCGCGGATCTTCTTCTTCTTCATCTAAACCCCCTTCAACGTCTTCAGATTCTGATGGAACATACTCCAATTTAGAAAATAATGTAACTTCTGCACCATCGGGGTTGAGCTCTTGAGGTGGATCCACATCAGACTCATCATCCAACCCACCATCATTTGCAACGTACGAGGTCCCTTCGCTGGTGGGCGTCGTAGGGAGTACATCATCCCTTCTTGTGGACATTTCGTAACGTCCCCAATCATATGTGGATTGCTAACCATTGGAAGTTGATGTCATTCCCTAATACGTATTTCCAGCATCGAACATTGACCCACCGATGTGCATGTCCCATCCACTGACCAAGTGTCGTGCAGGAGTTGTGTTTTCCATACTGCCACCAAACACGGGTGCTTTCGTATTCTACCTCCCACTAACGGAGTGTCGACTAGGGGTCATGTATTCCTTTCGAACAATAGTTGATGTTGAAGTAGCAAATATTTTATTTGGCGATGAAAATTGAACATATAACTCAAGATAAGGTGATCCACTAGCGAGATGAGTCTGCACCATCGCCTTAAAGCTATGAACACCTTTGGTATCAAATGAGTCATATGTCACGGGATCAATCGAAGCACAAAATCGGTACTTAATAGAAGAAACCCTACTTGACGTCGTTCCGAAGATCTTGCACCTAATTCTTTTACGAAATTTTGTAAAATCTATACTCAGCTTAAAAACCATTCGCGAGGTGTTCTCTGATAAAAAAAACAACGCCGTTCTCAGTGTCACGGACCTCATCATCATAGTAAATAACAACACTAATACGTTCACTCATCTTTAATTTCTATTTTGCTTAGCCTCTCTAATTTTACTTGCTGTAACATATGCATCCTGATAATGAAATTTGCCTTGTTTATAGTCTAAGGCCAATCATGAACTACTGTAGAAAAAGAGCGTCCACGTGGGAGCTTTTTTCAGAAATTTTGCTAACAATGTAAAATATAAAATTATAGATAAAAATAAATTCAATTAAACAATAAAAAAACAAAGAAAATCTCAAATGTATGTTTGTTTAATTGAAAACAATTTTTATAAAATATTTTTAAGAAATCTACCAAATAACATAAAATATTTTACACAGATTCATCCCAACACCAGAAAATATTAGCTTTTCCAGAAAAGTAAATCATTTTCTAGAAGTCATTTTCAGTAGAACAAACGAAGTCTTAATTTATTTCTCAATTTAAATATCATTACATTATAAAATTTTAAATTTCATTTAAATAAAAAAAAATTCTCATTTCGATCTTTTTTGGTTTTTTAGGCCTGAAATGTTGGGTCAAATCCTAGGTACTAAGCCTGCTAATGCCGGCCACTGACACTCCATTTCCCAAGCCTACCGCAAGTCTGGCCTAACATGTCATTTCATCCTTTTTTTTTTTTTCATGTCATTTCTTCCATTTCATTTCATTTGTATTTCCATTCCATTTCATTTCATTTACATTTACATTTCATTTTATTTTTTTTCCATTTAATTTAAATTTTTTCTCATTTAATTTAAATTATCTTTCTTTCCATTTTAATTTAATTTTTTTCTTATTTCATTTAAATTATCTATCTTCCCATTTTAATTTAATCTTTTTTCTCATTTCATTTAAATTATCTTTCTTTCCATTTTAAATTAATTTTTTTCTCATTTCATTTAAATTATCTATCTACCCATTTTAATTTAATTTTTTTTCTCATTTCATTTAAATTATCTATCTTCCCATTTTAATTTTTTTTTCTCATTTCATTTAAATTATCTATCTTCCCATTTTAATTTATTTTTTTTTCTCATTTCATTTAAATTATCTTTCTTTCCATTTTAATTTACTTTTTTTTTCTCATTTCATTTAAATTACTTTTTTCATTTTAAATTACTTTTTTGTCTCATTTCATTTAAATTACTTTTTTCATTTAAATTTAATTTTTTTCTCATTTCATTTAAATTATCTTTCATTCCATTTTACTTTACGTTTTTTCATATTAATTTTTCTCTCATTGTAATTTATTTCATTTTAATGTGTTTTAAATTAAATATGTATGTATATTGTATTATATTTAATCAACTGTATAATTTGAATAAAGTATATCATTTGTATAATTTTTCATATTTTTACAATGTTTTTACAAGAACATGCGCTCAATAATATATCATTCGCCATCTTCGAGCCTGGCATTACGAGACAATTCACCAGAAACATAGACACAATGTGGGCAAGTTGATCGGTTGTGTTCGGATGTTCGACACACAGTGCACAATTTGGGCCCATCTCCCTGACGTCCATGCCATTTCGAATTCTCGTTGATTGTGGTCAAACTTTAGGATGTCTACGAAGACTACGATCAGGTACCATTCCGAAAGCAGGCGGTGGAACTTCTCAGTTTGAGACATCGGGCATTACAGGAAATTCGTTCCCTTATATACGCAATGTGCGTTGCAACGTGTAGATCTCATCTACGAATTGTTCAACATTTAAGTTTGCTCTCGCACACGCTGCATGAACATGCGCGTACGAATATCAAAGAGTCTGAAATATTCCGCACTCGCATCGCTTGTTTTGCAGATCAACTGCGTACAACCTAGGTGGAAGACTCAAATGACGGCCGATGTACTCTTGAACTGGGAAAGTATCCAAGTCACGCGAATACAATTCTACGTTTATTGTTTGTGCCCTTCGACTATTTACCGCCATGGCCTTTAAGACGGCCTCAACGTACACGTGCCTGACCTCGATTTACTTAGCTTGTCTCAACCCCATCCTAGGCATCAATGTGGCCAACATATAGAATGTTGCCAAGAAAACTATAGAAATCGAAAAATGACGTGTGTGCCTTAATATAGAGTTGACCGGCTCTACCAGGTTGGTCGTCATCTGCCCATACCGAAACCCCTCATCGTAACTTTGAGTCCACTGCCAGTTCTCCATGCTACCCAACAATGTACGGAGATTTGTTGGTAAAGATGACATATGAGATTCAAGCCTCGTGAACCTCTGCTTGAATCTTTGCGGTTCTAACTCATGAGCTGCATATGTAATTTGGAATCAGTATTTTAAAAACTTACAAGCTAAAAAAATTTGAAAAGGAATTTTTGAAATAAATATGAACAAATTTTTTTTACCCATGTTCACGAGTTCTTTTTTTCCAATCTTTATTCTTATAATATCTGTGGAAGTTTGCCGCAATGTGCCAGATGCAATAAATAGACCTCCACGGAACCCCCGACGGTTTTATCGCAGCAAGTAATCTTTTCGAGCTATTTGATATAAGACAAATGTTGTCTTCTCTAACAACATGCCTCCGCAAATTTCTAAGGAAAAATTCCCAAGACTTGAAGCACTCACACTCCACGATGGCGAAAGCGATCAGAAGTACATTTCGGTTGCCGTCTTGTGGAATAGCAATCAGGAGTATTTGCGTGTATTTGCCATACAACCAGGTTCCGTCCACCTTCACCATCGGCTTGCAGTGAGGAAAGGCCCTAACACACGACTCGAACATTCAAAACAATCGATGAAAAACTCGTTTCCCTGATTATATCTCCCCATCCGGGTCTTTATACGGTAGTGTTTGCAAATCAATCACTGTCTTGGGCACATACTCTCGCATTCCGACTATCCACCCTTAAAGCTCGTTGTATGACGCATCTTAGTCACCATACAACTCTCGCATCCCTTTTGGTACGACACTTTATACTTGAATCGAGCTTGCATATCCGCAATAAGGACCGACATTTGAATGGTGGGTGACTCTTTCACCAAAGGGATGATGCAGTTGCATATAGTTTTTGCATCTAACTTTCGATGGTTTTGTGACATACGAGCGGACGTTTATGTGTGTGGACCTTCTAGTTTCCTAATCATCCATATCTGTGTCCGTTGCATTAACGCGGCTCGAACACACTAGTTACAACCACTTGAGCCTTTCCAACATTCTCCTACGTACAAAGACTGCGTCGACTTCGTTACTTTATAATCCACACCTAACTTCAAGCTAAGTTGTTTTATAGCATGTAAACAATTTTTTTTTTGTTATCAAATTGTTGTCCAATGAATAACTCTTCATTGTCGAATTCATCATTAAGTAGGTGAGCCGGCACAATGTTTGTATATTCCGAGAACTCGTGTGCAAGAGCCGCATTAAGATCCATGTCGATCATGAAAGACCCTGGATTATTCCTTATAACTATACCAGGGCCCGTGTTTCCAACCGAATGGGGGTTTGTATTTTTACCTTCCACTGGCCCTCCTCGTCTATGTCTTCAGGGATGTCATCCAAATCGAGGTCACTGAAATCATCGTTGGGATCATGGTGGACTGATCATCATTATCGGACCCTTCATCAACATCTTTTATGGTGGCCAACACCTTTGGATGGATTGCTAGACAAGTACACGAGTTTGGGATGTTATACGAACATGCACCGGTGTTTGGATTTCCAGGAGTTGGCAATGACTGTCCAAAACCCGACTAATTTTCCCAGGAGATGTTAAGATCAAAATAAATTTCAAAGTACTGGCTTGCTGGAATTACAACTTGAATGGGACCCAGTTCAGCTATCTCCACGAACAACTCAACCGGGTTGGGATTTTCTATCTCAGGGGGACAATAAATTGCTATCACTGTTACTAGATCATCATCATCATCATCAAGCTCCATTTCTGAGAACTTGATCGGATCTGTTGAAACCAGAAATTTGTAAAAGAGTCTCAACATTTGCTTTCCGCAATGGTTTGTTATTTTTGTACTGATTTTTCGTTTTAAATCCGCCAGCAAAACACACTTGTTGAATCTCATTCCTATTTTTTTTTTGACTTTGAAATACACAGTCTTCTTCAGTTGTATTTATCATTTTTCCATCGAAATGAACATAAACAAACAAAATTTGGGAACTCATCTTAAAAATTTTTTGCTTCCTTCTCAACAAAGAAAAAACTAATATTTTTAATCTCAATTTTCACCTAATAAAACAAACAAAAAAAAGCAAACAAAAACTCAAATGGAAGACAAAACACCTATATATATCTGGCCATTTGGAAGATAAATTTTTTTTTAAATGACACTAGTGCCGGCCCAAAGTAAAAAAAAAAATGCATTGGGAGCTAAAAATTGTACTTGGTACCGGCCATCTACTGGCAAACACATAAAAAAAAATTATGTTTTTAAATACATTGGTGCCGCCCAGTAGTGTTGCAAAAATTTTTTTTTTTGAAAATACACTGGTGCCGCCCATTAGTGTCCCAAAGAAAAAAAATTGCATTGGGAGGCAAAAAAGGTACTTGGTGCCGACCATTACATGGCCAGCACCAATTTTTTTTTTTTTAAAATACACTGGTGCCTGCCATCAGTGTTCCAAAAAAAAATTGTATTGGGAGTCGAAATTGTACTTGGTGCCGGCTATCACATGGCTAGCACCCAAATTTTTTTTAAAAAAATACACTGGTGCTGGCAATCAGTGTTCCAAAAAAAAATTGCATTGGGAGTCGAAATTGTACTTGTTGCAAATTAAAAAAAAAAAATTCACTGGTGTTGTAACACCCCTAACCTGTAACCATCGCTAGTCTAGGGTTAAGAAGCATTACCGATCAATCTGGAACATTTACAATCATTTTACAACACAAAGTCAATCATCATCCAAACATATCAAAATATAAGCATATAGTCCCTTAATGAGGTCTATGAGGCCTAAAACACGTGTTAGAAAAAGGTCGGGACTAAACCGAACACATACAAAATTTTTAGAAAAATTAAACATTTTTCCAAGCTACAAAGTCAAATGCCCGTGTGGGTAGGCCGTGTGCCTCACACGGTCTCGGACGCACCCATGTGTCTATGCCGTGGCAAAACAGGGCATACATACTGACTTGTCCACATGGCTTGAGACACGCCCGTGTGCCTCACCCGTGGTCAACACTGACTTGCACTACACGACCAGTCACACACCCGTGTGTCTAGCCCGTGTGCGAGCCTGACTTGTTTTGAATTACAAACTCGAAAGACACGGTCGAGCCACACACCCATGTGCTCAACAATGTGGGAAATTATAGACCATTTGCAAGGCCAAATTGCCACCTACACTTGGGATTACCTGTAAGCATCAAATCATATGCATTTATACCTCAAATGGCAACCAAAACATACCAATATATGCATCAATTAATCATCATCCACACCATCTATTTCCATACTTAATTTAAACTCAAATAAGTCTATCTAAAAATACCTATTTCACATCCCAAATCATAAGAATTAAGCATCATGTATTTCATACCACAAGTTCACATTTAAACCATATTTCTCATCAACCAATTTAAGCATGAAACATACATATCCATTTTCACTAACTCATACCATATTTATCATTCATGTAACCCACACATATGAACCAACATTATTCAACTTCCAAGCCATATCACATGGCAATGTTTATACACTTCAAAACATGCTATATCTACTAGCCTATACATGTCATATTCAAATATATACATATTTCCAAAAGTACCAAAATATATAGCCGATAGTGTGATTAGGTCGCTGACGATCCTAGATCCGAGCTAGCTTTAAATACACCGTAAAATAGAGAAAACTTCACACAGTAAGCTCTAAATCTTAGTAAGTTCGTCATATAATACAATTAACTCAATAATTCAATTACAAGACATAAATTAAACCATCACATAGAGCAATTCAAAAATATACACCATATCATCCATAGCTAATATGCTCACTCAATCATCCATAAATCCATTTGCAAAATAATCAACCACATAGGTTCCACACATACCTTAGCCAACACATAGTTATTGATCATTCTTGCTACTCAATGCTCAATACAACATTCTGATCAACCTTCATTATTCATTCGATTTAGTCGCACACTTAGTGCAAATTTCTTAGACGAAGCTTAAATATCACCGCACACTTAGTGTCTTTACTTTAAACCGAATTTATCTCGGTAACGCACACACAATGCCACTCAAATTAGTCGATACTTTCTTTATTTCACACACACAGTGCCGTTCTCTAGACATCAATTCTATTCCTCACACTTAGTGCCACATCTCTCAAATTCACATTTATCATCAATAATTCATCAACCACATAATCTTTCACTATATAGTACATAAGCATAATTTAAGCAATTCGTATTATAAACGAACTTACCTCGGACATGGAAATAACAAAACGAGTCGTTCAATCGAGCACTTTCTCTTTGCCTTGATCTAAGTCCAAATTTCTCTTTTATTGATCTATACATATTCAAATTTAACTCATTCAATCACCAATTTATTCAAATTTAACTCATTCAATCACCAATTTATTCAATTAAGTCCAAACACACATATTTAGGGTATTTTACAAAATAGCCCTCACATTTTCACATTTCAACACTTTAGTCTCTATTTCATCAAATCACAAAATACACAAAATTTCCATTTACACATGCTTAGCTGAATTTTCCCCTAGCTCATACAAACCTACATATTTCATTTATTTCACATTTTAGTCTTTCAATTTCTCATTTTCATAATTTAGCCCAAAATATTCAAATTCACCAAAAATCCAAATACAAACTATGTTAACCCAACATTAAGCTTTCATATTCCACCAACTAACAACACAAAGTTCACATATTCATCAATGGTTCTTCTCAAAATCTTCATCAAATTTTAAAATTTAAAGCATGGGTTTGATAGTACGCAAAGCAACGATCACAAAAACGTAAAAATTATAAAAAACCGAGCTCAAAACATACCTCAATCAAGCCTTGTATGTGCCGAAATTATAAAAGCTTCAAACCCTTATTTGTTCTTTCTATTTTCGGTGGAATAAGATGATAAAATGGCCACCAAATGTTTTTTTTTTGTTTTATTTATTAAACATTAGTTGACATTTTACCATTTTACCCTTATTGAATAACATTTAAAATTCTACTAACTTAGCCCATTTTTGTCCATCCAAGCCATTAATGGTCCATTTACAACATAAGGACCTCTCATTTAAAAAGCCATGCCGAATAAGCACTTTAAATATCAGCACACAGCTTTTGCATTTTATGCGATTAAGTCCTTTTTGCAAATTAAGCACACAATCGATACAATTTTCACACATACTCAATCACATGCTGTAAACATGAAAAATATTATTAAAATATTTTTTGACCTCGGATTTGTGGTCCTGAAACCACTATTCTGACTAGGGTCTAAACCGGGTTGTTACAGGTGTCGTCCATCAGTGTCCCAAAGTAAAAAAAATGCAATGGGACACGAAAAAAGTACCTGATGCCGGCCAACTACTTGCCGGCACCAAATTTTTTTTTTTATATCTTTGGTGCCGACCATTACATGGCCAGAACCAAATTTTTTTTTAAATACATGTGTTTTGTATACCTGTATGACACGATTTTTAAAAAAATATCCTGGTGCCGGCCATTGGGTTCCCAAACTCAAAAAAAAATTAATTTTTTAAAGCCTAAGACAATCATTAGGCAATCATGGGGCCAAAATACTATGTAGTGCCGGCCATTGGGTTCCCAATACCCAAAAATACTGTTTATTTCAGGTCATTTTAGTGATTATTTTTGAATCTGGGTCATTTTTATAAATATCAATTTTTTTTAAAAAAAATTAGATTGGTAAAATAACCTCTGTTCTACAATACAATTACATAAATAAAGTGGGAACACAGTTCCTTCACCTCTATTTGTAGGTCTTATATGTATTTTAATAAAAAAGAAAATAAAAATTAATTTATTGTCAAAAATTATTTTTAATAATGAAACAAATATTTTAAAATATTATTTTATAAGGATTAATTGGAATTTTGTTTATTTTATAAAAACTAAATAGACTAATAAGCTAACATATATGTGATCTGTTGGTAATTGAATTAATTGGAATTTTGTTTATTTTACAAAATAGTACACTAACATAAAAGAATTATAATCGTGCTAATAGATAAACTCAAATTTTTAAATTTAAAAAGTAGAGAAATTAAATTTTTGAAAATAAAAGTATGAAGATTAAATAATAAATATAAAAAAAATACAAAATTTTTGAGCAGATTGTAATTTTTAAAATTTTAAACTATAATTTAATAATAAATAAATAAATAACACAACACGAAGATTAAATGGAAACTAATAATTAAGGTTGGGCAGTTTGGAATTCAAATAATAAATAAATTAAACAACGGTTTTCGCCGCCACAGTGGCGAATGAGTAATTGACAATTTCAGCCTTAGAAGTCTTCATTTATATTAAGGTTAATGGTATCAATTGTCCTTCAACTATGGACTAAATTTCTATAAAAAATTTAGGTTGAGGTCGAGATGAAGTTTTCGTCAAACCTATACCCTCACATGGAAAATTTTATCAAAATAATAAATTTCATAACTATTTTATATATTAGGTAAATTACACTCAAGATCACTTAACTAATGGTAACTTTATTTTTTGATCATTTAACTTTAAAAAATTATAAAATTATCACCGAATTATTTAAAAATTTTCATTTAATGTAATATAAATATCATTTAATATTTCAAGGGGTTGTGTAAGAGTCAGGGAATTTTCCTTTTTTTGAAGTTGAATTCATGTATTAGAATTTTAAATAAAAGGGAAAGCGATTATAATCACAAATTCAGAAGAGGAACTCAAAAAGAAAAATTATTTGACTTCAAAAAAAATAACTCAAATAAATTTTTACAAAAATCCAAAATAATTTCCCCACTGAAAATAGGAGTTTTGGCACCCCTAGTCTCTTTATATGAAAAAATAGTTGATATAAAGTGGTATTTATAAGCAAAAAATATTTGAGTTAAATATTGACAATTATGCGCTTTAAATGAAAAGTAACTTAAGCTTGTTTGGACACAAAATTGTCTTTGCAGTTTTTCACCTGTCGGACTTCAGTGTCCTGACATCCATGGCAGTGGGCAAGAGTTTGACTTGGGGGCACTTGGTGTTGCGAAACAACCATTTTGGTGTCGCGGCCTTGACGATAGTGGCCACTCGGTTCCCTTCACTTCAATGTTTTACTTGGAGTCTCTAACAATTTGTTTTTCAGTGGTATCGAAAACCATAGTTTCAAAACTCTGTCTTCCAATGATATAGTTCGTAAATATTATTAATTAATATTTACAAGTATACTATAGGGTTATATTGAATTTCAATCTAATAATTTTATTAAACGGATAGTTAATTAAGCTACAAAGACTAAATCATAAAAGTGGTAAAAGTTTATCGCTATTAATTTTTATTTGTTAAAAGGGCTAAATAATATTAAGTCAAGGATCAAAGTGGCAATTAAGCCAATTTAAATGTTGTGGACGGTTAGTGGCATTACTATACAAAAATTTGTTTAAATCAAATTATATTTAAATGTTAAAATAATAAAAATATGTTATAATTTAAGTTAAAAAGAAAAACAAAAGAATGGAAAGTAATCGTCCTTATCTATGTTTCTTCTGCAACCTTCCAAAGGGAAAAGAAAAAGGGTTTGAGCTTCAAACATTTGGCTATCAATTTGGTAAGCAATTTTAAGTTCGTTTTTTTTTGTAATTTTTATGTTTTTAAGATCTTAGAAGTTTGATTTAGCTAGTTTGAGGACTATTTTACAAAACTGTTAAAGTTTATAAAAGTTGTCATTGTTGAATCTTGAAGCTTTTGGTACTAAATTGATAGATTTTGAGCTTAGATATTAAAAGGGACTAATTTGTAAAGTGAAAGTTGTTAGTTTTGAACGTAGAAACTAAAGTGTAAATATTTCAAAATTGGGAAAAAATTCTATAATTTTATATATTATAGGGCTTTAAAATAATGAAATTAAGATCGGTTTCGAAATTGAAGCTCAAATTTGAAAGTTCTGGCAAATTTAGTTTTAGGAACCAAATTGAATAAAATGAAAAAGCTGAAGGAATATCTGGTAAATGAAATCAATTTTTTATATGGTTATATTATACTATTAAATGATTTTTATAATTGATAATTGAATTAAATTATGATTTAGATCCGAATTTAAATTAATTGGAGGATATTCGTGAAAAAGGGAAAATGTGGATTAGCCACTGACACCTTTTCGGTTGTTGTTTTCTAGGTAAGTTCATATGGTGTAATTACATTAAAATCCTTATTACTGTTATAATGTGAACATATGTATGTTTTATTGACCTATGAATTATCTGTAACTTAGTACAAATGGCGAGATTTGGACTAAATTGAAAAAAAAGGGTTAAATATGAACTTACATGATGGAAGTTACCCTAATGAAACTTCTTAAATGTATTGTACACATGTTTATAGGTTGATTTCCGATGATTTCGAGATCCAACATTTTTTACGGGCTCGAAGATACATTTGACACAAGTTTAGCTCGAATGAGTAACTTGACGTCATTTTATAGGTTTAGCCCAGACGGGTAACCTTTCATGTATATACAACTTTGGCCAAACTATTTTATGTGTCGATAAAGGTTTAGCCCATACGAGTAACCTAACATATACATTACAACTTTGGCTAAGCTATTTGATGTGTCGATAAAAAGTTTAGCCCGGACGGGTAACTTGACACAAATGGATATGATAAGCTCGGACGAGTATCAGATGTGATTGATACTAGTGTAGTTGAGTTCTTTTACGATGTTTCATCGGGTAACTTTTGAGATACAAAACATAGAAATTGAACATCTTGCCATGTGCTAAACGATCAAAAGTAGAAAAGTAGAGGGTTTAATGATAAATCGAGTATACACATACGATTGATGTAACACCCTCAACTCGTCTGATTCGTCGGATGTCGATCTCGGGTTACCACTCTAACTACAACTTATATATAACCTAAACATAAAATTTCCAACAATACATCTTATTTAGTAACATTGCCTAGAAATTTTTGGTCTGGACGTACAATGTGTTATTACAATAATTTGAACAGGACTTTTCACTCGACGAGTCTGTATAAGTACGTATAACCCACTTTGTAACACCCTTTATCCATATCCAACGCTGGAACCGAGTATGAGGCATTACCATACTTAACTTGCTCGGGAGCCGGTGCATTACTAGCAGCATCATCAGTAGCAGCTCTGTAACACCCCTAACACGTACCCGTTGCCGGACTAGGGTTATGAAGTATTACCAGACTCAATTTAGATCATTACAGTCATTTAAATGTTAATAAAAAATTTGAGTATGTGCCTATCACTTTATGCATATGCAGTAACATAAATATAACTATCATTTATTCACTTATCAACTTGTCATTTCACAACTCATATGCACCTACATAGTTAATCATAAACTCTCATATCATTTTATGGTATATCTATACACGTACGAAAGACTCAATACAGGTTCGCATTTACTATGTTTTATAAACTTGTCATCTTTACCATTTCGAAACTATCATTTAATCAACCACATATTCGAATTTCCGCATAATACAAACCTATTCCTTTCATTTTGTTTCATACCATTTAAACATTATTGTTTCATGCACTTCTAACCCAAACTTACTACTCAATTTCTTTATCCGAACATACAATGCATGCACATGTGCTCTTATCAAATTATCCCATTTATGACAAAGATATCCTAGAATCCATAGATTTATGAAGCATAAATATAAGACTCGATTATTCCATTTTCTAACTTGCAAGCCGAGACATTTATTCATTTTCACACCCACTCTTCATAAAGAATACACTTCTAATAACTTCATTTCATAACCGAGCAGCCATAATACTAATTATTACTTAGAACTTATTTATAAACCAAATAGTTTCATAGATATATGTCATAAATCCTACCTATTCAGCATGAAACACATATAAATATAATTATACCTATATCATGCATTCATTTATTTATCCAACTAAAACATGCACGCATCACACAACAAGGATAGATTTACATCATCTAATATTAACATTAAGGGCTAGCCATTTTCGCATGGCTTATATACATTACAAAATATCATCCAAGTATTAAGCTAGCCTATACATGCCTTAAGTTCAAACCCAACTTTTAAAAGTACCAGAACGAATCGATAGTGTGAATGACTTCGTTGACGATCCCCTGAGCTTGTAGCTTAACCAAAGCCTATGAAAACAGAACAATGAATACACGAGAGTAAGCTAATTTAGCTTAGTAAGTCTTAAGCAATCATAATATACCAATTGGTCATTTTAACATTTTAAAACAATCAAGTAATAATATCGAATATAAACAGCTTAACTCGAAAGCCTTTCAAGCCCGAATGCTTGTACCTTACATAATATAACGCATATTATTTCCTTACCCTTATTATACCACTTACCAATCCAACATCAATTTCAAAATATGAAACATCCTTTCATATTAATATATTCATAATACTCATACATAAAACTCAATAAGTTCACATAAATATTCGAACAAGTGAAGGGTCGTGTAAATCCGAATTACCTCTTTAATTACACAACACATGTTCAATTAAACTCTCATATTTCCAAGTATCTAATATCAATATTTCGAAGCTTAGTACTTAGGTGATCTACTAATGTCGAATGAAATGCTCATTTAGCTTAACTATCATTACTATTTTACTTTTAGACGTCCATTTATAATCTCCTCATATAGTTCACATGTGAATTAAATACTCTTTTACAACTACTCATATTTTTGATACACATAATTTCATAAGATCACATATTAATGGATATACAATAAATATGTACTTTACACTTAGTAACTTTACATAAAAGGAATATAATTTCACATATATTTGTATGCACATCCATTTGGCATTTTATGCATTCGTATACATGGCATCAAAGAAATCCCAATATGTCACGTAATCATAAACATAAGGCTAAATATACAGGGTCAACTTATATCCTTCATGTCAATATACTTACACGAATACCTTTAACCACATTATGCTTTCATGTAGCAAATTTTCTCGTGACTTAGTTTATAACAAATTTACATCTACCCATTTGTATATCACATTTCATTCATCAATTCATTTACTTATTATCATCACATGTATATATGTCTAATACATGAATATGAATAACACATACTTGCAGCCGAATTTAACCCATTTCATTTTCAAATGCTTAGGCTCACTTAATTCATTTCATGACTTTACTAGTACATAATCTAAGCTTGGGATTTCAACTCATCATTATAAAACTCACTAGGCATTTGCCCTGGATCTCACATCACGACACTAGACTTGCTAGACTCAAGGTCCGTAGTTCAAGCACCGGCATTTAGCCTGCTAGGCATTAAGCCCGATATAATTTACCGGCACGAGGCCTGCTAGACCCGAGGTCTGATAATCATTCACCGGTAATAAGCCTGCTAGGCATAAAGCCCGATAAATTCACCCACCCAGGCTTGCTAGGCTCATAGCTTTGAGTAGTAATACTTTAAATTTTCTCCCCGAATCATTTCATATATCGAATCTTTTACGCATTTCGAACTCACTATACGAACATTCAATAGCACATATCACACAATTTACTTAACCGAATCAATTTTATGCTTAGCTAAATTCGGTTAATTCACATATAATTTCAATAATTCCAAATTTCAGCATATGTTAATTTACGAAAATAATATACGATGATTGTTTACTTAGAGATTTACCTGACACTTTCGTTTACCTTTATTAGGTATTTTGATCCTTGAAGAGATGAAAAACGATAACTCACACACCCAGTGCTTGGTAAATAAATCCTTTCCTCAACCACATAATCATATATATATATACTATCCATATTTTCCAAGCCTCAATAAAACATCTATTAATAGTAGTTCATGCTCCCATCTTAACCCACCATATTCGGCAACCATCAATACATATATAACTACAATTGTATACCAAAATTAACTCTCGTTCATTTTTGGTTTCCATCACATTCGGCCACACCCATATATATACTAAATTAATTTTTTTTCAATACCATCACTTATTTCTAAGATCCATATTTAACTACTACTACTCAATCCATATATATTTATCCAAATTTCTATGCTACCGAGTTTCATACATAAATCAACCACTCATTCGGCCATTATGAACGCTTAATCCCAATCCACATCACAGTCGGGAATTAAGTAAAAACCGGGTTTCAATATGCTTATTTCAGCTAATCAAGAGATATACATAATTACATGCATATAATAAACCCCACTCGGCTAGTCTATTTTAATATGCCCATATATCATTCGGCAACAACTATTATACATAATAATATATATATATAAATCCTCATTTTCAATTTCCAACATCTATCACATTCCATTTTCACGTATAACTATACCTTGATACACATACAATTATTTAATCCACCCAATTAATTTAAGCTTACATATATAAATATACATTTTAATCTCGTTTCGAATATAATAAAATATTTCCCATACCACCTTCGACTTTATACAATTATGTCTATTATTTCACTTTAGCATATACAATTCAATATTGAATAAAATTTGTATCAATCCAATTGCTTACAAACTTACCTCGATAGTTGTCGAATTAAGCTTCCCGACTACTCGTTAATTTTCCTCGATCCAAAGCCTTTCCTTTTTGTACTTGGTCTAAATAATTTAAATTTGAACTCATTCATTACTTTTCATTTCAATTTGATCCAAAATCATATAATTTAACAATTTACAATTTTACCCCTAACATTTACAATTTATACAATTTAGTACTATTTCCCAATCATTCGAACTAAGATACTTTATACATGTTTGAGCTAAAGCCGAATGTCCTTCAAACTCATTATAAAACCAAATTGCTATTCAATTTAATCATAACAGCAAATCACGAAATTCACTCTTTTACCCCAAAAATTTTCATATTTTACAATTTGATCCCCAAAGCATAAAATACAAAAATACATACAATTTGAATTTTTCTCTTAAGGGACGAATTTTCCCCACCTTTATGCAAGTCTAAACCAATCATTTATTTTACATTTTGTACCTTAAATTTTAAAATCTCATAATCTAAGCCCTCAATATCCATCCAACTAGATTTCCTACTCCAACATGATTGATTTCAAGCCTAAATTTACATTTAAACATTAAACCTAACAAAGCAAAAATAATCATACATGGCCGAATATATGACTTATCTCAAACTCAATTTTTTTTACATGTAATGTATAATATTTGAAGTAACTTACCAAAAAAAATGCAAAATTTCATAGAAATTAAGCTCAATTACTCACCAAAAAGGGACATGCATAACCGAATGAAGATGAAAGTTTTAAGCTTCTTTCTCCCTTGAAAATTTGGTGAAGAAGATGAAGAAGGAGAGAGATGAAACAAAAATTATGTCTTCTTTATTTTAATAATATCCTTTCATTATTAAAATTTCTCCACCACTATATAATAAAAACTATAAAATATTCCTTAATGGCTCTTTAGCCATATTGCCGTCCATCTCTATTTCTTCATGGACAAATTGTTTCTTTAAGGGCCACTCAAATAAAGCCTATTCAATTGAATCCTCAATTTCACAATAGCACTTATTTTCTTTCTTATTCAATTTAGTCTCTTACTAAAATTATTCACATTAACAAAAATTTAACTATATGATTTTTTTTATATAACCAAGCATAAATATCAAACACGAATAATAATAATAATAGTAAATAAATAAAATAAAATAATCATAAAAAAATTGAATTTGTGGTTCCGAAACCACTGTTCTGATTAGGGTCGAATTTGGACTGTTACAAGCTCGGTCGGGATCCATTTACTATATGAAAACACAGTTTGAAATCGTCAAGAGTCACCACACTATCATAATATATATATGGCATGTATAGCTAGACTTTCTCACACACGCTACAGTAGTCCGAGAACCGACTAAACCATAGCTCTGATACCACTAAATGTAACACCCCTTACCCGTATTCGACGCCAGAATCGGGTATGAGGCATTACCGTACTTAACTTGCTTAAACATACAACATCGAGTCATATAATTTCATTTCGACTTAATACTTCTCATTCGAGATCATAACGTCCCTATTATAGGTCCACGAGACCCTAAACATACATACAGAATGGTTCGAGACTAAATCAGAAACTTTTGAACACTTAGAAAATATTTGCTTAAAATAGGGCCACAAGCCCGTGTGATGAGGGACACGCCCATGTGGGCAGGCCGTGTGGTTACACACGCCCATGTCTCTAGTCAGTGTCAATTTTATTTTTTATTTTGAACCTACAGGGGTTTTCATACGGTCGGACAAACGCTCGTGTCCATGGCCCGTGTCCCTCACACGACCACGATACGCCCTTATGCAAAAACCTTGACATTCTGTTTCTGACGTCATCATCCTATTAAGGTCACACGTCCAAGGCACACGCTCGTGTCCTTAGACCGTGTGGCGAATTAAATTCCGAAATTCAAGTGCAGACTTCACAAGGCCTGGGCACACGCCCATGTCCTATGGTCGTGTCTTCCACATGGTGGAGACACACAGCCATGTCTCAACCCGTGTGGTTACTACTGGGCATTTTGATTTGCCAACTTAGCATGCAAGGGACATACGGCCTAACAACACGCCCATGGGGCTGACCGTGTGTAGCGAGTTAAATTCCTAAATTCAAGTGTAGACAAGGCCTGGGCACACGCCCATGTCCTATGGTCGTGTCTTCTACACGGTGGAGACACACAGCCGTGTCTCAACCCGTGTGGTTATTACTAGCATTTTGATTTGCCAACTTAGCATGCAGGGGACACACGGCCTAACAACACACCCATGGGGCTGACCGTGTGTCACACACGGCCTAGACACTCGCCCATGTGTCTACCCATGTGGACAAGGACAATGCTATTTACCAGGCCCTTACTGCCACCCCTACTTGTACCATCATAAACCACATTAAGTAACCAACTCATTCATGCATAGATACACCAATGAATTAACCATGGAACTTGCACATTCATGAATAACATTATCATTTCATAGATTAATAAGAAAAAGCCATCAACTATGGCTTTATACAAAAGAATTCATCCTCAAACGAGCCAACACATTTGGCCAAAACAATATAACATTCAACTAAATCTAAGTCCCTATACATGCCATACTCAAAATGATAAATCTAACTATACCAAAATGTGTGGATAGTATGGGTAATCCTCCAACTATCTCCGTATTCCGAGCTGGCTCTACGACACTATAAAACAAGGGAAAAGAGAAGGGAGTAAGCTTTAAGCTTAGTAAGTCTACATGTAAACAATAAACATCATGCCACATACATATCGAACAAGAATAATTTAAATCCTCTCAATTATACTTACTCATTTCAATCTTACCATATTCCAAACACATATCATAAAACATTGCTCACATTTATATGCATTTATACCCTGCACTTAACACCACAAAGCCACATGTAATTTCACTTAGACAAAGTTTCTTGATGAACACTTCGGAATAATGATAGATACTCGGTGGTTTTACACATAACCCACCATTAATAAATCACACAGTGGTATCGCACACAGCCTACCAACAATGATAATTACGGTGGTATTGCACATAGCCCACCAACAATAATAATTACGGTGGTATCGGACATAGCCCACCAGCAATAGTAATTACGGTGGTATTGCACATAACCCACCAACAATAGTAATTACGGTGGTATCGCACACAGCCCACCAATATTTATTTATTCATGGATTTTATCCGTATCATTTTCCCATTCCGAAGGTTTATCTGAGAATTTTCTCACTTCCTATCATTTTTAATAAATCTCACTAATAAGCACTTGAATTCATATACTGTATTAATAGGTGAAAGCATACGTAATAAGGATGCATCATTTACACATAAACTTACCTTGAAACAAAATATGATAATTTGCGATTTAGTCCAAAACCTTGCCTTTTCCTTGGTCAAGGTTAATTCCACATTCTTCTTGATTTGTAAAGGTTGAAGTTGCTAAAAATTTTCAAGCTTCTAAACCCCTTTTCTTGATGATATTTTCGGTGGAAGAAGAAGTGAAAATGGGAAAAGATGATAGCTTATTTACTTTATCTTATTTTATTCATTTAAGTCACCAAAACCCACCTAACCATTGACCATGTCTCATCTTTGTCCCTATGGCTGGCCAACACTCTCCCAATGGCCTAATTGCACATTAAGGACCTCCAATTTAATATTCTATAGTTATTTGACACCTCTAACTTGTAAAATAAAACTTTCACATTTTATGGGATTTAGTCCCTTTTCGCATTAAGCATGCAATCACCAAAATTAATGCACCAAAATTTTCATGCACTCATATAGTCATGATATAACACATAAAGTAATATAAGATAATTTTCTCTGATCTCGGATTAGTGGTTCCGTAACGACTGTTCTGACTAGCCCCACAATCGAGCTGTTACACACTTATTCTATCTATAAATAATATTACTAACACATTCTGTACTTGCCACAAGGCTTCATAATAATTTTCATAACTTATTCGCAATATTTCTGTCAAACTTGACTACATCACTCCCCTTGCTCTGTATACATAATAGCCTATCTCATCACTCCTTTGGCGTAGCCCTAACATCGCCCCTCTTGGCGTAGCCTTTAATCCACTTACCTGAAACAAGAAGACATAGAGGTAAGTTCGATAGAACTTAGTGAGTAAACCCTAATTAACCTAAACCTTATTCGAGGGTAACCATCTTCTTGTTCTTTTTTTTTAGCTTGACTCTGGTTAATACGTCCCTTAGATTCTATTCATTTTACTGCTGGCGTCACGTTTCATTTCCGAGAACATAATATGCATTACTTATCATTGATACCTTGATTGCATTCTTCACTTTGTTCTTTCATAATTTCTGACCATTATTGTTACTAGGGCCTTATAGACATAATCCTTTTGGTTCGCTACCTACGCTGGTGCATTCTAGACTCGTTCTTTTTACCATGTTACTATACTAGGCTCGTCATAACACTTTCTATGGAGCCTTTCTTTTAGAGTTCGCTATACTTATCATTCCTTATGAGTACCTCATACATCATTTATCAGATTTCACCATATGTTTCTTTTCTTTTCGATCAGAGTCCACCACAGAGGCATTTATTTTTAGAGATAGCCACAAGGGTTTTTTTATCTAGAAATTGCCACGAGGGTTTCCTTTTTCACAAAGTACTCACCAAAAAGGTTTTCCTTTTAGAGCCTCGCCACAAAGGTATTCCTTAAGAGGTTTGCCACGAAGGCTTACCCATCTAGAGTTTTGCCATAAGGGCATTCCTTAACATTCAGTACTTGCCACAAAAGCTTTTCTGTCCAGAGTATTGCCATAAAAACATTCCTTCTCCTGGTGATTTAGATGATAATGATTCGCATAGACTCACACTTAGTGAGGTTTCCCCTTATTGTCATGGAACATACAAAGAACCACATTTAGGAAATAACCTTTCTTAACCTTTTCCCATATGATGCCATAACCCACCAGTTACAGTTTTACAAGATATGGTTTTCAGTGCCATGGCCATAGACTTGTCCTTTCAGAGATTTGTGTTTATATTCTTGACGAACTCCTTTGACGACTCCAAAGATAGATACAAACTCTTCACACCCATCTTTCATGAACTCGTCATATCTTAACTTACTCGTAACAGACACATCTAGACTTTTTCTTGACATATTAACTCATTTCCATTACCCACACACATATGCACTTCCTATCGGGCTCATTCTTATTTTCCGACACAAGAACACCGTGGTCATTCAGATTCATAACATCACACTTTACTAGCTTCATGCCTCTTGCTTTGGCTACTTAGCATAGAAGTTTTATAGAAAGCATGCAATGCATGTAAGATTCGGTCTAGAGACTCACCTGACTTTCATGAACAACAATTTGGTCCCCAAGTTTACACATCCATTTATGGACCCCTTAAAATTCACTACTTATAAGACATAAGAATATTATCAAAACTCACTTATATTGCTTCAAATGCAAACATTCACCATGCAAGGCCTTACTTTTTTATTTTTCCATGCACATACATAAATAGACCTATTTTCACAAAAACAACATACGAGTCCCGAATATTTACCCTGGGTAAATACAACCTCATTCACGAACTCTAATCTTTAGCTTTAACTTAGTGCACCAGAGACAAAAAATTGGACAGATAGGATCACGCCAATTGGGTTTCCTTTGGGTTACTCACCCAAACTTAGGACTCGCCAAATCTGGGTGTTACAATTGAGTTGAGATTAATTGGATTTAGATTATATGAACTATTATGCTTGTACCAGATATCTTACATGGTTGAATGTGGATCAAACTCACCTTATTGTGATTATGTTTTAATGTACCAAGTGAATTTCATTATATACATTAGTTTGACATTATATTTATTTTATGAGGTAAGTTAACCGTTTGAATACATTTGAGGTTACTAAGCATTCCGTAATGCTTACTCTGTTGCAGTTCTTTCTTCTGTAGATTTTAACCTTTGAAGCGTATCAATTAGATCCTCGAGAAGCTCACACTATCCATCTCCTGATTCGGTAGACTTTTTCTTGTTTAAGTTCGGTATTGTGGCATGTGTCTAGGAGCTTGTATGTATATATATGTTAAGTGTGATAATGGTAATTTGAAACCTTGTTTAGTGTTTACATTTGGTTAGTAAATTCCTATATATGCAAAAAGATGTAATTGACAATATGGAAGGCTTTATATGGATGTTTTGTTGAATAATGTATTCTTGAACGCATTATGATATGATTTAATCTTAAATGGTATAGTTGAATGTTTATTGAAATGTTTGAAAGCTTGACAGATGAATTGCATATTGTTAAGTGTTTGGTGCCAAATTAAGTCAATGTGACTAGATTGATTATTGGTTGATGAAATGATGGATTGGTTTCCATCTTGAAGTGAATTTATATAGGTATTGTGTGTGTGCATAGCAATGGTGTGACTTAGGTATGGAAAGGACCAAAAAGGATGAGTTTTGGCATTTTGATAATAAGGTATCGATACCCTAGGTGAAGGTACCGATCGCCTATAAACGCACTATCATTTATAGAATAAATATAACACTAAAAATATAAGAACTAAGAATAGTGGTGTTCGCAAGTGCATGGTTCAAATTGTAATATAGTCTGTAAAATGAAATACTTGGAAATATTCCGAAGATCGTACCCAAGGGAGGATAGAATAAATAATGAAAACATTTTTTTGTAATAATAGGTCCAAGTAGTAGTAATTATTTCCTATATTACGATTAACCATAAAATAGATTAAGGGGAATAAAAATAAATACATAACAAAAAGAAATAAATAAAGAGAAATAAACAAATGAATTAAATCGATAAACTAATCAGGAAGATTAACTCGCTTCAAGGTTTGTAACTAACTTCGGATCAAGGTTTAAGAGTAGATTAGTAATTGATTAACTAATTATTACCTCTCGGACTCTAATTAACTAATCGGTTGATTGATACTTGCTTATCTCTCGACCTTACTTTCTCAACCAGTATAAATTACGATTTACTCGTTCAACTTATCTTCTGACCTTGTCTAGCCTATGATAACTTATTAGGGTTGCCAAGCCTAATAGGTTAAGAACACATAATTTATATCAACTAATCATTCTCGGGAAACCCCAAATCCTCCATTAATCACCTCCCCATCCACTTGTTAATATTCCCTAAGGGATTTAGCCACTCATATTATTCATAATCTCAACTTCGATTGAATAAACCATGTGAAAAACACGATTGATTCGAGGAAGAAAAGATATTTGAGATTGAATATCGAATGGGTAATGGAGTAACAAATCTCTCGTTTGGAATAAATAAATAAATAAAATAAAAAGAAAAATATAAACTGAATACTTTAATTAAATAAATAATCTCTTGAATCAAAATTGATTCAAGAAGAAAAACAAGAAATTCATGAAAAGCCGAAAAAAAACTGAAACTACTTCTAAATTATGAGGGTTTTATGAAGGCGTATAAGACGACTTAGTTACATTCAACCCTTAATGTCTTATTTATAGAGGTATTGGCAGCCCAAATTAGGACTTCGTAAAAGTTTGATTACGCGGACGAAAATAACCCTAATGAACTTGGACAGCACGTCGACGTGTGTCACGCCACACCCCTTGCATGGCGCGACACGACACCCAAATAATGCCTTGTGTCTTTCGTTTTGTGCTTTAACTTCCTGAGAAGCTTTGTTTCCATGTCAATGAAGCCTTTATACCTCCATCCTACACACTCAATTGAACCAATTAGCATAACCTAAGACCCGTGTCGGCCTATTGGTTTTTCACTGTGACATAGTGTTGACATTTATCTATTGGTCCTTCGGGGCGACACCAGTTAATGATTATTTACTAGTCCTTGAGGGCGACACCGTGTAAACAATATATAGGTCCTTTTGGGAGACACTGTGCAAATAACATACAAGTCCTTTGGAATGAAACCTTGGAAGGGATTTATTGATTCTTCAGAATCAAAAGTCCATGGTTAGCCATGGCATGATCCAGTGGCAAATAGGTACACCTAATGGCAAAAATGAAGTCTGCTAGGACAACAAACAAGAAGCTTGTCAAGTCATAAAGAGTGAGGTTAATGTATGACTCGTGTGGCGAGTAGTTTGGCAAGATGATCAAGGTACACCTGAAAACGTAGGTAAACATGCTACATAGAGGAATCCGCCAAAATGCGACATATGTAAATTCGCCAAAACGCGGGTAGAAGTGTCTTAAATGCGACATATATGGAAGGAGAGGGCATTTCCTTCAAGGTATTTTTAAATAAGAGACTGCTAGAATTGATGTAGAACCATCATTGGCCAAGTATTTTAGGAATGGTTCATCAAAGTTGAAATTCTAAGTGGTAATTGATAAAGAGGTGACCTGGCATCAAATGTAGTAGTTGATTTAGGTCATTTCTACACTTAACGAGTTTGTTTTCTTGCACTTTTATAATTAATTATTATATTTCTATATTTATAAACATAAGAAGTATAAATAATATAAAACTCTTAATTCTAATGAACATTAAATTCCTAATATGTATTAAGTTTATGTTGATATTGATGGACATCTATTTAATAATAAAAAATATATAATATTTTCATATTTTTATAAGAAAATTACATGATTTATATATTCATTAGTTTTTTAGAACTACAATTATTTAATATGCTAATACATCTAATGTAACACCCCTTGCCCGTATTCAAGCCGAAACGGGGTTCGAGGCATTACATAGCTAAACTTGCTTAAACTTTTAGAATAGGGTTATCAAATTTCGTTTAACCCCGTCACTCGCACATACTCAGCCTAAGAGGCCCTAAACATACTTCCGAGAAGTATCGGAATCTTTTCGGGAACTTTCACGTGTTCGAGAAACCTTTTTAACATACGCCTGTGTACCCCTAAGGCTTCTTGACAATACTTTCTTACAATTGCCCTTATCTAGCACATATCGTGCCACATATCGCAACCGATTCTTCATTACTTACTCACAAGTACCTGTATTCACTCATTCACATGACTTAAATATCATTCACATCTCTACTTCTAATTTCATCTACTTATCCCACTATTCTTAAGGGATTGTCAAAGACGTGTGTTTATCGTTACTACTGTAAGTATAAAGCCAATGCCACGTCTTCGGGGTGATCTTACATTAAGTCACCTCTAACTGCCAATGCCATATCCCAGATATGGTCTTATATGGGATTACCTCTAAATGCCAATGCCATATCCCGGATATGGTCTTATATGAGATTTCCTATCATGTACCGATGTCATATTCCGAATATGGTCTTATACGATTTTCATATTCATTATCGAAGCCATATCCCGGACATGGTCTTATACGGAATTTCCACTCGATGCCGAGGCCATGTCCCGGACATGGTCTTACACGGGACCTTATATATTTCATAATCTTAATGATAACATTGTTAGAATCAATATGGCCCGTTAGGACTTCAACATCTCATTCACATTAACTACTCAAATTACTAGTGCATTACACCTTAATATAATGTTAAGCATTTCTCAACATGCTAACATTAATGTTGCTTAAATTGTATACAAACTTACCTCGATTTCAAAATGAGCTAACTTGTCGATCTAGTCCGAGACCTTGTTCTTTCCCCAATCGAGGCGGGTCCTCGGTTCTTCTTACTCTATAACAGCAATTTAACTCATTTTAACCACTATATTAATAAAAGCATTTCAAAAATCATGCTTAGGTAAAATTACTATTTTGCCCCTAGACTTTGGCAAAATGACCATTTTGCCCCTAGGCTCGAAAATAAATTCTAATCGTATTTCTACCTTCAACAAGCCTAGGTGAACATTTAATGCTCTTAAAGCTATCATCAAAAATCAATATTTAACATATTAACCACAAACTTTAGAACCTTTTCATCAAGGTCCCATTTGGTGTTTTTCATGCTAACACCTTCACAAAAGTTGTTCATCTAACAACTAAGACTCAACTTCTTCCACAAAAATGCAGCAATAACTAAGATAACTCTCATGGCAAAATTTTAAACTCTTTACCATATTGCACAATAGTCCCCTCATTTGAAAGCTTAAGCTTTAGGGGTCTCAAAAGTATAATTATTTTCAAGAAAAGTTCACTACAACACTTACTTGTGAAGAGATGAGTGTGCTAAAATTTTTGAAGCTTTCTACCCCCTATTTGCTGCAAATTTTTGGTGGAAGAGAAAATGAGAAAAGATGATATCTTTTCTCTCCTTATTTTATTAATACAAGTTAAATAAGTCACCAACTATCACCAACTTTGACCAACATTGTCCATCTTTATCTCCTATGGCCAGCCATGCTAAATTTGAGGGTCTAATTGCCTTTTAAAGACCTCCAATTAACAATCTATGGCTATTTGGTACTTTTAGCTTATATAATGGAACTTTCCCACTTTATGCAATTTAGTCCTTTTTCGCGATTAAACATGAAATCGCTAAAATTAAAGCACCAAAATTTTCATGCACATGGGCTATCATATTCTAACTCATAATATAACATGAAAATAAATTCTCAAATCTCGGATTAATGATCCCGAGATCACTATTCCAACTGGCCCCTAAATCGGGCTGTTACAATTCTCCCCCTTAAGGATTTTCGTCCTCGAAAATCTTACCAGTGAAAAGATTGGGGTATTAGTTTCTCATCGATTCCTCGGACTCCCATGTAGCCTCTTCTATACTATGCCTTTGCCATAGGACTTTCACTAGAGCTATGCTTTTGTTCCTTAGCCGCTTGACTTGCCAAGATTCTAACTGGTTCTTCCCCATAGGTCAAATCCGGTTGTATCTCTACCTCTGTCGGCTCTATGACATGTGAAGTGTCTAAACGGTATCGACGTAACATGGATACGTGAAAGACATCATGAATCTTTTCTAGCTCAGGTGGCAAGGCTAACCGATAAGCTACCGGTCCTATCCTTTCGGTAACTTCATAATGCCCGATAAAGCGCGGACTCAATTTGCCCTTTCGGCCAAATCTGAGGACCTTCCTCCAAGGTGATACTCTCGAGAACACTTTATAATCGACTTTGAATTCGATTTCTTTCCTTTTTAAATCTGAATAGGAATTCTATCTATCTGAGGCAACTTTCAAGCAGCCACGTATCACTTTTACCTTCTCTTCAGTCTCTTTAATCAAGTCAACCCCGTGTATCTGTTTCTCTCTGAGTTCTGACCAATACAAAGGCGTTCGACACTTACGCCCATACAATGTCTCATAAGGCGCCATCTTCAAACTTGATTAAAAGCTGTTGTTGTAAGCGAATTCCACCAATGGTAAGCATTTCTCTCAATTACCATGGAGTTCCAGAACACAACACCGAGGCATGCCTTCTAGTATCTGAATTACCTTCTCTGACTGCCCGTCAGTTTGTGGATGGAAGGCCGTACTGAAACTCAATTTCGTGCCCAATGCTTCTTATAGCTTTTTCCAAAACTGTAACGTGAACCTTGGATCTCTATCTGAAATGATCGACAATAGTACACCATGAAGTCTTACTATCTCAGACATGTACAAGTCTACCAATTTATCGAGCGAATAGTCGACGCGCACTGGTATAAAGTGGGCTAACTTAGTGAGTCTATCAATCACTACCCATACTGCATCTTTCCTCTTTGGAGTCAACGGTAAGCCCGACACGAAGTCCATAGTAATACGGTCCCACTTCCACTTAGGAACCATAATAGGCTGAAGTAAACACGAAGGTACTTGATGTTCAGCCTTCACTTGTTGACAAATCAGACATTTCGATACAAACTCGAAAATATCTTTCTTCATACCAAGCAACCAGTACCATTTCTTCAAATCACGATACATCTTTGTGTTGCCTGAGTGTACATTCAAACATCTGCTATGCGCTTCATGCAAAATTTTGTGAAAAAGCTTGACATTCCTGGGTACACAGATCCTATCTCAAAATGTTAGATATCCATCAGGATTTATTCGAAAGTCTATCTCAACGCTCGACTCACATAAAACTCTCTTGGCTTGCAATCTGTTATCATCTTTCTGAGCTTCATATATCAACTTGGCTAAAACTGACCCATCATCTAACAAGGTCATCTAAGTACTCATGGCTTTTAGTGCGAATAATGATTTTCTGCTCAAAGCGTCAGCAACTACATTCGCCTTTCCCGGATGGTAGTCAATTACCAACTCATAATCCTTAATCAAATCTATCCACCTTCGTTGCCTCAAATTCAATTCTTTTTGAGTCATCAAATATTTTAGGCTTTTGTGATCAGTGAAAATTCGACATCTTTCACCATATAAATGATGCATCCAAATTTTTAACGCAAATACGATTGCGGCCAACTCTAAATCACGAGTCGGGTAGTTCTTCTCGTGTGACTTCAACTGCCTAGAGGCATATGCAATCACTTTACCCTTTTGCATAAGTACACAACCCAATCCGTTGAAGGACGCATCATTGTAAACCATAAATTCTCTCCTCGATTCTGGTTGCACCAAAATGGGAGCCCCAGTTAACAGTGTCTTTAGTTTGTCAAAACTCTATTGACACTTTTCCGTCCAATCAAACTTTACATCTTTCTGTAAAAGTCTCGTCATCGGGGTAGCTATCAGGGAAAACCCCTTGACAAAATACCTATAATAGCCGGCTAGGCCTAGAAAACTCCTCACTTTAGTTACACTCCTTTGCGGTTTCCATTCAACAATTGTCGAAATCTTACTCGGGTCGACTCTGATCCCATCTCCCGAGAAAATGTGCCCCAAAAATCCCACTTCCTTAAGCCAAAATTCATTCTTACTTAATTTGGCATACAATTGTTTTTCTCTCAAAACTTGTAGAACCATACTCAAATGCTCAGTATGATTGTTCTCATCTTGAGAGTAGATGAGTATGTCGTCAATAAAGACCACAACAAATCTATCTAAGTACGGTCGAAAAATGCGATTCATCAAATCCATGAAAATCGGAGGGCCATTCGTTAGACCAAAAGGCATGACCAAAAAATCTTAATGGCCATACCTAGTCCTAAATGCAGTTTTCGGCACATCCAAGTCCTTGCCTCTCAACTAATAGTACCCTGACCTCAAATTTATCTTGGAAAATTACTGTAGCTCCTTTCAATTGATCAAACAGATCATCGATCCTCGGCAATGGGTATTTATTCTTCACCGTCACCTTGTTGAGTTGCCAGTAGTCTATACATAGTCTCATGGAACCATCTTTCTTCTTCACGAATAGGATAGGAGCACCCCACGGAGAAAAACTCGGCCTCGCGAAACCCTTATCCGTTAATTCTTGCAACTGTGCTTTAAGCTCTTTTAGCTCGGTTGGAGCCATTCTATATGGGGTAATAGAAATAGAGGCAGTACCCGGAACTAATTCAATCCCAAATTCAATATCTTTATCCAGAGGTAGTCCTGGCAACATCTAGGTACTCGCATACTATGGGTACTGATTCAATTTTTAACTTAGTCTCTTTAGTGTTCAACCCAAAGGCAAGATAAGCCTCATGCCCCTTCCTTAAATACCTCTGAGCTGACATGGTTGATATCACTATTGGCGACCTATCCAGCTTATCTGATTCAACACGAATAAAGTTACCATTTTCATCCCTCAACTCGATATGCTTCTTCCCACAATTCACAATTACACCATGGGTAACTAACCAATTGATAAACCGAAATAGCAACATATTTTAATCCCACATTTAGTATACTTTTGGATGACTTATCCCTTGATTCATATAAAAAGGTGCTCTTAATCCTTTCTTTTCATGTCTTATATCCAGGAAAGCACCCGAGGATAAAAAGAACGAGAAACGGGCCTAAAACGAAGCAAATTGGGCTAAGGAAGAAATCAACACGGAGCACACATGACCGTGCCTCACTAATCATCTAGAAAACGGCCTGACCCCCGATTTACACGGCCGTGCCTCATTTAAGAAATCCGAACACGGCTTGAAGACTAGTCACACGGGCGTGTGACATGGCCGTGTCCCTGTCGTGGCAATAAGCAATTTCATTTGGATTTGGATACTTTGGGGCAAAGAAACCTATTTCAAAAGCCTATATAAACCTCCTAAGTACCACTTTCAAGGGGCGGTCAAGCTAGGCCAAGGAGCCGAGCCGAAAAGGTCAGACTTGTGGGAATCACTCGAACATAGCCAGTTGATCCATCCCAAGAAGGCGAAATTCTACTCAAGACACCGGATCTCTCCTTCAATTCCTTCAGGGAGTTTTAGGGATTTCTTATGTTTTGTTTTATCTTTTCTCTTGAGATGTTTTCTTTATTCGTTATGAACTAAATCCCTCAGACACCTAAAGGGGATGAAACCTAGATGAATCTTGTTATTGTTTTCTGAACTATAAGATAAATACTTGATTTGTTCTTAATTATGTGTGCTTAATTCTTGTGTTGATATTTCACGGATATTGATTCAAGTATGATGTGTTTAGGTGGTGGAGCAAAAGTCCCTACTTATTCATAGATCTAGCATAATTAAAGCAGAGTTATTCGCGCGCCTAGAGATAGGGTTACGAAAATTTGCCGGATTAGGGTGAAATCTAATATGGGAATCCATAGATCGATTTACTGCTATTCTAGGGGGTTATTAAGTGAGAAAAAGATTTCTATTAATTAACTGTTAGACGTTTTTCACCTCGAGAGAGGGTTTAATATACGTTAGGGAGTCCTACGGATCAAGTTAAGTGAATAAATCGTATGGTCTAGTGTTAGATAACAAGTGAAATCTAGGTGGATTCTTCCTAATGGTATCATTTAAATCAACTGAGTTTTTCTAAAAGTTATCTCCACAATTTAGTCTTTTTGTCTTTACGTCTTTAGCTTAGTGGTTAGTTAATTTTAGATTAAACAACAACTTCACTTTATTTTAGGCAGATAATAAGAAGAAAGTTAGTATTAGTACTTTTAGTTCCTTTGGGTTCGACAATCCGGTCTTGCCTAAGCTATACTACTATTCGATAGGTACACTTGCCTTTAATCATTGTCAGTGTTAGTTTCCAGGTTCGATCATTCTCTTTATAAATTTTAAAACTCGACAGATACACGATCACCAATCCATCTCGAGAATGACATCAAATTCGTCAAACAGTAATAACATAAGATCGAGCGGGAAACAATGGCCCTTAATCATCAAAAGGCACCCTTTGCAAACTCTATCAACCAACACACACTTGCCTAGGGGATTAGACACTCTTATGATGAATTCGGTAGACTCTATAGGCATGCTCATGCTAGAGACTAATTTCATGCATATGTATGAGTGGGTAGATCCCGAGTCAATTAAAGCTATAGCATGAGTATTATGGAGAGAAAAGATACCCGTGATCACGTCGGGGGAAGATGCCTCTTCACGAGCACGAATGGCATATGTCCTCGCCGGTGCTCTACCCTTGACTCTAGCAGCTTGCTCTCTAGGTGGATTCTTGCTTCCCATCTCAATCCCCGGGTTTCTCAATGGTCTTCCCCTAGTGGTACTTCTCGATCTTGCATTCTGAGGCTTTCCTTTCTCGTCCACCTCGGGACAATCTCTGATAAAATAGTCTAAGGACCCACATCTGAAGCAAGCTTTCTCATTAGCTCCCACTCACCAGAATGGCGCCTACCACACTGAGGGCATTCCGGTCTACTTGGTCGGACGTTGCCCACACTAGCAACTGATGTGGTTTGCCCTTTCGACCCCGAAAATTGCTTGCCTTTATCTCGGGTTAAAAACCCCGCTGAAGTGACTGATCGAGTAGTGAAATCCCTCGATTTCTTGGATGAGGATTTGTGAGACTTATTCAGTTGTCTCTTCCTCGAGTCACGAGACTTGTACTCAGCTCTTCTATTCTCTCTAGCCAACTCCTCGGCTTTACAGACCCTATCCACCAACACTACAAACTCCTTTAATTCGAGAACTCCCACGTATAGGCTGATATCTTCATTCAATCCGTCCTCAAATCTCTTGCACATGATGGCTTCGGTAGACACGCATTCTCATGCATACTTGCTAAGCCTTACGAACTCCCGTTCGTAGTCGGTCACGACATACGGCCTTGCTTCAACTCCAAAAACTCCTTTCTCTTGTGGTCAATGAACCTCTGGCTGATATACTTCTTCCGGTATTCCTCTTGGAAGAATTCCCAACTAACTCTCTCCCTTGGCACCATCGACACCAGGGTGTTCCATCATCGATAGGCTGAATCTCTCAAGAGAGACACCGCACATTTTAAGCACTCCTCAGGCGTGTAGGATAACTCATCGAATACTTGGATGGTATTCTCGAGCCAAAATTCCACTTTCTCCGGGTCGTCATCCTTATTCGCCCAAAATTCCTCAGCTCCTTGCTTCCGGATCTTATCCACCGGAGGCCTTTTCCTTCTCACCACCTCAACCACTTGAGGAGCTGCTGGAGCGGGTTGAGGGATAGGTGGGGGCGGAGAGGGTTGAGCGTTAGGATTTGCTCGGGTATACTTCGTATACTAGTTGCTCATCATGTGGAGAAAGGCTACTCGAGCCTCTTCCCCCTGACTCAAGGTCTCAGGTCTACTATCAGCGGGTGCGGTCCCTTGAGCAGGAGCAGGCGCGTTACTCGTAGCATCATTGGCTGCAGTTCGATTTGGATCAGAATCCATCTACTACATAAAACACAATTTTATACGTTAGGAGCCATCATACTATCATTACTCAGACACTCTTACATATGGCATGTATAGCTAGAATCATACTTACGCTACGTTAGTCCTAGAAACGATTAAACCGTAGCTCTGATACCAATAAATGTACGACTTCTTGCCCGTATTTGAGCCGGAATGGGGTTCGAGGCATTACATACCTAAACTTGCTTAAACTTTTAGAATAGGGTTATCAAATTTTGTTTAACCCCGTCACTCGCACATACTCGGCCTAAGAGGCTCTAAACATACTTCCGAGAAGTATCGAAATCTTTCCAGGAACTTTCACGAGTTCGAGAAACCTTCTTAACAAAATAGAGGCCACACGCCCGTGTAGGCTTAGGGACACGCCCGTGTATCCCTAAGGCATGCACGTGTCTCCCACCCGTGGTCGACACTGACTAATTTCACACGGCCTTGACACGTCTGTGTCTTCCAATCATGGTCGATTCTGACTAAAGTCAAACGGCCTTGACACGCCCGTGTCTACCAATCGTGGTCGATTCTAATTCCAAGTGCAAGGTGCAGACTTCACACGGCCTGAGCATACGCCCATGTGCTAGCCGTGCCTCTCACACGGTCTAGACACATGTCCGTGTGTCTACCTATATGGGCAATTAACAGGCTATATACCAAGCCATTGTCACCTTAGAGTGAGCACATACATACCTCCTAGCCACAAGCAAATCTAAGAGTTCATTCCAACTTACAAGATAATTAAAAGGGGCATACACTTCATGAATTACATTTTCATTAAACAAAAGAGCTTGCCAAGTATTTGCCTAACTTAATAGGCCATCTACAAAATGACTTTTACAAACTTACATAGTCAACACTTTGACTGACAATTACAGCTTAACAAAATACTTGAGCCCTATACATGCCATAATAAAAACAAGTCTAAAATTGTTATACCAAAGTGCTGACGATAGTGTGATTTCCGAAATCCTACGTCCATGATCCTTGAGTTACCTTGGCAATACTACAAGGAAAAAGGGCAATAAAAGAGGAAAGCATAAAACTTAGTAAGTTTGCATGGAAATAATTAACAATAATAAGCTCATAAAATAATCCACCCACGGTATTAGCTAACCGTACTCGAGTCAAGGCTTCTTGACAATACTTACTTACAATTGCCCTTATCTAGCACATATCATGCCACATATTGCAACCGATTCTTCGTGACTCGCTCACGAGTACCTGTATTCACTCATTCACATGACTTAAAGATCATTCACATCTCTACTTCTAATTTCATCTACTTATCCCACTATTCTTAAGGGATAGTCAAAGACGTGTGTTTATCGTTATTACTGTAAGTATAAAGCCAATGCCATGTCCTCGGGGTGGTCTTACATTGAGTCACCTCTAACTGCCAATTCCATATCCCAGATATGGTCTTATATGGGATTACCTCTAAATGCCAATGCCATATCCCGGATATGGTCTTATATGGGATTTCCTATCATGTACTGATGCCATATTCCGAATATGGTCTTTTATGGGATTACCTCTAAATACCAATGCCATATCTCGGATATGGTCTTATATGGGATTTCCTATCATGTACTGATGCCATATTCCGAATATGGTCTTATACGATTTTCATATTCATTACCGAAGCCATATACCCGACATGGTCTTATACGGAATTTCCACTCGATGCCGAGGCTATGTGGACATGGTCTTACACGGGACCTTATATATTTCATAATCTCAATGATAACATTATTAGAATCAATATGGCCCGTTAGGACTTCAACATCTCATTCACATTAACTACTCAAATTACTAGTGCATTACACCTTAATATAATGTTAAGCATTTCTCAACATGCTAACATTAATGTTGCTTAAATTCCATACAAACTTACCTCGATTTCAAAAAGAGCTAACTTGTCAATCTAGTCCGAGACCTTGTTCTTTCCCCGATCGAGGCGGGTCCTCAGTTCTTCTTGCTCTATAACAACAATTTAACTCATATTAACCACTATATTAATAAAAGCATTTCAAAACTCATGCTTAGGCAAAATGACCATTTTGCCCCTAGGCTCGGAAATAAATTCTAATCGTATTTCTACCTTCAACAAGCCTAGGTGAACATTTAATGCTCTTAAAGCTATCATCAAAAATCAATATTTAACATATTAACCACAAACTCTATAACCTTTTCATCAAAGTCCCATTTGGTGTTTTTCATGCTAACACCTTCACAAAAGTTGTTCATCTAACAACTAAGGCTCAACTTCTTCCACAAAAATGCAGTAATAACTAAGATAACTCTCATGGCAAAATTTTAAACTCTTTACCATATTGCACAATAGTCCCCTCATTTGAAAGCTTAAGCTTTAGGGGTCTCAAAAGTATAATTATTTTCAAGAAAAGTTCACTACAACACTTACTTGTGAAGAGATAAGTGTGCTGAAATTTTTGAAGCTTTCTACGCCCTATTTGCTGCAAATTTTTGGTGGAAGATAAAATGAGAAAAGATGATATCTTTTCTCTCCTTATTTTCTAAATATAAGTCAAATAAGTCACCAACTATCACCAACTTTGACCAACATTGTCCATCTTTGTCTCCTATGGCCGGCCATGCTAAATTTGGGGGTCTAATTGCCTTTTAAAGACCTCCAATTAACAATCCATGGCTATTTGGTACTTTTAGCTTCTAGAATGGAACTTTCGCACTTTATGCAATTTAGTCCTTTTTCGCAATTAAACATGAAATCGCTAAAATTAAAGCACCAAAATTTTTATGCACATGGGCTATCATATTCTAACTCATAATATAACATGAAAATAAATTCTCAAATCTTGGATTAATGATCCCCAGATCACTATTCGAACTAGCCCCTAAATCGGGTTGTTACATCTAATATTTTATTTCACATATAGCTCAAGATTCTCAGCTTATGCTTCCTAACTATATTGGAATAGCAATTGGAGGTGACATACAACAACATAGACAACAGACTCAGGGAATAAACTATGCTAGATTCCTTGATAATTTTTGTTCTTTGATAACTTTTATTATCAATTAGTTATGTTTAAAATATTTGTTTCATATATTTTTATTTAAATATGTAAATTCTTGCATCAATAAGTGGGGTGTCCATTGCTCTTAATTCTAATCAACTAGGTGCCCTGATCATTACAAAAGGACATTCAAATTGTGCTTTAGATTATAAAGAATAAAATGGAATTATCATATCATTAATCCCTATACCAAGATTATGTCCTCAATGCAACGCAAAACTCTTCTTTCATGAGATTTCTTTTATGTGTTATTCGAATGGAAAAATAAAGATGCAACTGACACTTGACCCCTCAAAAATGCTTAGTTTACTAACCCAACTATGGAAGGCATTTTAGACAATACATATGATCATATAATCACAACTTTGCCTTCACTTCAATAGGAGTACATCTAGATCAAACTCTGACAACTACAAATCATGGAGTTTATATGTTCCGCACTCAAGGAACTATATATCATCAAATTGGTAATCTATTAATGAGTATAAGCGCGAGGCCACGATATTTATAAATTTATATATATGAAACTGGACATGAAATTGAAAATTGGTTGCTTGAAAGTGATACACTCTATAGAAGCTTAATGTTAGTTCAATTGATCAATTGAAAAAGCCTAGAGGGGGTGAATTGGGTCTTTAAAAATTTTGTGGAAGTAATGATAAGACAATGAGACAATGAACACAACGAGTTTAGAGTGGTTCAGCCCCAATTGCCTACTCTATTAACTTAGCTTTCCACCACCAACGATTTTCCCAAATTTACTAATTTGATTAACCTTTGAGGACAATGTTTAACCTCACAACTCTTTTAAGATTTCTACAAAAATATTAAGACACAAACCCTCTCAAAAGAGCAAACAAAGAAACAATCCTCATAAGATTAGAATGTTTGCAAATAAAGCACACACCCAATAAAAACACTTGAGCGAAGAAAATACAATGAATTCTCACAAGTGTTTACATGAGAAAGATGAAAAATGTAAGCACAAAAGGTTTCTAATATATTTCTTTGATGTTTCTTAATAGCTTTTAATCTCTTGTAATCTCTCTTGTTGTTGTAGAAGCTTTGGAAGCTGGTATTTATAGCCTCTCATTGGTTTCCAATCGTTAGAGTTGTTGGGAAAATGAATTGAACCATTAGAGGTGTGAAAATTAGAGCATTAATGGCTCCTGCAACAAAAGGTATTGATACATTTGAAGGGGTATCGATACTTTGGGCATTTAATTGCTTAAATTCGATGACCGTTAAGCCTATAGTAACGATACAATAAGGAATGTATCGATACTTGCTATGAGGTATTGTACCTTGGGAAGGGTATTGATACTCGAGCATTTTTTTCTTTAATTTCCAAAACATTGAATCATAAAATGGTATCGATATAAGGGTAATGTACCGATATTTTGTGAAAGGTATCAATATTTCGTTAAAGGTAACAATACTTTTGTTTTTTGCTCAATATTTTCTGAACTTCGAAGCTCAAATTAATATCGATACCAGGCAAGGGTATAGGTACTTGGGTCAAGGTATTAATACCATATAGAATGTATCGATACTTTAATCTCTGGGAGTAGTTCTGCACTTGATAAAAATGTTTGAAAAAATTGTTTATCATTTTGAACAAGTTGAAATTATTTTCTAAGTGTTTGAAAGATGGATTTAAAAATTTATCTCTTAGAAATATTTTTAAACAAATTGTCACTTGAAATTTATCAAAATTTATTTAAAAACGTTATATTTTTTATATCAAAACATTTATCAAATAAAAATTAGCTTAACACTTAATAGAGAAAAATAAAAGTCATATTGGACAATTATTTGTTAGAACTGTAAAGTAATATCTGATAGAAAACTAAACAAATCATAAACTAAGATCTGTCATGTTAAATCATCAAGAATAAATAAAGAACAAAACTAAATGCAGAAGTGTACCTGAATTCATTGTTTTCTCTATAGATGTTGCAGTTTTAATCTTCCAAATTAGCACACAAGAAATTTAGAGGTGGCTCTCTCTTTTCTAAAGATGGGATAGAAAAGTTATCTTATATGTAATTTAGGGACCATAACCCTAATATATAACTTTTACACATTAACCCTGATTTCTAATCAGCCCATCATTAATTAAAAATTAGTTACTAGAGTATCTACACATATTTGACCCATAATTTATTTAATAATTAAAGCCCAATAAAATTTATCCAAATTAGATCACTTTTAATTTGTCTAACCTATTATAATAGTAAATAATAACATGTAATTACCTTTATTATATATGTGATGTCCATATTTTTCAACAATCTCCCACTTGGACCACATATATTAATTACTCTATCATTACATGTCATTATATAACCTTATGAGATCAAAACTTTACTATCATATCCAAAAAGGTATTCTGAAAAATCTCGTTCATTAATTACGTTAACATAGAACCAATGCGACTTTCATTACATATATCGTAACTAAATCCATCCCTGATCACGTATATTAACTCTATCACATGACATAGATCAAGTATGGATGTGTAGTATGGAAATTACATGCAATATGATCTAAACATGTCTATTTCCAACTGGTCCTCCTTAAACTTTAGTGAGATCAAACCTTATCAGGATCAGAGTGTGAATAAACCAAATAAACTTTATTTTTGAGGAAAATAAACTTAGTATTCGTAAACTAAAATAATTAAAGATGTGTCTATAACATAAAAACATTAACAAGTACAAACTCCCACTAAAACCAAATATCCTCAATGACATTACACCCATATGAGCAGTGTGCTCATGAAAAAGCCTTGGGTGATAGTCTCTTTAGTAAGCGGATCTGCAATCATGGAGTTTGTCCCAATATGCTTTATAGGCACCTAACCAATCTAATCTTTTACTTTAACAACTAGGAACTTAAAGTCTATATGCTTTGACTTTGATGTGCTCCTATTGTTGTTGGAATAAAGGACTACCAATTATTGTCACAATTTGCACCCTAGTGAAAAAATTTTGGATCAATATTCCATCAGAATCGGAGTCTGTATACTTGATGATCGCTAACTTATCAGACCTCCGATATGTGAGCATGTAATATTTTGTTCTATAAAGATACCTCATAATCCTCTTGGATGCTATTCAATGGTCCAAACCAAGGTTGTCTAAATATCTGCCTAACATCTCAACAGTGTACACAGTATTTGAATGTGTACAAACCTAAACATACATTAGACTCCCCACTCTTGAGACATAGGGAATCTTATGCATTTCCTTAATCTTAAAATCATTCTTCGGGTATTGGTCGAGACTTAACTTATTATTGACAAGGAGTATGTCATTAACATATAAAACCAAATACAGAACCTTACTCCCACTGAACTTGTGGTATATACAATTATCTACCAAATTTATCTTTAAACCTATAGATGGAGTTCTTTAATTTACAAATCATTAACTTTGCATCATCAAACAAAAAGTTTCCTAGTTGCACCACATAAATGTATGATCAATGTTACCATTAAGAAACTATTAACTTAACATTCATCTAATGTAGTTTAAGGTCAAAATATTCCACTAAGAACATTATAACCCTCTTTTTTCTAGTGGACCTTTTTAATGACATTCGTTCTTGAGTTTGTTGAGTTTGTTCTTTTAGAAAAATTATCTCATTTGAATAGAGAGTTGTTTAACATTGTCTTCGGGTTCTGGATTCACTTCTTGATCACTGATAGGTATGAAAACCCGAATATCGTAAAAAATGATAGCAGGAATTGAGTTAGAATTAAATTCCTCCTCAAAAGCAATGTCTCTAATTTTATTTCTCCTTCTAAACTTAACATCCTTTAAAAAAATTGCAGTTCCCGTCTTAAAAATATTCCTAATTGTGGGATCATAAAACTCATAGCCCCTAGGTCACTCAAAATAACCAATAAAGTAGTTGCTTACAATTTTGGAGTCCAGTTTCTTTTCATGTGGCCTTTAAGGCCTTGCTTCAGCTGAACATCCCCAAAGGTGAAAGTGCTTTAGACTAGACTTTTGACTTATCCAAAGCTCATAAGGTATTTTTGCAACTGCTTTAGTGGGTATTCTATTCATAATGTAAGTTGTTGTCTTTAAAGGAACCAGCCAAATGAGCACTTTTAAACTTATCATGTTTCAACCTTCTTCCTTTTACGCACAATAAGAAATGAGCTCATTTAGAGTCCATTTCTCCTATTGGCAGATGTAACTAATTTTAAATTGGTTAAACTATGCAGGAAGCAATACCAAAACCATAAGAACAAATAATTCCTCAGAAAGATCAATCTTAAGTGCCTTAAGTCTTGAGGCTGCATGAAACATCTCCATAATGTACTCCTCATGTTTCCTTGACCCTTATACTTCATAGACATCAAAAAATTCAGAAGTGATGTCATCTCAACCTTATCATTTTTAGTAAAACGTTTCTCAATTTTTTTAAGGAAACACTTGGCCTGAGTAACCCTTTCAGATTTTGTGCCCTTAAAGGCTTTTGGAATGTTGTACTTCATGATCATCAGACTCATGCGATTTAACAACCCCACATCTCAAAATCCCTTTCAACATAAGGGGTGCTTTGTGCAGTGAGAGGTGCGGGCTATTCTTCCCTTAGTGTAAGGTCTATGTCCATACAACCAAGCACTATAAGTAAGTGCCTTTTCCATTACTTAACATTAATCCCATTAAGCATGGGTATAAAAGTGATGTTAGCAGATATTATGACATTTGAAGATGAACAAGTTGAATATAGAACAAAAATAAATAAAAACAAGCTCACATCAATGTTAATAAGTAAACAATAAATTCAAGATAATGACTAATCACATCTCAAGATACCAAACACAACATTAATATCAAGTTTTTGGACAGTAATATTAACTGTAAACGATACTCTTGTTGCAGTAATCAAACATTGAAAATAAACTATGTCAAATAATGAATTAATCTTTGGACTAACTTATTGCTTACATTAATTACCTTAAAATTGTCACACATTTATCATCATAGATGGCATTGAAATTCTTCCAAATATTAACTTACCTTTGGGTCAATTAATAAACGCACGAATCACAAAAACATATAATCATCTTAACATTTTAAATAAACTAATCTACACAAAAGAGGTCACTTTGGCGGTATTTTGTTTCAACTAATCTATTTAAAATATTAGACATCCTTAATTAAAACCCAAAGCCAAAATATGAATTTATTTGTTTCAAAATATCTCTCTTAGTTTGATCTTTCAATCAAATTAAAAGATAATAGTATATACATGTATATATATTGATCCCAAAACAACATAAAATGATGTTGACAAATATAATAAAAGTTGAACAAATCATAAACAACTTCACGTAAAACTTCAAATCTAAACCAAAATAATTTGAATATAGGTAAACCTCATCTTAAGATATCAGACACTCCATTAATATTTAATCTTTAGACAAAATATTAACTTGTAAGTGATGTATCAAACATTGACAACAAGAACATGTCGAACCGTAAATCTTCCTTTGGATGAATTTATTGCTCACATGTAAAACCGAATAATCGTCACATGTTTATTACTATAGTTTGCATATGTAATACTATTAACCATGTGTAATAAACAAACAATATAAAAGGTTGCAAATGCATGCTCAAAGTGACTTACTTTCGGCAAATCTTAAAACCATTTGTTATATAACCAAAGCCATTAAAGGAAACATTAACATTTTTTTATTAAACTTAAAGAAAATAATAGTAGCATAAACCCATGGCCTTCTTTCTATTTATCGATCAATCAAATAACCTTTTAAAACCAACAGCAGTGTATATAGTTTAGGTTTCCTAACCAGAAGTGAAAAGTAATGAGAAATCCATATTAATCTAAAAATTCAACATTGAATGAAAATCAAATTTAAAAATAACCTTAAAAAGATTGAAATGTAATTAATCCAAACCTTAAAAAATTATCAAGAATTTCAAAGATTCAACATGGTATATAATTGAAATATCATATCTATAAAATATGAAAAACAAATTAATCCAAAATAATAGAGAATCAATTAATTCTTAATGATTAAACATGACAAGGCTCAGATGCCACTTGTTAGAATTGTAAAATAATATCTAATATAAAAATTAACAAACCATATGTAACACCCCTAACCCTTATCCGTCGCTGGAACAGGGCTATAGAGCATTACCGGACTTTACAGATTAATTAAAGACATTTCATAACCTTTATTATTCATATCAAGAATCAATCATAAAACATTCATAATGTCCCTTAGATGGGCCCTCAAGGCCCGATATACACATTAGAAGTGAATCGGGACTAAACCGAACACTCAAGAAAATTTTCCCAAAATCTCAAAATTTTTCTTAGGAGTAGGGGACACACGCCCGTGTGGCCAGACCGTGTGGCTTACATGGCCAGGAGACACGCCCGTGTCTTAGGCCGTTTGGGCATTCAAAATGAGGCACACGGCAGTGTCCTAGCCCGTGTCCTTACCCGTATAACTCTCTAACTTCTGACACACAGCCAAGTCACACGCCCGTGTGCCAGGCCGTGTGCAAAAACCTAGGCATTCTATTTTGAAATTTTAAGGTGTAGGGGACACACGGCCAGACCACATGCCCATGTGCATGGCCGTGTGTCACACACGGCTAAGACACATGCCTGTGTCTCTACCCATGTGGATGAAAATAGGTCATTTTCAGGCCACTTTTCTCACCCTTTTTAATATCAACCTGCACACAACATTGATATACACCAATATATCCCAATCAAGCAACCAATACAAGCTAAAAATCATGTATAAAACATAATATGTAATCACAAGACTTATTTGAATAAACTTACCATAATACTGCATTCATTGATTACTAAAAACTACTACTAAATACATGCATACAAACATATACATATATTTATATATCATTCACAACCATGTTACAAGTTTAACTCTTTTCTAAACCAACCCTACACATGCCATATAAACCATAAGATGTATAACAAAGTCTACGGGAGTAATCTGGATAGTGTGGCTCGATGTGTTGATCTGATCCTCTGAACTTCTTGAAAATCTACAAAGAACATTTGATGACACAAGTAAGCTTAATGAAACTTAGTAAGTTCATTGGCTTTAAAATAAATCTTACCGAACATAATATAACATATATATATCATTAAATAAGCATTTCATTAATGGTTTCAATCTTTGTCAAATTAGAGAACGTCTTACGGGTTTGAGTACATCGTTTTATTGATGCCATAGCCCAACTATGGTCTTACACATATATTGTCATGGCCCTGCCATGGTCTTACACTCGTAGTGCCATAGCCCAGTTATGGTCTTATGATTAGGATGCCATAGCCCAGCTATGGTCTTACACGTATATTTACTGCCATGGTCCAACCATGGTCTTACGTTCACGGTGCCATAACCCAGTTATCGTTTTTTCACTAAAATGCCATAGCCCAGCTATGGCCTTACGTTTAAACATTTCCATGGTCCAACCATGGTCTTATCCTTCAATTCGTCTTTTGTCACGGAACAATCGTACTCAATCTTGCATTTCACTTAATTTGAACCTTCGATCCAAATTTTCATATTTTTACAATAATCATAATTCAACAACAAACATATGAGATAATACATTACATCATTCCTAAATTAAAAAATAATCATGGAAGTTCAACCATATGAACTTAACTAGGGTAATTTGTAGAAGTTGTAGAAATTCAAGGACTAATCTGTTAATTTCTCTTTACCACGTTTATCTTCGGGTTCTTAATCTATAATATAAAATTTTCCATTCATCAGCATCAAATTCAATTCTAATTCACTTAACAATTTATGCCTTTCAATTTTCAAAATTACACATTTACCCCAAGTTTTATAATTTTTACAATTTAGTCCCTGATCAATTAACCCATCAATTGAGTTAAATTTTCTCAATTAACAAGTTATTCCATCATTCTAAGCTATTTTGCAGCCTTTGATTGATAGAATTTAAATAACAAACCCTAATTCTTTTATTCTTCACAATTTGGTCCTAAAAATAATTTCTATTGAAATCACTCAATAAAATCATCACATAGCAAAATTAAAGCTTCAATTCCATGTTAATTCATCATAAATATACATCACTCATTAATGGTAACTTTCAAAATTACCCATGAAATAAAAAAAAAACAAATGAAACATATAGTTGGACCTAGTTGTAAAAGTCTCAAAAACATAAGAATTTCAAAAAAAGGGAAAGAATTAAACTCATATGGAGTAAAAATATGAAAAAACCAGCTCTAAGGGCTCTTTTATGGCTTTTTTGGGCTGAAGATTGATGAACAAATATCTAGAAATTCAATTTGGTATTTGTTTTATTTGGTTAATTTACAAGATTTTCAATTTTGCCCTTATTTCATCCAATTTCCTGATTTTTTCCTGCTTGTGTCGTCTAAGCCTTCAAATGGGGTCTAATTGCCTTTTTAGTCCTCTCCTATTTAGCACTTGTGCTATTTAATCACTTTAACAAATTTTACACCTATTTCAATTTAGTCATTTTTTAATTAATTAACTATTAAAACGTTAAAATTTCCTAACGAAACTTTAATACTAACCCAATGACACTCCGTAAATATTTTTATAAATATTTACGGCTTGGTTTATAAAATCGAGGGCTTGATACCTCATTTTCGAGACTAATTAACCTAATAATTTTTTCTAAAGCACAAACCACTATTTCATAGCTTTCCTAATATCACGATCAACTTATAAACACTAAATCATGTAATTTTCAAACTCACTTGTTGGATTTTAGTGATATTGAATCACTATTTCTGACACCATTGAAAATTGGGTTGTTACAACTCTCCCCCCTTCAGGAAATTTCGTCCTCGAAATTTTTTACCTGAGAATAAGTTTGGATACTGTGATCACATTGATTCCTCAGTTTTCCAGGTTGCCTCCTCCGAACCGTGATGATGCCACAGCACTTTAACTAATGGTACTTGTTTATTCTGTAGTTCTTTGACCTCTCGAGCCAAAATCTTCACCGGTTCTTCTGAATACATCATATGTTAGAAATAAGTGACCCAAATTCTTATTTAAATAAAATACAATGGTAAAATAAAATAAAAGAAGAATCCCTATAGAATTACACTTCTTTTATTTTATTTTGAATAAGGTTTTTAAACCTTATTAAACTCCATCTATTTGATATTGATTAGAATAAGGAGTTTCAATTTTACTACTCCTATTAGAATATGGCTTTATAAGCCTATAAATAGACATGGTCTATTCCTCTTGTAATTGATTTGAATTCGACATAGTGAATTTTCTTCTCCTCTGCCCGTGGTTTTTCCCGAAAGGGTTTCCACGTAAAATCTGTGTGTTCTTTATTTTTTATTTCTTTTTTTTCTTTGCGATATATTGTCATTACTGACGTTATATTTTTCACAAATTGGTATCAGAGCTTCCAGGTTTTTTTTCATCTCGATCACGGTAATGGCGTCTTTAAAGTATTAAATTTTGCTGTTGGATCGCAACACCAGATTCGTGTTGTGGCAGACAAAGATGCAGGCAGTTCTTGCACAGATGGATTTAGAAGAAGCCCTGCTAGGGGTAGATAATATGCCTTCGACATTGACGGAGGAAGATAAGAAGCGCAAGGATCAAAAAGCACTAACACAGTTACATCTGCATTTGTCTAATGAAATTTTGCAGGATGTGATGAAGGAGAAGACTGTCGCAGCATTATGGAAGAGGCTAGAACAAATATGTATGTCGAAAACTCTAACCAGCAAGTTGCATATGAAGCAACGACTTTATGCTCATCGTTTGGAGGAAGGTGCGTCTGTACACGAACACTTAACAGTGTTTAAAGAAATTCTCTCAAACTTGGAGGCCATGGAGGTTCAGTATGATAAGGAAGATCTAGGGTTGATTCTACTTTGTTCGTTGCCCCCGTCTTATTCAACCTTTAGAGACACGATTTTATATAGCCGCGAGTCTCTTACAGTTGATGAGGTTTATGATTCTTTGACCTCGTATGATAAGATGAAGCATCTTGTGGTTAAACCCGACTCCTAAGGAGAGGGTCTTATTGTTCGTGGGAGACAAGATCGGAATGCTGATGATGATCGTGGAAGGACACAGGAAAGGAATCCTCGCGGTAAATCTAAGGGTAGATCAAAGTCTTCAAACAAAGGTAAAACTTGTAACTTCTGCAAGAAGAAAGGGCACATTAAATCTGAGTGCTATAAGCTAAAGAACAAGATTAAAAGGGAGGCTGCGAATCAAAAGGGAAAACAACTAGAAAATTCTGGTGAAGCTGATATTGTAGAAGACTACAGTGATGGTGAACTTCTAGTCGCTTCTTTCAACAATTCTAAAGAGAGCGATGAGTGGATACTTGACTCAGGCTGCACCTTCCACATGAGTCCCAATCGGGATTGGTTTACAAATTACGAAACGGTGTCTGAAAGTGTTGTTTTGATGGGAAATAATGCTTCGTGTAAAATCGCAGGTGTTGGAACAATTAAAGTAAGATGTTTGATGGAGTTGTCAGAACACTTAGTGACGTATGGCATGTTCCAGAATTGAAGAGAAATTTAATTTCGCTGAGTACTCTTGATTCAAAAGGGTACAAATACACAGCTGAAAGTGGGATGTTGAAGATTTCCAAAGGTTCCTCATTGTGATGAAAGGGCGAGAAAAGACGCCAAGTTATATGTTTTGCGTGGGTTCTATCATTATTGGTGATGCAAATTGCCGCTTCCTCTTCTTTGTCAGATGATGATATTACTAAACTTTGGCATATGCGCCTAAGGCATATGAGTGAGAATGGTATGGCAGAATTGAGCAAAAGACGACTTCTTGATGGGCAAGGAATTTGCAAACTGAAGTTCTGTGAGCACTGTGTTTTTGGAAGCAAAAGAGAGTTCGATTCACCAGAGGAATCCATAACACGAAGGGAACATTAGAGTATATTCATTCTGATCTGTGGGGGCCATCAAGAGTGCCTTCGAGAGGTGGAGATAATTATATGCTAACTTTTATTGATGATTTTTCCAGAAAAGTTTGGGCATTCTTCCTGAAGCAGAAAAGTGATGTGTTTTTCGCATTTAAGTCTTCGAAAACTATGATTGAAAAACATACGGGAAAACAAATAAAATACCTCCGCACAGACAATGGCTTAAAGTTTTGTTCTGATGAGTTTAATAAACTGTGTAAGTCAGAAGGAATCGTGAGACACTTGACGATTCGTCATACTCCACGAAAAAGAAACAAAGATTGCGAACGAATGAATGTAATGATTATGGAGAAGGTTCGATGCATGTTGTCAAATGCCAACTTACCAAAGTCGTTTTGGGCCGAAGCAGCCTCTACTGCATGGTTTTTTATCAGCCGATCTCCATCCGTTGCCATTGAGAAAAAGACTCCACAAGAGGTATGGTCTAGTAATCCTGCTAATTATTCTGATTTAAAGATCTTTGGGTGTCCTGCGTATGCTCATGTTAATAATGGAAAATTGGAACCAAGATCCATTAAACGTGTTTTTCTTGGTTATAAAGCTGGTGTAAAAGGGTATAAGTTATGGTGTCCTGAAAATAGAAAAGTTGTGATTAGCAGAGATGTTGTTTTTGATGAAACTCACTATGCTACCTAACTTATATCTTAAAGACTCTTCCAATAAAGAAAATCAAAAGCGGTGGAGCATCAGACAATACAGAGTCAACTCATCAAGCCAACAAAAATTGAGAATAGAGTTACTTCTTCACCACAATACTCTATCGCCAAAAACAGAACTAGAAGAGAAATTAAACCTCCAAAGAAGTATCTTTGAGGTGACCTAGTTGCTTATGCTTTAAATGTGGCTAAAGATATAGATGCAAACCAAGAGCCACAAATTATTCTCGAGGCGGTTAGTCGTGAAGACTCGAGAAAAGTGGATGTTTGCTATGCAAGAGGAAATAGAATCACTCCACAAAAAAACAAAACATGGGATCTTGTGAAACTTCCTAAAGGTAAAAAGGTTGTTCGCTGTAAATGGGTGTTTAAAAAGAAAGAAGGGACTCCAGGAGTTGAAGAACCCAGATATAAAGCAAGGCTTGTTGCAAAAGGTTACAGTCAAATTCCAAGAGTGGACTTTACAGATGTGTTCTCCCCTAGCCAGTGAAGCATAGTTCGATTCGAGCTTTGCTTGGTATTGTGGCCATGCAAGATTTGGAGCTTGAGCGCTTAGATGTAAAAACCGCATTTTTACATGGAGAGCTTGACGAAGATATTTACATGCAACAACCGAGAGGGTTTCTGATCTCGAGAAAAAGAGGACTATGTTTGCTTGCTGAAAAAGTCTCTTTACTTGGTTTGAAACAATCCTAAGACAGTGGTACAAGAGGTTTGATTCCTTTATGACTTCTCATGATTTTAAAAGAAGTAGTTTTGGCAAAATGTGTTTACTTTAAGAAAATAGTGATGGTTCTTTTGTGTATCTACTTCTTTATGTTGATGACATGTTGATAGCAAAGAAAAGATAAATGAGAGATAAGAAAGGTCAAAGCCCAACTAAGTGAAGAATTTGAGATGAAAGATTTAGGACCAAAGAAAGAAAATACTTGGTATGGAGATTCTCGAGAGATAGAAAAGCAAGTAAATTGTACCTAAGTCAGAAGGGGTACATTGAGAAAGTTCTTTGCGAGTTCAATATGCAGAGTGCCAAGCTCATTAGTACTCCTTTAGCAGCCCATTTCAGACTTTCATCGGCTTTGTCTCCACAATCAGATGATGAGATTGAGTAAATGTCACATGTTCCATACTCTAGTGCAGTGGGATCTCTCATGTATGCTATGGTTTGTTCACGTCCAGATTTATCATATGCAGTTAGTGCAGTTAGCAGATACATGGCGAATCCCTTAAAAGAACATTAGAAAGCGATTCGAAGGGATTTTAAGATACTTACGAGGTACTACTGATGTTTTCTTACAGTTTGGAAGAACTAGAGATGGAGTCATTGGGTATGTTGATGCTGATTTTGCTGGAGACCTTGATAGAAGAAGATCTCTCACTGGTTATGTCTTTACAATCGGAGGTTGTGCAATCAGTTGGAAAGCTACTTTGCAAACTACAGTCGCTTTGTCTACCACTGAAGCTGAGTACATGGCGATTACGAGGCTTGTAAAGAAGCTATTTGGTTGAAGGGACTCTTTAGTGAGCTCAATAAAGACCTTCAAATCAAAGACAGTGATTTTTGTGACAGTCAGAGTGCCATCTTCCTTACAAAAGATCAAATGTTTCATGAGAGAACAAAACACATTGATGTTCGGTATCATTTTGTTCGTGATATTATTGCTCGTGGTGATATTGTTGTGAGCAAATCCTGCAGATATGATGACTAAGTCACTTCCTATAACCAAGTTTGAGCATTACTTAGACTTGGTTAGTGTTCATTGTTGAAGTTAAACCCTTAAGGGGTTTTATGGAAAAGGTGGAGAACTTGTTCGTTAAGAGTTCGTGATGAAGAACTTGTTCATTGAGAATTCGTGTCAAGGTGGAGATTGTTAGAAATAAGTGACCCAAATTCTTATTTAAATAAAATACAATGGTAAAATAAAATAAAAGAAGAATCCCTATAGAATTACACTTCTTTTATTTTATTTTGAATAAGGTTTTTAAACCTTATTAAACTCCATCTATTTGATATTGATTAGAATAAAGAGTTTCAATCTTACTACTCCTATTAGAATATGGCTTTATAAGCCTATAAATAGACATGGTCTATTCCTCTTGTAATTGATTCGAATTCGACATAGTGAATTTTCTTCTCCTCTGCCCGTGGTTTTTCCCGAAAGGGTTTCCACGTAAAATCTGTGTGTTCTTTATTTTTTATTTTTTTTTCTTTGCGATATATTGTCATTACCGACGTTATATTTTTCACATCATATATGGTCATATCTTAATTTCACTATGAGGAATCATGTATGAAGGATCTGATCTATACCGTCTCAACATGGATACATGGAACACATTATGAATTTTCTCAAGTTCTGGTGGTAAAGCTAATCGATAAGCCACAAGGCCAATTTTTTCAATTATCTTATACGGTCCAATAAATCTTGGACTTAGTTTCCCTTTTCTACCAAATTGTAACACTTTATTCCACGATGAAACTTTTAAGAACACTCGATCGCCAACCGCAAATTCTATATCTCTTCTTTTCAAATTCGCTTATGATTTCTGACGGTCTGAAGCAGCTTTTCAAACTGTCCCGGATGATTCAAACTTTTCTTCAGTACCAAGTCGACTCCAACGAACTTGGATTCACTCAATCCAAACCAATACAATGGAGTTGTACATTTTCTTCCATAAAAAGCTTCAAATGATGCCATTTTTATGCTGGACTGATAACTATTCTTATATGCAAATTCGGCTAAAGGTAAATACCTTTCCTAGTTACTTCCAAACTCAAGTATACAACATCTTAACATGTCTTCTAGAATCAAAATTACTCGTTCTAATTGCCCATTAGTCTGAGTAAGAAATACTCTGCTAAAATTTAGCTTAGTACCCAGGGCTTCTTGTAATTTACTCTAAAATCTCGATGTAAACCTCGGATCTTGATACGAAATAATGGATGTTGGAACCCCGTGTAATCTTACGATCTCAGACATATAAAATTCTGCTAATTTCTTAAGTGAAAAGTCTGTTCTGACCGGGATTAAATGTGTTGACTTAGTCAATTGATCAACAATAACCCAGATCGAATCTTTCTTTCTTGCGGTCACAGGCAATCTGAATATGAAATCCATAGTGACATGCTCCCATTTCCACTCAGGAATCATGACAGGTTGTAATAAACCCGTTGGTACCTGATGTTTTGCTTTGACTTGCTGACAAATCAGACACTTTGCCACAAATTCTCAGATTTCTTGTTTCATACCCGGCCACCACTACATTTTTTTCAAATCGCAATATATTTTGTACTACCCGGATGAATGGAATACATACTACTATGAGCTATAATCTATGTAACATACCGCTATAATCAATGGTATACTCTGAATTCAAATTGTCCCGAACCAATTTCGGATCATCATCTTCCAACTCTCGAATCTGTTGAAGGAACAAAGGTTTTGTTCTCAATTCTGCTATTACAGAACCATCTTCATTAAGAGATAAATGTGCGTTCATCGCCTAAAGCGTAAACAAAGACGACTTTCGACTAAGTGCATCCGCAACTACGTTAAACTTTCCCGAGTGATAGTCAATAATCAGATCATAATATTTTAGTAGCTCTAGCCACCGTCTCTGTCTCACATTCAGCTCCTTCTGAGTCATCAAATACTTTAAACTCTTATGATTTGTATACACATAACACTTCTCACCGTACAAGTAGTGTCTCTAAATTTTCAAAGCAAAAACGATTCCAGCCAACTCAAGATCATGTGTAGGATAATTCCTTTCATGCGGTTTTAATTGTAGGAGAAGCATAGGCCACTACTTTTCCCAACTGCATTAATACACAACCCAAACCATTCAAAGACGCATCACTATATACAACATACAGCACACCCGATTCTGGTTGAGTCAAAACTAGAGCTTTTGTTAACATTTTCTTCAACTGATCAAAACTCTGCTGACACTCATCAGACCAAACAAATTCAACATTTTTCTGTAGTAGTCGAGTCATCGGCAAAGCAATCATCGAAAAATTCTTAACAAAACGACGATAATACCCTGCTAAACCTAAAAAACTTTGCACTTTTGTTCTGTTCTTCAGAACTTTCCATTTCACCACTGACTCGGATCCACTCGAATCCCTTCAGCTGACACAATATGACCCAAAAATCCAACCTAATGAAGCCAAAATTCACATTTACTAAATTTTACATACAACTGTTTCTCCCTCAAAGTTTGTAGCAAAATTTTCAAGTGTTGAGCATGCTCGGATTCTGTCTTCGATTAGATCAGTATATCATCAATAAACACAACTACAAATCTATCCAAATAAGGTTGAAAAATCCTATGAAAGCAACAGGAGCATTACTTAAACCAAAAGGTGGAATACCCCTCACCCATATTTTACGCCGAAATAGGGTTACGAGGTATTACCGATCAATTCACAACACATATAGCATACATTTATGAAACAATATTCATTCATTCTCATAAATCATTCAACACAATCACATTGTCCATTATAAGGGCCTACGAGACCTTAAACAAGCTTTAAAAGTGGTTCGGGATTAAACCGATATCATACAAAAATTCTAGAAACTTAGAAATTTTTCATGTAAACAAGGGTCACACGCTCATGTCTCAGGCCATGTGAAAACAGGGCATACATACTGACTTGGGTCACACGGCCGACCACACGCCCGTGTGTCTAGCTCGTGTACCCTTCAAAGTGGCCACACACGCCCGTGTGCCAAGCCGTGCCAAAACTGTAGGGTATACTGACTTATGCAACACGGCCAAGTCACATGCCCGTGTGCTAGGCTGTGTGCCAATTAGGGGGTATACTGACTTGTACCACACAGCCAGTCACACGCCCGTGTGTGAGACCGTGTGGAGCATACTGACTTAGTTTTAATATCAACACCAGGGGACACACGACCGCGTAACATGACCATGTGTCGCACAATGCTGAGGCACATGCCCATGTCTATGCCCGTGTGGACAAAAATAGGCTATTTGCAAAGCCATCTTGCCACCCTATTTATACATGCATGTACAAGCATAGATTGCAACATTTAAAACCTAATAGGCAGCCAATCCACAACATTTCAAACACATTTTATACCAATTCAAGATAGTACTCAAGTACCTAATTAATATCATGCATTTTCCATTCATATGCCTATTACAAAACATGACAACATTTGCATATTTCCATTCTATCTATTACTTGCCAAGACATACCATATTTGAATACTTATATACAACCAAAACATTATACCAAATTAAGTCAAATCACATGACTTAAAACTTATACCATAACATGTACCAAAATCACTATCTCAAGTAACCATAACTATTATCTTTATAACTAGCCTATACATGCCATATTTACAAATATCCAAGATTTCAAAAGTACCAAACAACAACTAGATAGTGTGATGCGTAACTCCGACTTTATCCGGATCGAGCGAGCTATCGAACCTCTATAAAACACGGAAAAAAAAAAGAAATAGAGTAAGCTTTAAAGCTTAGTAAGCCCGTATAATTCAAAATTAAGCTTACCATTATACATAATCAAATAAGTAAACAAAGTATATCAAATTCACATGCCAAATGCCTATACACAAGCATTCATCAACAAGTTAGTCATATAAGTACATGTAATCATCCATTATCTCAATTTAATACTCAATACATTGTATCATATCAAGATCACATATATCATGTTTGTAACACCCCTAACCCGTGTCTGACGTCGGATTAAGGTTAAAGGAGTTACCGGACAAATTAGAAATATTTACAGAAATTTCATACAACCATTCATCAATCACAATCAAAGAGTCCTTTATATTGGTCATCGAGACCTTAATCATGCTTTAGAGTAGGGTCGAGACTAAACCGAACACTTACAGAAATTCTCAAAAAATTTAAAACTTTTCTAAGTTATGTAGGACACACGCTTGTGTGGGCAGGCCGTGTGTCTTCCATAGGCACCAGACACACCCGTGTCTTAGTCGTGCCAACACATAGCATGCATACTGACTTTTCCACACGGTCACCAGGCACGCTCGTGCACCATGGCCGTGTGCTCTTAAGCCATATACTGACTTAATCCCTCGACAACCAGGCACGTCTGAGTGCCAAGGCCATGCACACTTAGCTAGATCCTGCTATTTTCCCATGGCCATTGGGCACGCCCGTGTGCCATAGCCATGTGGGCAAAATAGGCTACTTGTAAAGCCAAATTGCCACCCACAAAAAGGTCAATCCCTACAAGCAAATTACCCAAACATTTCATGCATATTTTGCAACCAAAACATATCAAAGAATTCATCAAATCTTCACCTACAATTGCAACTTCAATCATACCAAATTGTACAACTAAACACATAAGCAATTAAGCATGATTCATCCATCTATACATTTCACTTATTCACTTCTTTGTTCAATCAAACGTATCCATCAAGCATTCATATGCTCACCATATCTTTAACCATTTCATAAGCTATCATTCATGCATCATTTTCATATATATGCTCAAGCATATTACCAATTTTTATCTAGCCACATCTCATGGCTATTATACACATTTCAAAAGATAACCAAAATGACTAGTCTATACATGCCAAATCTAGCTTTATACATATTTCAAAAGATACCAAAACAATCTTAGGTAGTGTAATGACGATCCTCGACGGTTCTGAGTCTTCAGTAGCTTTGACGATTTATAAAACAGTAACAAACACACACGGAGTAAGCTTTCAAAAGCTTAGTAAGCCAAAATACAAATAAACTTAACATAAAATGTACATAGTCATATTGATATAATGGCCATAATGGTTCTCATAACAATTTCATGTCCTTATTTCTTTGGCTCATTTGCTTAGCCATAACTTACCACATTCTGAACTCATATACCATATATGAAAATAGCTCAATTAAGCATAATTTCACGTATCATCTCATCATTTCATTGCACATATTCATTTTAGTAAGTTCATATAGATACTTACCTTTCATACACACCTTGTATACTTATCAAACATACCTGAAACAGATAGACTTTCACGTAATCATTCATAGCTCAGAATTACCCGTTGACGTGGTCTTACATGTAATCAGATGTCGACGCCACTGTCCCAGACAGGGTCTTACATGTCGATGCCAACGTCCTAGACGTGGTCTTACACGAAATCTCGATTCAATGCCAACGTCCCGAACGTGGTCTTACATGATAAACAGAACAGACACCTATATCATGACATCGCTAATCCTATCCATTCCTAGGTTCATATGGGACATCAGGGACATTGTCACTAAGTCAATCGTATCTTGGATTTCATGTAAACAACATCTCATAAGCATTTATCATTATCAATAGTCATATGAATATACATAATTCAATACAAATACGTTCATTTGTATATTGACTTACCTCTAGTTCGGTTTATCGGAACGAATACGACTATTCGGCTACTTTTGATTTTCCGCGATCTAAGTCTATTTTCTTCGGTTCTTGATCTATACATATTCAAATTTAACCGTTTTATTCACTAACACAATCAATTCAATCCAAAAACACACATTTAGGGCAATTTGCAATTTAGCCTTCACATTTGCACATTTTATCAATTTAATCCATTTTTCTCAAAACATCAAATACACAAAATCACCACATACCTATGCTTAGCCGAATGTTCATGCATCTCATACAAGCCCATATTTTCGATCAAATTCACAATTTAGTCCCTCAAATAATCATTTTCTCAATTTAGCCCTATTTAGCTAAATTCATCAAAATTTCAAGAACAAAACATATTCATTAAACACATATATTTCATTTAACACCTAAACTCACCACAAAGCTCACTATTTTATCAATGGCACATCTCATGAACATTATCAATTCTTCAAATTACAACATGGGCTTGATAGTAGACTAAGCAACAATCTCAAAAACATAAAAATCATCAAAAGCCAAAGCCAAAACATACCTTAATTTTGCAATACGATAGCTGAATGCCCTAGCTAGTTTTCTCTTTTCTTTCTTTGCTAGTTTCGGTTAACTAAGGATGATAATGGGTTTTTTTAAGCCTATATTCTATGTAATTATAACTTAATAATAAATTTCCAATTTTAGCCTTTTTATTAACATATAAAACAAATAATCAACAAGGCTATTTTGTCATTTAATCATCCACCAACTAGCTAATGGATTAATAACAATATATAGCCTCCACCTTATAAAACCACATCACATAAGTATATTAAAAATTAGCATGTAAATTTTGCATTTAATGCAATTTAATTCTTTTATCAAATTAAGCACACAGACGGACAAATTAACTTACGAAACTTTAACACATGCTTAATCATATGTCATAGGCACAGAAAATAATATTAAAATATTATTCAGACTCAGATTTGTTGTCTTGAAACCATTTTTTGACTAGGGTCTAAACCGGACTGTTACAATGTACATCATTTATAACATTTCATACTCAATCATATAAACAGTAATTCATTCGATAACAGTAACAGTACCTTATCGATATAACACATATCTTTTTCACATAACCAATAACAGAACTTATGCCTGTTGAACCTATTAGAATATCGAGAGATACGCGGGTGATATACATAACATAAAAATCAGTAATCCATCAATTCATTATCATTTTTGCTCTTTCGAGCTATTATCAGTAAGCTCCTCCTAAGCTGATGAACAGTAAGCTCTATTAAGCTGAAGCGGTAAGCTCTATCGAGCTGAAAATAGAAAGCTCTTACGAGCTAATATATAAGTAAGCTCATACAAGCTATGGTGAGTCCGCAACAAATGCAGGAGCTCGACCGAAACGGTAACCCTAGTGACGTGTCACTCGTATCCTACGAATTCTTACAGTTCAAATGGGGTTCAGTAACCATCATACTATATCAATAAGGCATTTGAATTTCAAGTAAATCATTTCCTCAATTACTTACATTCATTTCAAATAATTACAAGTATTTAAAAGGTTCGATTCTAATTATACGAACTTACCTCGTATCGCTCGGTTAACAACTACCGGTTAATCGTCAACTTTTTCTTTTCCCCGATCTAGTTCCGATCTTTGCTTTTCTTGATCTATATAATATCAAAATTAACTCACTCAATATTCATGTCATTCAAGTTAGCCCAAAAATCCCCTTACGGAAAAATTACAATTTTTCCCCACTATTTTGACATTTTACAATTTAGTCCTTAGCACATAAAAATGCAAATTCATGTAATTAGACCCTTAACTATGCTAGCCGAATTTAAATGGAGTCCCTAGCAGCCCATATCATTTATAATTCACACTTTTACCCACATAATTTTACATTTTCACAAATTAATCCCTTTTTGACATTTTTGTCAAAAAATCACTTTACAAAACTAGAAAATCTATCAATAAACATTAATAATCTATCATCAATATCAATTTAATCAAACATTCAACAATGAAGACATGTTAAATCTTTAACAATTTTGAAATCTAGGGTACGGGCTAGCTAAAATACGAAGCAACGATCTCTAAAACGTAAAAATCATTAAAAACCGAGCAAAATAGATACCTAAGTGCCAAGATTGAAGTTGTCAAAATTAAAAGCATAAAAATGGATTTTATCCAACCCTAAATTCAGCCAAGATGATGAAGAATGAAAATAGATAGCTTTTATTATTATTACTTTAACGACTAAATTACTATATTAACCTTAATTATAAACCATTTGAAACACATAAAATGTGTCCATATAAGTCCACTCATAAATAAAATGGTTTAATTACCATTTAAGGCCACCATAATTAAAAGCCAAAGCTATTTGACACCTTTAACTAATAGAACATGCATTTTACCTTTTACGCGATTTAGTCCTTTTTCTCAAATTAACCATTCAAACAGTAAAATTTCTTTACGAAACTTTCACACAATAATTCTATCATGCTGTAGACCTTATTAAAATAATAAAATAAATATTTTGACTTCGGATTTGTTTTTCCAAAACCCCTATTCCAATTTAGCTAAAAATGGGTTGTTACAACTCTCCCCCTTTTTAGGGTTCGTCCCCGAAAATCTTATCGGTAAATAGGTTAGGGTACTGTTTTCTCATAGCTTCCTCAGGTTCTGACATAGCTTCCTCGATCCCATGTTTATGCCAAAAGAACCTTTACTAGGGCTATGCGTTTATTTCTCAATTCTTTGATTTCACAAGCTAAAATCTTGATCAGTTCTTCCCTATACGTCAAATCAGTTTGTATATCAATATCTACTAGAGAAATCACATGTGACGGATCGGATCTGTATCGACGTAGCATAGAAACATGAAATACATTATGAATATTTTCAAGTTCTGACGGTAAAGCTAGTCGATACTCTATAGGCCCTATTCTTTCGATGATTTCATATGATCTAATAAATCACGGACTCAGCTTTCTTTTACGGCCAAACCGAAGAATCTTTTTCCACGGTGACACCTTTAAAAACACTCGGTCCTCGACTTGAAACTCCATTTCTTTACGTTTTAAATTCGTGTATGATTTCTGTCAATCTGAAACTGCTTTCAAACTATTGCGAATTAGTTTCACTTTTTCTTCAATCTCTCTAACCAGATCAACCTCATGAATCTTATTTTCTCTAAGTTCAGCCCAGTACAACGGTGTTCTACATTTACGACCGTATAGAGCTTCGTACGGTGCCATCTTTATACTCGACTGGAAGCTATTATTACAAACAAATTCAATCAGCTGTAGATATTTCACACAACTACCTTCAAGCTCAAGAATGCAACAACGTAACATATCCTCAAGTATCTGAATAACTAGTTCGGATTGACCATCCATTTACGGGTGAAATGCGGTACTGAAATGCAGCTTTGTACCCAAAGCTTCTTGTAATTTCTTCCCAAATCTCGATGGAAACCTCGGATCTCTATCTAAAACAATAGATAGGGGAACACCATGTAATCTCACAATTTCAAAAATATATAACTCAGCTAATTTATCAAGCGAGAAATCTGTACGTACCGAAATGAAATGAGCTGATTTCATCAATCTGTCAATAACAACCCAGATCGCATCTTTCTTTTTTGGAGATAAGGGCAAATGCGATACAAAATCCATTGTTACTCTATCCCACTTCCACTCAGGAATCATAATAGGCTGAACTAAACCTGGCGTCACTTGATATTCAGCTTTGACTTGCTGACAAAGCAAACATTTTGAAATAAATTCTGAGATATCTCGTTTCATGTTGTGCCACCAATAAAGTTGTTTCAAATCGTTATACATTTTCGTGCTTCCCGGATGTATTAAAAAAAACTACTGTGTGCTTCATTTAAAATTTTCCAAGTGAGCTCAGAATTTCTTGATACACATATTCTATCACGAAACATCAAACAATCAGCGTGCCCTATTCTAAACTCTGAATTAGAAGTCGACTCACACTGAGCTCATTTTTCTTGTATTTCATTATCCAATTTTTGAGGCTCATAAATATGCTGTACAAATCTCGCTTTCAACTCGGCGACAATCGAACCGTCATTAGACAAAGCTAATTGTGTTCTCAAAGCACGTAAAACAAATAAGGAGTTTCGGCTTAAAGCATCAGCAACTACGTTCGCTTTCCCCGGATGATAGTCAATCCCTAACTCATAGTTTTTTAGCAATTCTAACCATCTCCTCTGTCGCAAATTCAAATCTTTCTGAGTCATCAGATATTTCAGGTTTTTGTGATTGGTAAAAATATGAAATTTCTCACCACACAAGTAATGACGCCAAATTTTCAATGCGAACACTATCGCAGCTAACTTTAGATCGTGCGTCGGATAATTCTTTTCGTGCGGCTTCAACTATTTCAAGGCATAAGCTATAACTTTGCCTTCCTGCATCAAAACACAACCTAGACCATTTAACGATGCATCACTAAAAACTACGAATTCTTTACCCAACTCTAGCTGAACTAACACTGGTGCCTCTATCAATAATGCTTTCAACTGCTCGAAGCTCCGTTGACACTTTTCTGACCACTCAAATTTAACATCTTTTTGAAGCAATCGTGTCATCGGTGTCGCAATCATCGAGAAGCACTGCACAAATCATCTATAATAGCTGGCTAGCCCCAGAAAACTACGGACTTTGGATACATTTCTCGGAGGCTTCCAATCTATAATCACAGAAATTTTGCTCGGGTCAACTCGGATACCCGCAGCTGAAACTATATGTCCTAGAAAACCAACCTCTCGTAGCCAAAACTCACATTTGGTAAACTTTACAAACAACTATTTATCTTTCAAAGTTTGTAACACGATTCTCAAATGCTCGGCATGCTCAGATTCATCATGAGAGTAAATCAAAATGTCATCAATAAATACAACTACAAATCGGTTTAAATACAGCCTGAAAATCTGATTCATCAAGTCCATAAAAACAGCAGGTGCATTTGTTAATCCAAAAGGCATAACAAGAAATTCGTAGTGTCGATACCTTGTTCTAAATGCAGTCTTTGGCACATCTGAGTCTTTAACTCGCAACTGGTAATAACCCGATCTTAAATCAATTTTCGAGAACATTGTTTCCCCCTTTAACTTATCAAACAAATCATCTATTCGTGGCAAAGGGTATTTATTTTTTGTCATCACTTTGTTGAGCTGTCGATAGTCTATACACATTCTCATTATGCCATGTTTCTTTTTCACAAATAACACCAGTGCACCCCAGGGAGAGAAACTCGGTTGAGCAAAACTTTTATCTGTCAACTCTTGCAACTGAGCTTTCAACTATTTTAATTTTGTTGGAGCCATTCTGTATGGAGCCTTCGATATTGGCTTTGTTCCCGATACTAATTCAATACCAAATTCAACCTATCTGATAGGTGGAAAACCCAGTAACTTTTCTGGAAATACATCCGAAAACTCACAAACAACAGGTATAGATTCAATCTTTGATTCAGACATCTTTATATCCAGTACATATGCAACGTATGCATCACAGTCCTTTTTCATACATTTCTGAGCTAACATAAACGATATCACAGTAGGTAATTCATTCGATTCATCAGACTCAATCCGAAGAATTTACCATTCTGACATTTCAATTCAATAATCATTCATCTACAATTCACAACTGCATCATGCATAGTCAGTCAGTCTATACCCATAATCACGTCAAACTCATTGAACGGTAAAAGCATCAAATCAGTAGAAAAACAGTAATCCCGAGTCATCAAAGGACAATTCTTACATATTTTATCAACTAAAACAGACCTGCCTAAGGGGTTCGATACTTTAATTACAAACTCTGTAGACTCGACATGTAAACTCTTTTCAAATACTAAATTCATACAGATATATGAATGGGTTGATCCAGAATTTATCAACGCAACTATATCAGTATCAAAAAGAGAAAAAGTACCGCTAATAACGTCTGGCAATGATGCCTCTTCCCGTGCACGGATAGCATAAGCTCGAGTAGGTTCTCGTGCCTCAGATCTTACAGCAGAATCTCTCGTAGCATCTCGGTTACTGCTCATATTTCCCAGTGTTTCGGAGTGGTCTTCCTCTAGTAGTCGTATTATTTATTTTCATCGATTGATCTCTTTTAGTTATAGACTTTTCTGGACAATCCCAGAGATAATGATCAAGAGATCAACATTTAAAACAAGCTCCGCTTAATATTCTACATTCACCGTAATGTTGCTTATTGTAGTGCTTACATTCATGTCTAACATTTCTCACAATACCCACACTCGCAACATATGTCGTCTGAGGTTTAAAGCTGAAATGTCTCGTATCTCTATCTCTGATCGAAATCCCCGCAGAAGCAGTAGAACAAGGATGATATTCTCTAGATTTCTTTGATGCTGACTGATGTGATTTGCCCGCAAATCTCTTTCTAAAGTCTCTAGCTTCAAAATCGGCTTTTCTTTTCTCTTTGCAAAGTTCTTCGACTTTACAAGCTCTGTCAAATAGAACGACAAACTCTTTCAGCTCAAGAATCCCAACTAATAGTCTAATTTCTTCATTTAATCCATCCTCGAACCTTTTACACATTATAGCCTCGGAAGATACACATTCACAAACATATTTGCCGAGTCGTACAAACTCTCTTTCATATTCTGTTATCAACATATGACCTTGTTTCAGTTCAAGAAATTCCTTTTGTTTCTGATCAATGGACCTTTGGCTGATGTATTTCTTTCTGAATTCAACTTGAAAGAACTCCCAAGTAACTCTTTCTCACGGAACTATGGATATCAAGGTATTCCACCACTGGTACGCAATGTCTCTCAACAGTGATATAGCACACTTTAAACATTCTTCAGGTGTGCAAGACAGTTCATCAAATACTCGAATCATGTTCTCAAGCCAAAACTCGGCTCTCTCAGGGTCTTTTTTAACAGTAGCTCTAAATTCCTCAGCCCCGTGTTTCCGTATCTTATCAATAAGTGGTTTATTCAATTGCAAAGGATCCATACCTTGAGGAACTACAGGGATCAATTAGGGAATAGGTGGGGGTGGAGGTTGTTGAGCAGCCAGGTTAATACGAATGTATTGTGTGAACCATTCGTTCATCACTTGGAAAAAGGCTTCCTTAGCCTCTCTCTCACGCTACGTTACGGTCTAGAATCGACGCAAGACCTTTGCCCTTAGCGGAAGCGGGGCACATTACTCTTAACCTCATCTACTATAGCTCGATCAGGATCCAATTACTATATAAAAACACATTTAAAAATGTCAGAAGTCATCACACTATCACAGTTTATATATATGGTATGTATAGCTAGACTCACATATGCTACGTTAGTCCTAGAATCAACTAAACCGTAGCTCTAATACAAATAAATGTAACACCCTCACCCCTATTCAATGCTGGAATAGGGTTACGAGGTATTAACGATCAATTCACAACACATATAGCATACATTTATGCAACAATAAGCATTCATTCTCATAAATTTTTCAACAGAATCACATTGTCCCTTATAATGGCTTACGAGGCCTTAAATATACTTTAGAAGTGGTTCGAGACTAAACTGATATCATACAAAAATTCTGGAAACTTAGAAATTTTTCATGTAAACAAGGGTCACGCGCCTGTATGAACAGGCCGTGTGCCGCACACGGCTAGTAGACAAGCCCGTGTCTCAGGCCGTGTGAAAATAGGGCATACATACTAACTTGGGTCACACCGCCAACCACACGTACATGTGTCTAGCTCGTGTACCATTCAAAGTGGCCGTGTGCCAAGCCGTGTACTAGGCCGTGCCAAAACTATAGGGTATACTGACTTATGCAACACGGCCAAGTCACACGCCCGTGTGCTAGGCCGTGTGCCAATTAGGGGGTATACTAACTTGTACCACACGACCAGTCACACGCCCGTATGTGAGACCGTGTGGAGCATACTGACTTAGTTTTAATATCAACACCAAGGACATATGGCCGTGTAACATAACCATGTGTCACACACGACTGAGACACATGCCCGTGTCTCTGCCCGTATGGACAAAAATAGGCTATTTGCAAAGCCATCTTGCCACCCTATTTATACATACATGTACAAGCATAGATTGCAACATTTTATAACCCAATAGGCAGCCAATCCACAACATTTCAAACACATTTTATACCAATTCAAGATAGTACTCAAGTACCTAATTAGTATCATGCATTTTCCATTCATATGCCTATTACAAAACAAGACAACATTTGCATATTTCCATTCCATCTATTACTTGTCAAGAGATACCATATTTGAATACTTATACACAACCAAAACATTATACCAAATTAAGCCAAATCACATGACTTAAAACTTATACCATAACATGTACCAAAATCACTATTACAAGTAACCATAACTATTATCTTTATAACTAGCCTATACATGCCATATTTACAAATATCCAAGAGTTCAAAAGTACCAAATAGCAACTAGACAGTGTGATGCGTAACTCTGACTTTATCCAGATCGAGCAAGCTATCGAACCTCTATAAAACACGGAAAAAAAAAAGAAACAGAGTAAGCTTTAAAGCTTAGTAAGCCCGTATAATTCAAAATTAAGCTTACCATTATACATAATCAAATAAGTAAACAAAGTATATCAAATTCACTTGCCAAATTCCTATACACAAGCATTCATCAACAAGATAGTCATATAAGTACATGTAATCATCCATTATCTCAATTTAATACACAATACATTATATCATATCAAAATCACATATATCATGTACATCATTTATAACATTTCATACTCAATCATATAAACAGTAATTCATTCGATAATAGGAATAGTAACTTATCAATATAACACATATCTTTTTCACATAACCAATAATAGAACTTATGCCCGTTGAACCTATTAGAATTTCGAGAGATACTCAGGTGATATACATAACATAAAAATCAGTAATCTGTCAATTCATTATCATTTTCGCTTTTTCAAGCTATAATCAGTAAGCTCATCCTGAGCTGATGAACAGTAAGCTCTATTGACCTGAAATGGTAAGCTCTGACGAGCTAAAAACAGTAAGCTCTTACGAGCTGATATATGGATAAGCTCATACGAGCTATTGTGAGTCCGCAACAAATGCAGGAGCTCGACCGAAACGATAACCCTAGTGACATGTCAGTCGTATCCTACGATTTCTTACGATTCAAACGGGGCTCGGTAACCATCACACTATATCTATAAGGCATTTGAATTTCAAGTAAATCATTTACTCAATTACATACCTTCATTTCAAATAATTACAAGAATTTAAAAGTTTGATTCTAATTATACGAACTTACCTCGTATCGCTCGGTTAACAACTATCGGTTAATCGTCAACTTTTCCTTTTCCCTGATCTAGTTCCAATCTTTTCTTTTCTTGATCTATGTAATATCAAAGTTAACTCATTCAATATTAATTCCATTCAATTTAGCCCAAAAATCACCTTATGGAAAAATTACACTTTTGCACCTATTATTTTGACATTTTACAATTTAGTCCTTATCTTGTAAAAATGCAAATTCATGCAATTAGACCCTTAACTATGCTAGCCGAATTTTAATTGAGTCCCTAGTAGCCCATATCTTTTATTAATTCACATTTTTACCCATATAATTTTACATTTTCACAAATTAATCTCTTTTTGACATTTTTGTCAAAAAATCACTTTACAAAACTAGTAAATCTATCAATAAACATTCATAATCTATCATCAATATCAATTTACTCAAACATTCAACAATGAAAACATGTTAAATCTTTAACAATTTTGAAATATAGGGTACGGGCTAGCTAGAATACAAAGCAACGATATTAAAAACGTAAAAATCATTTAAAACCGAGCAAAATAGATACCTAATTGCCAAGATTGAAGTTTCCGAAATTAAAAGCATAAAAATGGCCTTTTTCCAACCCTATATTCGGTCAAGATGATGAAGAATGAAAATAGATAGCTTTTTGTTTTATTATTATTACTTTAATGACTAAATTACTATATTAACCTTAATTATAAACCATTTGAAACACATAAAATGTGTCCATATAAGTCCACTCATAAATAAAATGGTTTAATTACTATTTAAGGCCACCATAATTAAAAGCCAAAGCTATTTGACACCTTTAACTAATAGAACATGCATTTTAACTTTTACGCGATTTAGTCCTTTTTCTCAAATTAGCCATTCAAACAGTAAAATTTCTTTATGAAACTTTCATACAATAATTCTATCATGCTGTAGACCTTATTAAAATAATAAAATAAATATTTTAACTTCAATTTTGTGGTTTCGAAATCACTGTTCTGATTTGACTTAAAATGGGTTGTTACAAAAGGCATTACCAAAAACTCATAATGATCATACCGAGTTCTGAAAGCAATCTTCGACACATCACACTCTTTAACTTTCAACTTGTAATACCTGGATCTGAGGTCTATCTTTGAAAATACTGTAGCATCTTTCAGTTGATCAAACAAATCATCAATATAGGGCAAAAGGATATTTATTCTTAACTGTGACCTTGTTCAGCTATCTGTAATCTATACACAGCCTCAAAGATCTGTCATTCTTTTTCACAAATAAAACAGGTGCACCCCAAGGAGACATACTCGGTCTGATGAACCCTTTTTCTAGTAACTCTTGCAACTGTGTCTTTAATTCTTTTAACTCAGATGGTGCCATTTTGTACGGCGTTACTGATATAGGAGCTGTTCCCGAAATCACATCAATCACAAATTCAACTTCACGACTAGGTGGTAAACCCGGAAATTCCTCAAGAAACACATTAGTAAATTTATTAACTACCGATAACTGTTCTAACTTCGATTCAGAACCCCGAGTATCAAGAATGTAAGCTAAAAATGCTTTATTACCTTACCGCGTTAATCTCTAAGCTAAAAAAGCTGAAATAATTCTGACAATTTCTTTTGGATTTGCAGCCTCAACAGTAATCATCTCTCTTGTCTAACATTTCAGATCAATCCATTTTTCTCTACAATTTATTACAGTATCATGCTTTATCAACTAATCTATTCCCAAAAAAACATCAAATTCCCGAAAGGTAGTAGCATCAAATCAACAGAGACTTCACAGCCTTTTTCTTTTCAATGGACAATCATGACACACTAAATTAACTTTTGGCCTAATGGATTAGTGACTTAAACATCATAATCAGTAGGTTCAATAAACAATTTCTTTTCTGATGCTAATGCAGTGCAAACATAAGAATGCGTGGACCTCTGGTCAATCAATGCATACACAGTAACCTCAAAAAGATAGAAAGTACCAGCAATTATGTCTAAAGCTCTAGCTTCCTCTCTAGCTTGGATAGCATATGTACATGCTGGTGCCATAGCCCCTAACTGGGCAGCTGAATCTCTCATACCCGAACGAGCAATCCCAGTAGCACTGCTTTGACCCGAACACTTACTTCTTTGAGAAGTAGCTAACCGCTTTTCTTTTTATTTTCCCTTCTATTTTAGCAATTGAGGACAATCTCGAATAAAATAGTCAATAGCCTTGTAGTTGTAACAAGCTCCTGTCTTGCCTCTACATTCACTAGAGTGATTTTTCCCACAATATTTACATCTAGGCCTGGGAGCATTTTGTACACTGCCCACACTAGCTGTAGGTTTAATAGTTACCCCGAAATCCTGTTGAGTCACCTTATTCTTACTTGATCATTCCAGCATTGAGGTGGGTCGACTGAAATCATCTCTAGACTTTTTAGCCGAAAATGTTGAAAATGATTTGGAAGAGCTTCTCTTATAGGATTCTTTATTCTTTCTCTCCCGTTGCATTTTTCTATTATATACCTTTTCCATCTTTTGAGCAGGATCTAATAGGACAACAAATTCTTGTATCTTAGTACCCCCAATATAACACCCCTAACCTGTATCCGTCGCCAGACTAGGGTTATGAGGCATTACCGAAGAAGACACAACTCAAAACAGGCATATAATTTTTTTTTTAATTTATATATGTATTGAATCATTTGAACAAAGTAAGTTGCATATTTTGCCAATACAAATTTCATACCTCAATAACAAAGCCAAAATCATTTACATTACAACTAACACATATCTCAAATTTATAACATAATCAATCATTCATAATGAACATCATTAATCTAACCATTTATTAAAGTCTTAATAAATAAACATCACTTTAAAACACACACACACCCCTGTATATATATGGTATTCGAACATTGTAACATTAAAACCAAATGGCATCAACCACATTATGAATAACATTCGGCCATACTTAATATCTCCCATACAACTAATTCAAATATACTCATCATCACTTTAATTTACAAATTTAAGTCCATGACATATCATAAACAAATCTTTAAATAAACATACCAATATATTATTAAAACACATCCGAATATATATACAAATATATTTATAATCTCCTAGTTAAATTTCTAAGCCAAATGCATAAACATATACTTGCATGATTATTCTATTCGAATAGCTGACCCATAAAAAACTAATTTAATCATTAACATGTCCATCATTTCACAAACCACAAATACATAGAATTTTCACAAATTCATAAACAAATCATAAAATCAAATTCATATGTATTACATGCATTCATCCATTATAATATCACAACATTGCCAAATACATATATATACATTAGCCTTATCAATTTATGAATAAAACATAACAATTCCCTATATTCATTATATTTAGCTTATTAATTTAAACTATTTATAATGCAAATTAAATATTTACAATACATCAATATAAAGCCACAACTGAAACATATTTGTCTCTAATAATCATCATTCAATTCTCTACTAAAATACAGAACTAACCACCTTAATATATCCTTAAATGCCGAACTGTCATTTAAATACATATTCAATATCACATTTCCACTTTTATTCAAATGTACTCATCAACTAATTATAAACCATTACTAACACAGATAAAACATAATCAAATCATTTTAGCAATGGTAGCATAACAAACATAATTCGTACTATTATATATATATATCATAGTTAAATCACTCATAGCACATCCAAAATCACTAGCTAACTTCAATGCACAAAAGAAAACACATATCACAAATACCATTTATCATAGCATATAACATTATAACCAAAGTGAACTTAAACCATAATCAAACATAACCAAGTTCAAGCAAAGAAGTTAAGGCATCTTCGCATGGCTATTAATTACATACATAGGTACTTAATTCATATTCAACCTTTTTCTATGCTATACATGCCATATACTCAAAATCAACTTAGTAACAATACCAAAGGAGACTGTCGATAGTGTGATAGTATTGCTGATGATCCCCAAGCTCATAATGTATCCAAAATCTATAAAACTGAGATAAACAGGAAACAGAAAGTAAGCTATTTAAGCTTAGTAAGTCATAAGCAAGTTAATAGCAACCAACTTAACAAAATCAAATATACAAAATTATAACAAGCACTTTAAATGATCCACATACACATATACTTATTAAAGTTCAATATCAAAACACATTTAACCAAATTTGGCCGAATACATCAAATTAGAAACATATACATAGTTCACATGCTCAAACATTAGATTTTGTACAACGAACTATACATTTAACTTACCTTGCTTTTCACAGCACAGTATATATACATACTTGAGTTCTTTTAGTTTGAATTACACATTAGCCTTCACTTACACATGCTCATTGAACCATTCAGAATTCAAAAGGATATGCGGATAGTCAGAAGCTCGTACAATACCAACGTCCCAGACGTGGTCTTACATGTAATCACATATCGATGCCACTGTCCTAGACAGGGTCTTACACGAATCAAATACGATGCCAATGTCCCAAACATGGTCTTACACGTAAACACAAATCGATGCCAATGTCCCAGACGTGGTCTTACACGATAACACATATCGGATATCCTATGTCATGACATATGTATCCTATCTATTCCTAAGGTTCGTACGGGGCTTGCGGACGTCGAAACTCGATCGAATCAAGCTCAGGTTCGTACGGGGCTTGCGGACGTCGAAACTCGATCGAATCAAGCTCGGAAGTTAGCCAAATCACAATGTTTACTTTCGGCCATAGCATATATAAATTCAAATAATTTAATTTAATACATAACAGATATATATTCATAGTTATATCAACTTTTAAATGCTTACGGACTTACCTCGGACGTCGACGACAGTTAAATCGGCTATTCGACCACTTTTGTCTTTCCCCGATCCAAATTCGATTTCTTTAATTCTTGATCTAAACATATTCAAATTAAGTTTATTTAAACATCATTCTATTCACCTTAGCCTAAAAACACATAAATGGGCAAATTACAATTTTGCCCCTAACATTTCACACTTTTTACAATTTAGTCCTTTTTGCACAAAACACAAAATACACAAAATTTAACCACACTATACAAGGGCCGAATTTTCCTAGTGTCCATACAAGCCCACACATTTTGTTTATTTCACATTTTAGTCCCTCAAAAATTTATTTTTGCAATTTAGGCCAAATTACTTAAATTCATCAAAAATTCAAAGACAAAACTTGTAAATCTAACACATATATTTCATATTTCATCATCAAATATCAAAAACCACAAGATATCATCAATGGAAAAACACAAAATCATCATCAAAATCACAAATTGAGACATGGGTTTTGAAGTACACAAAGCAACGATCTCAAAAACGTAAAAGTTATCAAAAACCGAACAAAACACATACCTAAATTCAAGCTCCAAAGTGTCGAATATGCTAAGTTTTTCTTTCTTTTCTTTCTTCAACTTTCAGCCAATCAAAAATAAAGATGACAACTTGTTTTAATTATGTTTATGTTTTATTTAACTTATATTAGCTTATTACCTATTTACTTTATTATAGAACATAATTTCCAAGGTCATTTAAGACCATGTACCGTCCATTATCTTTAAAGTGGGATAATTGCTCTTTAAGGACCCCATATTAAAAAGCCACTATAAATTAGCACTTTACACTTTAATTTGTAACTTTTACATTTTACGCGATTAAGTCCTTTTATTTAATCGGGCACCTAAACGACAAAATTAAGTCACGCAAATTTAACACCAACAAATTCTCACATAATAAACACGAAAAATAATTTTAAAATATTTTTCAGACTCAGATTTGTGGTCCCGAAACCACTTTTCCAATTAAGGTCAAAATCGGGCTGTTACACCCAATCATCATTCTAATTTCATCGTTCAGTCCTTCTTCAAAATGAATACACATTTCTTCCTCAGTTGACACAATTTCCCTGAAATATCTACTAAGGTATACAAATTCCCTTTCGTGCTCAGCTACTGATCGGTTACCTTGTTGCAAATCAAGGAATTCTCTCTTCTTTTTATCCAGATACCTCTTCCAGACATATTTCTTTTTAAATTCACTCTGGAAAAATTCCCAAGTGATTTTCTCTTTCAACGCCACAGCCACAATGGCCATCCACCAATTATATGCTTCATCTTTCAATAAGGAAACATCACATCTCAAATAATCATCTGGAGGACAAGCCATTTCTTCAAAAACTCTAAATGTATTTTGAAGCCAATATTTAGCTTTAACTGGTTATCATCTGACCTGCCCCGAAATTCTTCGGCCCCAAAATTTCTGAGTTTTTCTACTGGAGTACGCTTACTTGATTCAGTTACTGGAGGAGGAGAAGCAACCAGAGGCTCTGCAGATGGTACAGTAAGGGAGGAGGTTGCTGAGCCTGATTTCTTTCTTACATAAAGTCGTTAAACCATTTGTTCATAAACCCATAGAACATATTTTTGAGTTCCTATTCTTGCACCAGAGAAATTGGGACATTACTACTTGTCCCGTGTTCAGATGTTTGTACTCTTCTATTAGCTTTATCACTGTAACATCCTGAATAATTGGGTCTGTGTATTTTATGTGTTTGAATGCTTAAAATATTAATTTGAGAATTTGAGGTACAATTGGGGCTCAAATTGGGCTGAGGCCTTGTTTTAAATATTTTCTTTAGACACTCTAAGGGCTTAAATTGAAGTTGTAGTAGTTTAATTGACATATTGGGCTCGTGGCCCAGCAACTAGGGGCACAGTAAGGTGAGCTATAAGTGGCGTCACAAGTGCATGAGGAAGGCCCAAATTTTTGGTTGCTTGAAGCCCAAGTTATAGGGCTAGATTTCGGCACTTAATTGAGTAAGGGGGGACGGCACAAGGCTATATTTTTGGGAATTTTATTATATTTATTTCATATGGATAATAAGAAGATAAAGGCTATTATTTAGGGATTTAGTCTTTAAGGATAATAAGCAGATAAAGGCTATTTTTGAGGAGATAACAGATTAAGATAAGGGAAAAGGGATAGGAGCTATCATGTGTGGCAGTGTTGGCCGAAAATCAATCTCTGCTAAAGGGAGGAATCGATTTTCTATATAAAGAGGGGGTGTGCCGAAATCTTGAAGCCTCTCTTTTATTTTCTTTTCTCATCTTCTTCCTCTCAAAAGCCGAAAACCACCATCTTCTTCACCCTTTCTTCCTCTCTAAAATTTCCTGGTTGGCCGAATCTTTTAACCTCTATTGTTATTCTTCTTTTAATCCCTAAAAGCTGAAATCACATCTCTATTATTCTATTCTTCTCCTTAATATTCATTGGCTGAATCTCTCTTAGCCATCTCTTCAATTCGTATATCTTCTAAAAGCCGAAATTCTTAGATCTCACTTTCTGAAGTTGCCGAATTCTCTTCAAAGGAGTTTGCTTGTGCCGAATCTTGAAGGAAACAATAGAATCGTGTTACTTTCGGGATTTTAAGGTAAGAGGATTTGTTTATTTATATATATAAAATCGGGTAGAATACTAACCATGGCCGAATATAAGAGAGGCCTATTTTCGCAATTGTTCCGGCTTTTGAGCAAGGCTTTACATTGAGGATAATAGATCCGGATAGCAAGGACATCGACTAAGAATATTGGATTTCGCGATATCAGGTGTGTAATACTTCCCCACCATCTAGATCTGATTATTAATATATGTTCATAAGTTTATATGTTGTGATAAATGCCGATATCTCGGTTTAATGTTGGAAACCCGAAAAGGGTGAAGCAAATCACCAGGTCAGTGAATGTTTTGATTTATATGATAAAAGTATATTGATTTTATGATTGCATGGGTTGGGTTGATGAAAGGAGGAAGTTATACGTTATATGTGTAGCGGTTTATACCGTGATCTGTTATATGTTGTAGCGGCTAATGCCGTGATCTGTTATAAGGGCTTCGGCCATAATATGATTGATGAGCAGCATGACTGCCATCTTGGTGTGTAGCGGTGTGGGTCGATTGTAGAAATTCCCAATGGTGTGAATGGCTGGTACGGGGGCGTGTAGCGGATGGAAACCTAGGCAAACGGGTTGGGCCTTGCATATTATTTGTTATTGTTTTTTTATAAATGAAATTATTAATCTGTTTTATGGGCCTAAGGCCAAAATCTAGTGGTGCATGAGGGTTGCACACGGAGTCTCGCGACTCACCCTATTAATTAACCTTTCAGGTGATACCTAGTGCTTCGGACCGGGCTGGAGAGGAACGCAAAGTGGCCATGCAAAAGAACATCTGGATCCAGCAAAAAGAAAAGATTCAAGTTAATACTTTATATTTTTAATTAATGGATTTTAAATCTCGTTGTAATAAGGCCATGGGCCACTGGTTTATGTTTTCTTTTATTTTGGGCTTTAATTACTTTTAGTTATTTAAATTCTTATTGAACAAATGCATGTATTTAAATTTGGGTTTTTAATTTATAAAGGCATATTTTATTTAAACTATCAACTATTAAATTTCTTTCGAATAAGAAGATAAACTTTAGAAAAATATTTTCTGAAAATACGACATATTTTTCCAAAATTTTCTTAGTGACATACCAGATCCGGTCGTGGTGTTTGGGCCAGGTTTGGGGTGTTACAATCACGTTCAGCATGTTCAGATCTGTCAGACATCTTTACAATCTATAAGAAAAAAAAAATTAGATTGGATCATACACATCACACTATCACAGATTTATATGGCATGTATTTCTAGACACTTTTCACGTTACAGTAGTTCCGAGAATCGGCTAAATCGAAGGTCTGATACCAATAAATGTAACACCCCTAACCCTTATCCGTCACCAGAACAGGACTACGGAGCATTACCGGACTTTACAGAATAATTACAGACATTTCACAACTTTTATTATTCATATCAAGAACCAATCATAAAACATTCATATTGTCCCTTAGATGGGCCCTCAAGGCCCGATATAAACTTTAGAAGTGAATTGGGACTAAATCGAACACTCAAGAAATTTTTCCCAAAATCTCAAAATTTTTCTTAAGAGCAGGTGACACACGCCCGTGTGACCAGACCGTGTGACTTACACGACCAGAAGACAAGCCCATGTCTTAGGCTGTTTGGGCATTCAAAATGAGGCACACAGTCGTGTCCTAGCCTGTGTCCTTACCCTATAACTCTTTAACTTGTGACACACAGTCAATCACACGCTTGTGTGCTAGGGCGTGGCTAAGTGCAGGGGTTACACGGCCAAGTTACGCGCTCGTGTGCCAGGCTGTGTGCAAAAACTTGGGCATTCTGTTTTGAAATTTTTAGGTGCAGGGGACACATGGCCAGACCACACGCCATGTGCATGGCATTGTATCACACACAGTTGAGATACATGCCCATGTCTCTACCCGTGTGGACGAAAATTTGCCACTTTTCTCACCCTTTTTAATATCAACCTGCACACAACATTGATATACACCAATATATCCCAACCAAGCAACCAATACAAGCCAAAAATCATGTCTTAAACATAATATGTAATCACAAGACTTATTTGTATGAACTTACCATAATACTCCATTCATTGATTACTAAAAACTACTACTAAATACATGCATACAAACATATACATATATTTATATATCATTCACAACCATGTTAAAACTCTTTTCTAAACCAACCCATACATGCCATATAAACCATAAGATGTATAACAAAGTCTACCAGAGTAATCTTGATAGTGTGGCTCGATGTGTTGATCCGATCCTTCGTACTTCTTGAAAATCTACAAAGAACATTTGATGACACAAGTAAGCTTAATGAAGCTTAGTAAGTTCATTGGCTTTAAAATAAATCTTACTGAACATACTATAACATATATATATATCATTAAATAAGCATTTCATTAACGATTCCAATCTTTGTCAAATCAGAGAACATCTTACGGGTTTGAGTACATTATTTTATTGATGCCATAGTCCAACTATGGTCTTACACATATATTGCCATGGCCTTGCCATGGTCTTACACTCATAGTGTCATAACCCAGTTATGGCCTTATCATTAAGATGCCGTAGCCCAGCTATGGTCTTACACGTATATTTACTACCATGGACCAACCATGGTCTTACGTTCATGGTGCCATAACCCAGTTATGGTTTTTTCACTAAAATTCCATAGCCCAGCTATGTCTTACATTTAAATATTGCCATGGTCCAACCATAGTCTTGTCCTTTAATTCATTTTTTTTCATGGAACAATCGTACTCAATCTTGCGTTTCACTTAATTTAAACCTTCGATCCAAATTTTCATATTTTTACGATAATCATAATTCAATAACAAACATATGAGATAACACATTATATCATTCCTAAATTAACAAATAATCATGGAAGTTCAACCATATGAACTTACCTGGGGTAATTTGTAGAAGTTGTAGAAATTCAGGGACTAATTTGTTAATTTCTCTTTTCTACGTTTATCTTCGAGTTCTTAATCTATAATATAAAATTTTCCATTCATCAACGTCAAATCCAATTCTAATTCAGTTAACAATTTCTACATTTTAGTTTTTAAAATTACACATTTACCCTAAGTTTTACAATTTTTACAATTTAGCCCCTGATCAATTAACCCATCAATTGAGTTAATTTTTCTTAATTAACAAGTTACTCCATAATTCTAAGCTATTTTTCAGCCTTTGATTCATAGAAATTAAATAACAAACCCTAATTCTTTTATTCTTCACAATTTGGTCATAAAAATCAATTTCTATTAAAATCACTCAATAAAATCATCACATAACAAAATTAGAGCTTCAATTCCATGTTAATTCATCATAAATATACATCACTCATTAATGGTAACTTTCAAAATTACCCATGGAATAAAAAACAAATGAAACATATAGTTGGACCTAGTTGTAAAAGTCTCAAAAACATAAAAAATTCAAAAAAAAAAAAAGAACAAGAATTAAACTCACATGGAGCAAAAATATGAAAAACCAGATCTAAGGGCTCTTATATGGCTTTTTTTGGCTGAAGATTGATGAATAAATGTCTAGAAATTCAATTTGGTATTTGTTTTATTTGGTTAATTTACAAAATTTCCAATTTTGCCCTTATTTCATCCAATTTCCTGATATTTTTCCTACTTGTGCCGTCTAAGCCTTCAAATGGGGGTCTAATTTCCTTTTTAGTCCTCTCTTATTTAGCACTTGTGCTATTTAATCACTTTAGCAAATTTTACACCTATTTCAATTTAGTCCCTTTTTAATTAATTAACTATTAAAACGTTAAAATTTCCTAACGAAACATTAATACTAACCCAATGACACTCCATAAATATTTTTATAAATATTTACGGCTCGGTTTATAAAATCGAGGTCTCGATACCTCGTTTTCGAAACTAATTAACCTAATAATTATTTCTAAAGCACAAATCACTATTTCATAGCTTTCCTAAATTCACTATTTGCTCATAAACACTAAATAATAAAATTTTCAAACTCACTTGTTAGATTTTAGTGATCTCAAATCATTGTTTCCGACACCACTGAAAATTGGGCTGTTACACCATTAACTAAGATCTGTCATGTCAAATCATCAAGAATAAATAAAGAACAAAACTAAATGCAGAAACGTACCTGAATTCATCGATTTCTCTATAGATCTTTTAGTTTTGATCTTCCAAATTAGCACACAAGAAATTTAGAGAATGTTGCTCTCTCTTTTCTAAAGATGTAATATTAGAAAAGTTATCTTATATGTAATTTGGGGACCATAACCCTAATATATAACTTTTGCACATTAACTCTAATTTCTAATCAACCCATCATTAATTAGAAATTAGTTACTAGAGTATCTACACATATTTGACCTATACTTTATTTAATAATTAAAGCCCAATAAAACTTAACCAAATTAGATCACTTTTAATTTGGACTAACCTATTATGATAGTAAATAATAACATGTAATAACCTTTATTATATATGTAATGTCCATATTTTCCAACATTATAATCCATGTGTGATAATATTCCGTTAATTGTGCCGCCGATAAGGTATCCAAAGAGCAACCAGCAAATCGACTCTAATATACTTTACATACTACATCTCAAGTTGTTGCAATAATTGTTGGTGGAGAGGAAGCGGGCTACTTAAATGGAAGAGATATACTGGATCAAACAACCAGTGGTCGCCTTATAAATGTAAAAATATTGCATGCTATTATGATCCTTTGTAGTACCTTTTATTGCTATCATGTGGAACATATGGGTGGGACATAAATAGCCATGACAACTTTGGGAATAAGTTTAAATGTTGTCCATTTAGGGTTTAGAAATATATTTCTATCAAGGATTGTAGGGATTTCGAGTTTGAACAGGGTTGAATTGTCGAATTCAAATAACTCGAATAATTCGAATAAACCAAATATTAAACCTTTTTTACTTTCCTTTCTCCCAACACCCCCCTCTCAAACCCTTTTACTTTCTCCTCCGCCCCTAAATTTTACTTCCTCCTGAACCCCAAAACTTTTTTCCATTTACCTCAAAACTTTTACTTCCCTCGAACCTTAAAAACTTTTTTTTTCAAATTTATGTATACTATTTATATTATTGAATTAAATTTCAGATTTTTTTTACTATTTATATTATTGAATTGTTTAATCATGCCAAATCTTTATCAGATTTTGTTTAAATTGAATTATTGATGATGCCATAAAATATTCGTGTCAAAATTTTTTGTTGGTATCAATTTCACAATTTATCTATAAAATAAATTTTATTAAAAAAATCATATTCTTTACATTTAATATTTTTTTTAATTTCAAAATACAAGGTGACAAGAATCAAAAGATAATTGAAGTAACTAAGCAAACAAATAAGTTAACTTGTATATAAAAGATTAATAAATAAATTATGAAGGAATGAAAGTTAAAAACAAATTTGATTATAGTGGGTGGCAGTGGGTATAAGGACCCAAAGTCATTTTTAAAAAAAATTAACTCGAACAAATATATTTGATTCGATTCGATTCGAATTTCATCTCACTTGACTCAATTCGATAAAATTTCAAATCGAATTAGGATGATAAAATAGGATTCGTCAACTCACTTAACTCGAAATTTTTTCATTCGATTCGATCGAACGTTCACCCGTAATTTTTAGTGTAATTGTTTTGTAAATCCTTTGACATTTTATACTCATGCAATTTGATCCAATCCAATTCTTCAGAACTTTTTTTTATTCAGTGCTTTTTTATGACATTTTAAATGGATAGATTATACTTAATAGTCCTTCAAATTTATACATACTATTTAATTTTTTAAAATTAAATTAATTATAAAAGTAAATATTTATTAGAAAACACTTTTTGAAATAAAACTAATTTAATGAATAATATATTATTTAAAAATATTTTTAAATTGTATAACTTACAAATATTGCATGAATCAAGCTTATAATTTTATTTTTTTTGAAAAATTAGAAGAGAAGGGCAAAGCCCTAACAGTAACGCAATTAGTACGATTCAAATCCAGGCCATACCTTAGGCGATAAACACCCTGACTATCATGCCAACACATGAGATTTTCAAGCTTACAAATTTTAAACACTGTTCCAACCATTTTGAGACATTTTATGTATCTTTTTAAAAATCATTAGTAAACATCTATGTTATTGTATTTTTATTTTCTCGACCAAACGTTACAAATTAAATAAAGGTAATTACAGCATTTTGCATATTTGCATATTATTAAACCTTAATTACGAAACCAATAGAAAAGAAAGAAAGTGGAAATAATTATAGTATCATATTATTATTATTTTTCACCCTATAAAATGGATCTTTGTACACAATAAGACTCCACATTTAATTTCAGTTGTAATTTTCATCCGTTGGATATTTTTAATGTTCTTCTTATATTCATCTATCTTAGTTTTATTTTTTTCTCCTTTACAAATCATTTCCTTTTAAATTAAAAATGGAACCATGACAGAAAAGGGTGAAGGACCTAACCAATGAGTTAAAGATTCACAAAATATTGTTTTTAGAGCAATGCACTAATAGCAGCCGATGATGAAGGATTAAATGATTTTACTCAACTTTCAATAATATTATCTTTAAGATTTTAACCCCATTCTTTTAATGTCGGTAAAATTTCAATTGTTTAAAAAACCTCAATCTAACCACGCGCACAAACCGTAATTAACAATAGTAATCTACGTGCAAACAACAATGAACATGTAAAAATAGGTGAGTATTTGGTATACCCGCAATGTCTATTTTTATTCCACAAACAGTTTTAAAAAAATGACATGTATCTCCTTTTTTTAATATATATTTTAATAATTTGTTATACCAACACTTGTAACCCGTTAACTAGATCAGCTCATGGGTCGGGCCACCCAGCCCAGCCTGAAGGTCCGCCTAAAAAGTTGGAGAGTTTGAGTAAAAATATAGGTCTGAAAAATAGGTTTGGGTAAAAAAATCTGCTATTTTCTTTTTGTTGTTTTAATGCTATTTTCTTGGCTCGGGCCTAGCCCGGTCCAAATCACAAAAGGACAACAAAAATCTGATATTTTTTTTTGTTGTTTTAATGCTATTTTCTTGTTGTTTTCTCCCTATTTTGCTACCATTTCACTATTATGTTATTACTATTTTGTTATTATTATTTGGATATTATATAATACTTGTTTTATTGTTAATTTTGTTATTATTTTAAAGACATTTGCTTGTTAAGTTACATCTATCTTAGTGTTATTTAAGTATATATATTTTTTAAAATTTATTTTTTATTTGTTGGGAAATATTTATTTTAATGTTTTTAATATTTTTGATATATTCTATATATTTAAAAATTATATAAAAAAATTAATACGGGAGCCAGGTTGGGCCCGAATTTTAACATTTTTATTAGGCCCATTTTTTAGCCCAACCCTAACAAACAAGTCTAAATTTTTTATTGGGACTTGTAAAGTTTAAAAACTTTACTAACAGTGTACTAAATATTTTTTCTTAATATGATTTATTATTTTGTTTACTAATAATAAAAATTTTTAACTTCATAAATAAAATTCAATAAATGACACGTGTCTATTTTAATTTTTTAAATATTTACTAAAAACATATGACTAACATTTCACCTACATTTACAACACACTAAATAATTTTCCCTAAAAATATAAGTTAAATTCACTTTAATTTGTTTTGTTAACAAGTGTAAATGGAAATTATTGTTTTGATTAAAATATGTGGTGAATTCATTAAAAGAAACAAAAATTGGAAATTAAGACATTAAAAAAATGCATCTTTTGTACTAAAAATTAAGGATGACTAAAATTTTATTTAATTTAAAAAATTGAAAATAAAATCAATTTCAAATTATTTGAATCAAATCAAGTCAAAGAAAATTTTAATTTTTGGAGTTTAAATCGAGTTGAATTTTCAATTTGAATATTAAATTATATTATTTTTAAATTTTAAATTTATATTTTTATTTTAAATTTACTAAAATTACGTGGTTTTAGATTTTTCCCTAAACGGCTAAACTCCATCCCGTTTTACCACCCGACCATTTCCAATTTTCCCCCAAAATCTAATCAGAGTAGTTAAGCTCCTGGGCTTGGATCACAACGGTGTCGTTCTATCCAACTCAAATCTGCAACAAAACCAGACACGGTGAAGACACCATTGTTGTTTGTATTTTTATTACCGCCTGGAAAGCTTGATAGTAAACGCCTAGCTCTTGCCCTTAAGAAGGTTAAAAAATCAAACTTTCTTGTCCTCTTTTTTCTATTTTTAGTACCGTTGATTCTTGGATTAGATTCATGTTTTTTGACGTAAAGAATTAATGGGTCTGTTTGTTTAGATTTCTCATTTGACACATAACTTCTGCATGTAGGTAATATTATATTTTTTTGGCATAATGTTGGATAAATTTGGTTCTTTTCGGGTGTAATTGATTTTCTAACATGGTGTTGGGTGAGTAAGGTTGAAAGCTATGATTGGGTTTATAACAGTTATAGATATTAGTAATGCAAGTGAGAGTTGACTGAAAAGTTTTCTATTTCTAGTTGTGAAAATCAAATCGTCTTTTCGTAATTCAGTTTAATATAAGACATTCATGATATATCCTTTTTTTGGTTTTCTCTACTCTTTTTCTTTCTGTACCATATTGAACTTGTTTTCCTGCTTTTAAATGCTTATATGTATTCCAGTGTTCTATGTTGCTTCAAAACCCCATTGCTTGACCACTTATACCAACTGTAAGAATATGTAGCTTATTAGCTTTGATGGGTCCTTGTGATATTTGAAGTATTCCTTTTGCATTTTTGTGCAATCTAACTTTGTTCAGTTTATGAGTTTATCACCTGCAATATTTGGAGTTAGAATAGATCACGGATTATGATAGTCTTGTTTTCCAAATATCAGACGTATTTGCTACTCTGATAACAGGCACAAGCTCACAAAGCGTTTTCATGATGAAATAATTTCTCAATAATCACTAGGTTCAAATTTGGCCTGGCCTGAATTTGTGGCAGTGGGTTAGACATCCTTGATATGCCATAGTTAAAGGCTTTTTATGTACTCACCAAGAGTAAAAGAAATTGTCTCTTGTTGACGCTAGTGTTATCTGCATTATTGGTACTCTTTTATTTTCCCTTGAGAATCCTATCTGACTTCTGTTCCTTTACAACATATTTAGATACACTGGCATGGCTCCTATAAATTAATGAAAGACCTTTGAAAAAATCGAGCATACCTATGTCTGTTATGTATTGATATCCAATGCTCTATCTTGAGTCCAGGTAACGTAGATGTTTCTTCGTTGCTTACAAAATCAATCCCAATAATAGTTACTCTTATGCCTAATTAGACACCATAAGAGTGAGTTGCTATATGCGTGTAATCAGATGACATTATAATGTATTTCTTGCTGCCATTTATTGAATTTATAAATTTTATGTTTATCAGACCTATTGTTCCTTGAGTACATGGTGGAGATGCTTACCAGTTAGATTATGATTGAGATTTTCCACAAAAGTTGTTATTAGTTATTGCAAATAATATCAAGATCAACAATACTTTTTCAAGAAGCTGTATTTCAACATTACTCCCTTTTAATGCAGCTGTAGTCAGGTCAAATAGCTACGTGCTTGACTGATATTATCTGGACCAGAGGTGAGTGTCTAATATGGATGGGCTTTTCACATGTTTATGCTCAACTTCTTCTAATATTTGGAGAATCATATCTATATATCTATATATACTTGGACTCCTGATGTGTCAAATAGCTACGTGCTTGACTGATATTATCTGGACCAGAGGTGAGTGTCTAATATGGATGGGCTTTTCACATGTTTATGCTCAACTTCTTCTAATATTTGGAGAATCATATCGATATATCTATATATACTTGGACTCCTGATGTGTTGTTTTTATTTGCTCACCTGTTTACTTCTATTTTCCTTTGTATGGTCATGTTTAGAAACTTTAAGAAAATATTTTCAGAAAAGATTACATAAAAATAAACAATACTAAAGTCATTTTTTAAATTTTGCCATTCGAGAAAATTTCAAATAGAGTTAAAAGATGACAAAATAGGATTTGTAAATTTCATCAAATGCTCACTCTAAAAACATGAAAGTTGGAAACAACAATTTGGTATATGCATTGCCGGAATTAAGTCATTAAAAATGCATTCTACAAATAATATTTTTTTAAAATTTTAAAAACTGTTAATTAAATTACTATATTTAACTTACAAATTAAGAATAAAGATTAATGAAAAATTAAATTTCACTAAAGGCTTATTAAACATATTTTAGAATTAGCTCAATATCAATTAAATTATAAATTACAATTTAAGATAATATATTAATAAATAATTAAAATTTAATAAATTATATATTTTTCAAAGTTTAAAAAAAAATTCAAAACTAATTCTTTTTCATACAATTGTGATTTTAACTCACGCTAGTTTCGAATAAAGTGAACACCCAACTAATAAACTACAAGACTCAATTTGGAACTAATTTTAATAGTAACATATGATAGTTTTAGACATTTAAAAACATGTTTTAGATGCAATATAATATTAAACAAATTAATAATTTAGATTTAAATTTGGTAAAAACTTTTGTAATTTTTTAAAAAAAAATTGATTTATATTCTTTTGTTTTTGTTTGGACTTTTTTGTATTACTTTTGAAGAAATTTTATTTGTAAATTCACAGTTTACTATTTGTTATTTGTTTTAGTTTTAGGTTTAGTTTAAGTAATCTTTTATATTTTAACTGATGTATGCACGAATGATAAAACTAGAATATAAAATACAAACAAAATTTGTGAAAATAGTTGCACTCCAAAATTATTTAACAAAATGTATTAAATTCTATTGTTAAGTAGAGTAAAATTCAATTCAATTAAAAAAAATCGAATTTTGAGTTACTCGAATCGAGTTTGAGTCTAGTTGAATTTTACAATTCGAATAACATATTTGTGTAAATACTCATTCGGTCCCTGTCAACTTTGAAAATGAAAAAACTGATTTCTCTCTTAACAAAAATTACAAAAAAAAATTCAAAATAATTTTCAAAAGTTCAAAATATTTATAAAAATTTCAAAATTTATATTTTTTAAAAAAAATTATAAAAATCTAAAATATATATATAAAGAAAGTTAAATTTTTAAAAATTTTCTAAAATAATCATTTTGGAGAGATAAATAAGTTAAATTAATTATTCAAGCTTATCATATTAAAGTATCTTTTTTTTGCTTTGAAAAAGTTTTCAAATATATATGGTTTCATATTTGTGTGTTCTAACATTGAATTAGTTATCCTGTAATAATATTTTAATTTGACATATTTAGTTTTTTTAATTTAACTCGAATAATTTCACTCGATTCGAATTTCATTTCATTCGGCTTGATTCGAAAAAATTTCAAATCAAGTTAAGATGATAAAACATGACTCATGAATTTGATTAATTCGAAAAATTTTCACTCGATTCGATCGAATACTCACCCCTATTATTGAGTTCAAAGTACTGGCTTGCTCGTTCTATTTTCCTCTTATTTTGATTTTTGTTTTCATGTTTCATTCTATGGTTAAAGTATTATAGAAGTCTTTGTATTAACAGTTAGATAGTATTTTTGTTCTCTTTATTTAAAAAAATGTTAAATAAAAGGGTAAATTAATCATTTCTATTAACGAAATATTGAATAGGAATAATTTTTAATAATAAAAATTAATAGAAAAAACTAATTTATTAACTAATTTAACATACAAAATGTAATTTGGGTTATGGTAATATGGATTTTTGTTTTGGTTCACTCTATTACTGCCAACTCTTTGTCTCAGCTTTATACTCAGGCTATGAAATTGAGCCCAAATGCATCTTTCAGCACTTTACTGTTTCCTTGAGACTAAAGTTCAGTCCTCTCGTATAATTTGCCAATTGCCAGTGGCTTTCCCTCCCTGGCTTCTGCCATTCTACATTAATTCTCAAGGTGAGATGAGATCCCTCTTTCCTACTCTCTTCATATCTTGTGGGGTGATGATGGTGTAGTTTTTTACACTGTTTTTACGATTTTCATATATTCTTCGTGTCTTCTCAGATTTTGCTTTTACTTAGCTTTTTACCTCTCACTACACTCATAATTGAGTGAAAGGGGATTTGATAAAAGAGAACTACCTCTCTTTCCTTTTTGCGTCTTCTACCCACAAATTTGCTAAAATGATTCATGAATAAAACATTTAAAAACATCTGCACCATCTTTTGCACACTTTTTTCTTATTCATTTTTTGTGCCATTGTTTTTCATCTTATATTAGGCCTCAAAAAGAAAATTTGTTAGATTCTTTTGTTTTCTATTTGCTTGTTGCACATTTAGATTTGAATCCAGAAATTATAGGAAATATTCATGGCATCACGGCTGCAAATCGAGGGCGATGCCTCAGTGCTGCTTCGAGTCACTCACTCCAACCTCAAAAGCTTCGCCGCTGACATTCGCTTCTCTCTTCAGGTTCCATTTTTATTAAACAATTTCTTTAACTTTAAATTAATTACTCCTGAGGTTTTATTTTTATTTTTAAAAACAAATTGATTTGTTTAAAGATGAGCGTGGAAGCAGTGAAAGATAAGCTATGGAAGAAATGTGGGACTTCAGTAAATTCAATGCGGTTAGAGCTATATGATGATTGTAAAAATAAACTTTGTGATTTAAGTGATGATTCAAGACCTCTCGGTTTCTATTGTCCACTAGATGGGTTAGCCTTTCGCCCTTTCTCCTTTTATTTTTTTTTTCATTGTTAACTCTAATTTTATAGATTTTCATATTAAAAACATATCAATTATTTCCTTCTGACTCCTTTTTGCTGTAACAGGTTCCGAATACACATTATAGATCTTGATCCTTCATCTGTAACTTCGGGAGGGTGGCTTGAAGATACGTCATTAGTTGAGAAGTACTCGATTTCTGAAGATGAATACAATAAACGTTCCGGTAAGTTAGTTACCTGCATAAGTTGATTCTGCAATGTTATTGACTTAAATTTGTTATCCTCCATATTTGTTTGCAATGGTTTGAACCTTTTTGTTGTTTCAGGTACATTTAGGAAGTTCAAGGAACAGATGGCATCTCAAAATCCATCAGAATTCAGGAATAAAGTAAGTATATCTTATTTTCATATATTCACACACACACATTTACATATCTATACATACATAGATACATGTCTATGTGTGTGTGTGTATATATATATGGGGTAGCTTTAAGCTGTTATTAATAGCTGCAACTAATATTATATTTAAGTACGCACAGGTTCCTAATCCTTATTACAAAGTGAAATCATGTATATATTGCTTCTATTTCTGTCTTGGTCATGCTTGATGGTTTCATTTACAGATGTCAGATGACTACATGGAAGACCTCTGCTCAAATATCAAGGTTGGTTGTGTATTTATTTTTAACTTTTTCATATGTACTTAGCATCTTTTGCAGCATATTAAAGTACTGTTGTGGTCTCTCACTCTTTGTAAAGGAAGTAAAATAGTCCAATTCCATGTGTGTGTGTGTGTGTGTTGAAGAAAAGTCATTTATTATTAATTACCTTTGGACATTGGTAGTTCAAGAAGAAATTATTCAATATTCGCCTACCATCTTGACAATGGTTTTGTACTGATGAAAGAACTTAATAAAAGTCAGTTGTGGCTAATTTATTTCTAGTTTTATCTTCTTTACAGATCAGAGATTAGTTAGTTTTTCATTTGTGATTTTCCCTTTTTGAAGTGCCAAGTGAATGATCTTTAAAACCTATATTCTTTTGTTGCTAGATGCTTAAGGGAAGCTAATGAAGATCATAGACTGATTGATAGGGTACTTAAATATAGTGGAAAATAAATTCAATTAATTCAGTACTTCATGCTTGATAATGCTCACCCACTACTAAATGTAGTTTTTTGTGTATATCACTTCTAGGATAATGTTTTGTATATTTTCCTAAAGTGAAGAACCATGCTATTTTCCCTCTATTTCTCAACATCACGATTATCTTCTGTTATTTTGCCTGCTCGCTTCCACTTAAGTGTCGTATGTATTTTCACATTGTCTCAAATCAGGTAGGAGACAGATGTGAAGTTGATCCAGGGGAGAAAAGAGGTGTTGTCAAATATGTGGGTCGATCAGAAGCATTAGGGCCAGGCTTTTGGATTGGAGTTCAATATGATGAGCCATTGGGAAAACATGATGGAATGTATGTAAACTCTATATTCTTATTTTCTTAATGATCTATTCAATTTTGCAGTAATGTTCTTGTTGTATGGCACTTCTATTTTTGTGTGTGTGTGTGAGATAGAAACTCCTACAAGGATTGGTTTTTTTGGTCTATTATATGTCTTCCTTAAAAAAAATGGCACTTAATTTATTCACATTGAAGGTGATTTGAATTTTTCTCTTGACACAGACGCATTAAATTGGCTATCCTATTTGGATGTTTATTAGATAATCTACCTTATTTGGATGCACTATTTGTTTTCATTTGTTAAATTATCTATTGCTCATACTGCAGAGTGAAAGGAACTCGATATTTTCAATGCCCTCCACTTTGCGGTGCAATGGTTAGGCCTGACAAAGTAAAGGTTTGTATGCAAATATGTTAAGTGATGTAAGCATTCTGGGGTTATTCTGTGGCCTTCTCAAGTTCAAATATTTTAGGTAGATAGTCCTATTATGAAGCATTCTGCTCCAACAAATTGAATAACCTGCAGGGGCTTAGTTACCTATAAGTTGAACCCTTGGCAAAGTTTCTTGCCCACTCGCATCCTGCTTTTTCTTTTTTCTATCTATGGACCTTTATTGCAACAGCTCATAATGCACGTATATCCATGATAGTATTGCAGACTTTAGGAAAGCAAGTTTACTGCATTGCAATGCATTGTCCATAACAACTTAATAGTATTATTTGTTTATTTTGTGTTTCCTTCTAATTATTATAGCACAACTAAAAATGGAAAAGTAGCCTTAACATTGATTGGTAATTGATTTATAGTAGTGGATGGGACACGGGAAAAGTGATAGGAAGAATAAAAGATGGAATAAATATTGTACATATTGGTCAGATTATATATTAGGGAACCCGATGCATACTTTTTTTGCTCTGAAAGATTTGGATCTTTGTTGAGTATCTAACAAGTCTATCCAAACAGCTGATGGACTCTATTTTTGTCTAAATTTTTCTTCTTTCATGAGAAAATATATTACATATATGTTTAACAGGCAGCTTAATCGTTTTTCATATCCGAAGTCCAAGAGGTGTATTCTGACAGTTAAATATTTGGAGTCTTCTACCTGTTTTACCACTTTTATTTATTTGTAACTTAGAATGGAACTTGTTTTTTGCAGGTTGGTGACTATCCTGAACGAGATCCCTTTGAGGAGGATGAGATATGATGTGGTCGCGAAAGGGTACTGCTGCATTTTTTGTTTCCATGCAGTATCAATAACGTTACAGAGATTGACAATGATATTTGATTTAAATTTGGTGTGGGACTGACGTGTGAGATACGAAACTCTTAGAGCAATACTTTCCTAGAATCTACTATTATTAATATATGGTTCTTATGTCTAAATAGTATATCTTCGAGTTCTTCCTAGAATCGACTATTATTAATATATGATTCTTCCGTCTAAATTGTAGATCTTCGAGTTCTTTTTAAAATAGTTTTTGAATCACTTGATTTTGTAGTTCAAGATATGGTCATTTTCGTAGAATAGTGTGCATTTTCCTATGGAAAGTTCAAGATCAATTTAATAGGCTTTATAGGGGTAATTTTGGTTTGACATTTCGAAATCTTTGAGTCCTTTTTGAAACGGTTTTTGAATCATCTAATTTTGAGGTATGTTAGTTAGGTATTTTAGTTGTTTTCGTAAAGGAATGCAATTCTTACGACCACACAAATCAATTTCAACTTGTCAAAGTAGATCAGAACACAAATGTTGTAACACCTTTAATTTGTATCCGTCATCGGAATAGGGTTACGGAACGTTACCAAATTTTTTTGAAACATTTATAGACATTTCATATTAATCATTATTCATTCACTGAAATTGTTCAAAACGTCCCTTGATTGGACCCTCGAGATTCAATATGAGCATTACAATCGAGTCGGAACTTAATTGGGAACTCTAAGAATTTTTCGCGAAATTTTAAAAATTTTTTAAGGTGCAGGGCTTACACACCCGTGTGGTCCAAGGGACACACTCATGTAACCTTGGGAGACACCCATGTTACAGGCCGTGTTCGACCTCGTGTAACTCTTTGACTTGTGCACACAGCCATGCTACACGCCTGTATGCTAGGCCGTGTGGTTAATTAATTTATTTCAAAATTAGGTGCAGGTTTCACACGATCAAGACACACGCCTGTGTGGCACACACGGCTGTGACACACGCCCGTGTCTCTTCCCGTGTGCTCAATTTTGAGTATTCTGTTTCTCAACATTAAGGTGCAAAGGACACACGGCCTAACCACACGTCCGTGTACCAGAATCTTCATATCAATCAAACATGTTAATCACTAAAATCTTCATATCAATCAAGTAAATATGGATGAGCTCATCAAGCACTATTCTTTCAAGTCATTATCAATTACATTTCAAAATTTTCATACCAGGTCAAGAGTTGTGTTCGTTGAATCATTGAAGTTCCGATGGATGTTCAAGTAGTACACTCGAGGTGTACGATTCAATAATCCGTCAATTCTTATTCCAGGGTACCCATTAGGGTACTTAACCAAGGAACACATTCTCAAGCCATATATTTATAACAGAATTACCAGTCTAGGCTAAATCCTTTATATAACGTATGCTCAGAAGAGCTCGATTAGGATTACCAGTCTAGGTTAAACCCTAATCATAATGTATACTCGAAAGGTACTATATCAGAATTACTCGTCTGGGCTAAATCCTTTCTATAATGAGGTCAATAGGATTACTCGTCTGAGCTAAATCCCGTTCGCAACAAATGCAGAACCTTATCCATTTCGGAAAGCTCATATATTCATCAGATTTCAATATTCAATTAGAATTTAACCCCTTTTTCATCATCTCAAGCATGTATTAAATTTTCCATTATAGCATTCAAGCAATGCATATCAATATAAGTCACATTACATACAAACACAATATTCATTAACATAATTACATTCTCGATTAAGTTACACAAACTTACCTCGACACTTGTTCGCATATATAATCTACTAATCCGAAATCTTTTCTTTTCATCGCTCTAACCTTGAATTTGTGCTGTCTGGATCTATATAAATAGCTTAAATCATCAATTTCTCATATTTCATATTCATTCGGACTTAATTTACGTTCTAGGCAAAATTAACATTTTGCCCCTAATTTTTCTATAAATTTCAATTTCGTTCCTAAGCTCGGAAAATGAAACTTGTGCAATTTACTCCCTATTCCAAGCCTAACCAAAATCCCATTACAAAATTTACAGCACGTGCATTCATAAAAATTCAGACTTTTTCATCAAATTTCACAACTTTACATTTTAGTCCCTAAATCATGTTTTCATAAAAAATCACTTTGTAAAAGTTCTTTATCTATCTACAACCTTTCATTTTCTACCATAAATTTCTAATTTTCAGCATATTCATCCATGACCCAAATTTCATACCTTGATAACTTTTCAAATTAATCCCCCAAATAGGTAGATTAGATTATCCCGGTTTCAAAAATATCAAAATTACTAAAAACGGGACAAGGAAACTTACCCAATTAAGCCTTAAAAGTTTCTTCTCTCTCTACTAGGGTTTCCATATAATTTTGGGGTTGAAGATGAAAAAATAATAAGATAATATCTTTTATCATTTTTTTAATTAATTAATTATTTCCATTTCCAATTTAGTCCTTGCCCTTTTCCAATTTTTCTATGGATAAGTCACCAAAAATCTACATACTTTTCTTTAATGGTCTAATTATCATATAAGGAACTCTAGTTTTGAATTTCATAGCTATTTAGTCCTTATAGCTACTAGAATTCAACTTTCGCATTTTATGCAATTTAGTCCTTCTCGTAATTAAACACTTAATCGATAAAATTTTCATATCAAAATTTTCACACGACACGTCTATCATAATACGGACCGTATAATAAAATAAAAATAAACTTTATTTTCGGATCGGATTTGTGGTCCCGAAACCATTGTTCCGATTTCACTAAAAATGGGTTGTTACAACTCTTCCCCCTTAAGGATTTTCGTCCTGGAAAATCTTACCAGTAAATAGATTTGGATATGCTTCCTCATAGTATCCTCTGGTTACTAGGTAGCCTCCTCTATACAATGTCGTTGCCAAAGAACTTTTACTAACGTTACTTTTTTATTTCTTAACTCTTTTGTTTCCCAAGCTAAGATTTTGATCAGTTCTTCACTATATGTCATATCAGGTTGAATCTCTACCTCTGTCGGAGAAATAACATGTGAGGGATTGGACCGATACCGCCGTAGCATAGATACATAAAAAATATTATGAATCCGATCAAGTTCTGGTGGTAAAGCTAACATATATGCAACCGGTCAAATTCTTTCTGTAATCTCATATGGTCCAATGAACCGTGGACTCAATTTTCCTTTGCAACCAAACCGGAGAACTTTCTTCCAATGCGATACTTTCAAGAATACCTTGTTGCCGACTTGAAATTCTATTTCTTTTCGTTTAAGATCAGCATATGACTTTTGACGATCAGAGGTAGCTTTCAAACTGTCCCGAATTACTTTCAATTTCTCCTTGTTTTCATGGACTAAGTCGACTCCGTGTAACTTTTTCTCACTGAGTTCTGTCCAATACAAGGGAGTTCTACATTTGCGACCATACAAGGCTTCATACGGTGTCATTTTAATACTAGACTAATAACTATTATTATAAGTAAATTCAACTAAAGGCAAATACTTTTCCCAGTTACCCTCAAACTCAAGTATGCAACATCGAAGCATATCTTCCAAGATCTGTATTAGCTGTTCAGATTGACCATCTGTTTGGGGATGAAATGCAGTGCTAAAGTGCAACTGAGTACCCAGAGCTTCTTGCAATTTGCTCCAAAATCGATATGTAAACCAATGGTCTCTATCAGAAATAATGGAGACAGGCACTCCATGCAATCTGACAATCTCAGAAACATATAATTCAGTCAATCTATCCAAGGAATAATCCATACATATCGGAATAAAGTGTGCAGATTTTTTTAATCGATCAATAATCACCCAAATGGTATCTTTCTTTCTTGGTGACAGGGGTAACCCTGATACAAAGTCTATAGTAATTCTTTCTCATTTCCATTCCGGTATCGTAACCGACTGTAATAGTCCAAAAGGCAACTAATGTTCAACTTTTACTTGCTGACATATCAAACATTTAGATACAAACTTAGAAATATCCCCGTTTCATTCCTAGCCACCAGTACATCTTTTTCAGATCATTATACATTTTATTGCTACCAGGATGAATAGACACGTTACCATTATGAGCTTCCTTCAAAATCTTTTGTACGAGTTCTGAAATTTTCGGTACACATACTCTGCCTCTGAATAACAAATAATCATTGGTTCCGATCTGAAATTCTGAGTCAGGTGTCGATGCACTCTATATTTGTTTTGCTTGCATCATACTATCATATTTCTTAGCTTCAAATATCTGCTACAAAAACGTTGGTCTAGCTTTTAACTCGGCTATAATTGGACCATCATTAGATAATGACAATCGAGTATTCATAACTCACAAGGAAAATAGGGATTTTCTGCTCAAAGCATCAGCAACCACATTGGCTTTTCCCGGATGATAGTCAATAACAAGGTCATAATCTTTCAATAACTTAAGTCATCTGCGCTGTCTCAAATTCAAATCTTTCTGTGACATCAAATATTTCAGACTTATGATCAGTGAATATGTGACATTTTTCACCAAATAAATAATGCTGCCAGATTTTCAATGTAAACACTATGGCCGCCAATTCAAGATCACGTGTCGGGTAGTTCCTTTCGTGTGGCTTTAGCTGTCTTGAAGCATAGGCTACTACTTTACCTTCTTGCATCAAAATACAGCCTAAACCATTCAATGACGCATCACTGTAAATGTAATACCCCTATACCCGGTTCCATTATGCGAACCCGGTATAAGACTATTACATTTGGTGCCAAAACGGTTATGGCTAAATACTATTTTATTAAAACATTTGTATATAATATTTTGACTTACCAACCATTTTTACAAACATATTTATTGTTTATTAATTCATTCCATATATACCAAAATACTTCAAGTAACTGAAAATAGATAGAATTTTAAGAATCTACATTTTAGTCCCTATCACATGGGAACACCTTTAAACTACATATGTACATGCCATTTTAACACAAAATATAGTACCTACTTTTGTAGTTCTTGAGGATGTGATGAGGTGAGAGATCTTCTAGTTGGAACCTATCTCTTCTCGTTTAATTGTACCTACGCGTTAAAATAAATGCGTTAAGCCGGTGAAGGCTTAGTAAGCACTATAAGAATAATTAAATAAGTAATCATAACAAAATGTTTTAAACTCAATCAAATATTACATATCTACTCACATGTAAGTCTCTTCAACTATGCATTGCTTTAAATAAAATTAACTTATCTTTTATAAGGTATAAAACTTACCTTAACACATCAGTGATTCACTTTTGTTCTCATTTCACATTCTTAGCCCAAAGTAGACTTTATAGAACACACCGGATATATGGAACAAATACAGAGGTGCATTATGATGCACAAGTGAACAGAGAGCACTAAAGTGCTATACGGAGAGCACAGATGTGCTAATAATCAGAGAGCACCAACGTGCTGATAATCGAGAGCACCAACGTCTTGATAATCGAGAGAGCGCTAAAGTTCCTTAATGGCATGCCACTAATATCCTAGTAGTTCTAAATTTCGTCTACTTGGGCATTAAAGTTGAATCTCATACATTTAAATTCTTTACATAAATATTTCAAAAAGATAAATAAAAATAATTTAAAATTCTTGTAGTACTTACAACAAAAGGTTGAGGTGATATAAGTTCTTCTTCCTTCACTCATTAACCTTCTCTTTTCCTTTTCCTCCAATTCGGTCCTCTCCTTTCTTTTCTTTTTCTTCAATTTCATATAAACATATAACATTTATATGTTAAAAATTAATCAAATAAACTTCCTGTACTATTTGATAAAATAAACATGTATAATATAATAAATCCATCCTTTCTTACTTAGCTCACATTTCAATTTAATCCTTTACTCATAAATTTATTCAAAGCTGTCTATTTATGTCATAGTCACTAAATTATTTATTTCCAGAGCTACAGAACTCCAAATGAAGAAGCGTTATTTTTTTCGGAAACTAGACTCACATATATTCATACCATAAAATTTCCAGAATTTTTGGCTTAGCCAATTAGTACAGTTTATTCATTAAAGTCACCCCTATTCTGCTGTCTGGTAGTTCTGACCCTTTTTCACTTAAAATTAATTATCTCTTCATGCAGGATTCAAATGATGTTCCCGTTTATTTCTATTGAAAATATACTCATTCCAGATTCTAAACATATAAATTTAAGCCTATAATTATTTGTTTTCAATTTTTTATGATTTTCTAAAGTTAAAACAGGGGAACTCGAAATCACTTGGAACCAGTCTTACAAAAATCTAAATATCTCAAAATACAGAATTCCTTTGTTTTCCCTGTTTCTTTCATATGAAAATAAACTCACTAATCTTTAATTTCATATCTCACTCAGCTTCTAATTCCACTTCTACAATTTTTAGTGATTTTTCAAAGTTACTCTACTGTTGCTGTCCCAAAACAGTTTTCTTATAGCTTATTTTACAATTAAATCCTTTACCCAATTCTAACTTCAAATTCTTTCAATTAAACCACTAATTCATCTTTTTGTTCATCATATGCAATGTTCAAAAACTTTAAAACTTCAAAAACCTCAATTTAAATTCATCTAAACTTTGTCCTAAAACTTATAAAACATCAAAATTAAAAGAAAAAGGGCTAAATTAACTTACCTATTAAACTTCCAAGCTTCAAACTTTCAATTCCCCCCCCTTTTTTTTTTCTTTTTCTTCTTTCTTTCTTTCTTTCCCCTGATTTCTGTTTTGTCTTGCTTCTCTGTTCTTTCTCTCTTATCTCTTTGCTTTATTATATAATATAATATAATATTAATATAGTTATCTAATAATAATAATATATTTTAACACACATAAAAATCTTAGATTTTTATGCTTATGCCGCCTCAAGTTTAGCAATAGGCATAATTTCCTCTTTAATCCTTTTTATTTTCTTTAATCTTTAATTAAACTTTTACACCTAATTCAATCTAATCCTTATTCCCAAATACTTCTAATTAAATCAAATTCACCTAATTAAAACCTAATTAAACACACAACTAACATCGTAAATATTTTTAATAAATACTTACGATTCGATTTTATGAAAACAGAGACAAAAATATATTTTTCGGTTACTCGGCTATTGGGTCACTACAGTAAACTATAAATTTCTTACCCGATTCTGGCTGAACTAACACAGGAGCTTCTGTCAATAAACTTTAATCTATTAAAACTCTGCTAGCATTTCTCAGTCCACTCAAATTTCACATCTTTCTGTAGCAAACGAGTCATTGGAGAAGCTATCATTGAAAAACCTTTTACAAACCTCTGATAATAACTAGCTAATCCCAGGAAACTTCAGACTTCAGACACATTCTTTGGTGGCCTCCATTTTACAATGGCCGAGATTTTATTCGAGTCCACCCTGACACCTTCAGCAGATACTATATGCCCAAGAAAATTAACTTCCCGTAGCCAAAATTCACATTTACTAAAATTGGCATACAATTGTTTCTCTCGCAAAGTTTGCAACACTATTCTCAAATGCTCAGGATGTTCATTTTCATCTAGGGAGTAAACCAAAATATCATCTATAAATACCACTACAAACTTGTCCAAATACGGGCTGAAAATTTTGTTCATCAGATCCATAAACATTGCAGGTGCATTTGTCAAACCGAATGGCATCACAAGAAACTCATAGTGTCCATACCTGGTTCTAAAAGCTATCTTTGGTACATCTGAATCTTTTACCCGTAGTTGATAGTAACCAAAACAGAGATCAATCTTTTAAAACATAGTGGCACATTTTAACTGGTCAAACAAGTCACCAATACGAGGCAAAGGATACTTGTTCTTTATTGTAACCTTGTTGAGTTGTCTGTAATCAATACACAGCCTCAACGATCCATCTTTCTTCTTTACAAATAGAACCGACGCACCCCAATGTGAGAAACTAGGTTGAGCAAAACCTCTGTCAATCAACTCTTGCGACTGTACTTTCAGATCCTTCAATTCAGTAGGAGCCATTCTATAAGGTGCTATGGATATAGTTGTTGTTCCCGGAACAAGATATACAGAGAATTCTACTTCTCTATCCGGCAGTAAACCAGGTAATTCTTCTGGGAATACATCAGGGAATTCACATACAATTGGCACTGATTGAATCTTTGACTCAGATACTTTAATATCCAGCACGTATGCAAGGTAAGCATCATAACCCTTCCAGACATATTTCTGTGTTGATATTGCTGAAATCACATTAGGTAATCCATCTAGTTTATTAGATTCAACATGAAGTAATTCACCACTCTGACATTTCAATACAACATATTTTTGTTTACAATTCACCACTGCATTATATTGGGTTAACCAATCCATTCCCAAAATCACATCAAATGCAATAACATCAAGTCAGTCGAAAAGAAATAACCTTTTAACATCAACGAACAGTTCTTACAAACTTTATCCACCATAACACATTGGCCCAAGGGGTTTGAAACTTTAACCACAATTTCAGTAAATTCAACAGGTAAATTTTTAACAGTCACTATGTTTGTGCATATGTATGAATGTGTGGAACTAGGATCAATCAAAGCAGTAATATCAGTATCAAGTAGAGAAAATGTACCAGAAATGACGTCTGGTGCAGAGGCATCTTCTCTAGCATGAATAGCATATGTCCTTGCAGGTGCTCGTGCCTTAGATCTAACTGTTATATCCTTGGTAGTACCTCGACTACCACCAACATTACCGAGATGACGGGGTGGTCTGCCTCTCGAGGCAGGATTACTAAGCTTTGGAGCTGGTTCTATCTCTTTTTCAACTCTTTCGGGACAGTCCCTGAGAAAATGGTCAAGTGAACCACATCCAAAACAAGCTCCACTTCTAGACCGACATTCCCCATGATGAAATTTATTACAATGTTTACATTTTGGTTTAGGATTACCAACACTACCCACATTGGTTACAGATGGAGATGAAGACCTCGGGGTTAGAACATTGAGAGCCCCGCTCTCTTCACGAATATCCCGTAGAAGTGGTCACACGATCATAATACTTATTTAATTTCTTAGAAGGAAATGATTATGACTTACTCGTAGTTCTTTTTCCATAAACCTAAGCCTCTTTTTCAGCTTGTTTCTTTCCTTTACTTAATTCCTCAGCTTTGTGTGCTCGATCGGCTAACACCGCAAATTTCCTTATTTCGAGAATTCCAATCAATAACTTGATATCTTCATTTAAACCCTCTTCAAAGTGTTTACACATCTCAGCCTTGGCTAGAACCCATTCTCTGGCATATTTGCTCAACCGAACAAATTCCTCTTTATGTTCAGATACAGTCATGTTTCCCTGCTTGAGTTCTAAAAATTCTTTCTTTTTCTGATCCATGAATCTCTGACTAACATATTTCTTCCTAAATTCAACTTGGAAGAATTCCCATATAACGTTCTCTCTCGGTACAACTGAAGTTATTGTATTCCACCAAGGGTAAGCTGTAACATCTCGGTTTAGGGCCTAGTCGGATTGTGGTGCGAGACCATAAATCTGAGGGTAATGAATGAGTTTTTGAGGTTTATACTATGTATGCATGCCAGTGTGAAAGTTTCATGAAACAATTTTGTGAAATTGTGGTTGAATTGTCCAAAAGGACTAAATTGTAAAAGTTGCAAAATGTGTGATTCTAGAAGCTATTTGAGTGAAATAGCTTTAGAATATTAATTTGAGGTCATTAAATAGTAATTTACCCAAATTTTAATTTTTGGACAAAAATGGGCATGGATGAGTTAAAAATTGAAGTTTATTAAAAAAGGGCATTTTGGTCATTTAGTTATTAAATGATTAAATAAGTGAAAAGATGACAAAAATTCACTCATCTTCTCCCCCAAGCTGCCGAAAATTCCAATAGCCATTGTTAGGGCTCTTTCAATTTTTCAAGCTTGCTAGTAAGTGCTCCTAAGCCCGGTTTTTGATATTCTTCGTATTTTTGAAGTCCTAGTAGCATGAGTAAGCTATTTTTAGCTATTTGGTGAGCTATTATGGATGTTAAAAAATGTACATATGTATGACATGCATGTATTTTGATGTTTTATGGAAGAATATGAAAGCTTGATGTAGTAGAAACATCTTTTACTAAGTGATTTTCCATGAAAATACATGTAGGGACTAGTTTGTGAAAAACTTTAGTTTGGTCATACATGTGTGATTTAGTGAGAATTGATGAATGCTTTAGTTGAGTAAATGGCTCGGCTAAACATGAAAGGCTAGAAAGTTGAATAAAAATCACTTTACGAGCCTTTGGGGCAAATGTGCAAATATGAAAAAGTTTAGGGGTAAAATAGTAATTTTGCTAAAGTATGAAATGGGGGTCAATTTAGTCAATGTGTGTATTGAATAAGTTGATTTGTTCATTTTAGATCAAGAAAGACGAAGCCCGGATTGAAACCGAGGCAAAAGCAAGGTGGTGGACTAAATTACATATTTCTATACTTTTGAGTATCGAGGTAAGTCTATGCATAAATAATGCATTCATACTTACAATTTGTTAATGCTAGCTAGTGTGTAGCATGTTTGAGAACCTATGTGGGATGAACGTAGTAGAAAATGTGGAATGAATGTATGATCGAGAATGATTAAGTAAGTAGAATTGTGTATGTGTTGTGATAATGCTAGATGGTGGGCTAAGTGCGATACCATCCTAATGCATATCGACGATGAGCTAGCTATGTGCGATGCTATCGTGAGGTATATCGTCTAGTGAGCTATGTGCTGAATCCCTATGAATACCTTTGTGGTAGGCTAAGTGCGATACCACCTTATTAATCAATTGTGGTGTGCTAAGTACGAAACCATCGAGATATTGACTGTGTGGATTAATTGTGTGTATTAGCTGTGTGTAATAGCTGTGTGGATTAGTTATGTAAACTAGCTTTGTGGATAAGTTGTGTGGATAAGTTATATGGATGTATTACGAGAAATAATGATGTGTTGAATGTTATGTAAATATGATATTGAATGCAGGGGTGCATTTCAATGGTTGTGAGTATGTGACTCATGATGAGTTGGAAATGTGGTAAGGGATGGAAAGAGTAAGCATAATGGTATATTATTTGTTAGTATAATGCTATTGTTGGGTTAGCTTATACTATGATGCTTAATTGTTTATGTGTAAACTTACTAAGCTCAAAGCTTACTCCCTTCCTTTTTCCTTGTCTTATAGATTAAAAGCGTTGAATCGAGATACAAGGATCATCAGAAAATAGCCCACATATCAGCACACTTTGGAACATGAAACTTAATGTTTTGTATATGGCATGTGTAAGGGATAGACAAGTTAGTGAATTTTGTTGTAAATGGCTAAGATGTGTTGGCCTCTAGATGGATAACTCATTTTGTGTAATGCCATAGTTGTTGGCTATTCCATATTATGCAAAGATGTAGTTTTTCTATGTGAGATTGTATTCAATTTGAGTTGAATGTGGATGTGTTGAATGGATGCATGTTGGGTATGCAAGAGGGGTGAGAAGAGCTTAGCAAATAGCTTAGTTCTTGTCCATGTGGGTAGACACTCGGGCGTGTGTCTAGACCATGTGTGACACATGGCCAGCCCACGGGTATGTGCTTAAGTCGTGCTTCCCCTGCATGTTGACATTTTAGATTGGAATTGGCCACGAGCTAGTCACACGGGCGTGTTCCTAGACTCCAGGCCGTGTGAGGGAAGTCAGTGTTCTCCACGGTTGGAGTGCACGGGCGTGCCATGGCCGTGTAGAAACTGGCAAAATGCTCGAGTCTTTAGAACGGTTAGGGAACATGGGCGTGTGTGTCAACACACGGGCGTGTTACATATTGCACGGGTGTGTGAGCCCTGTATAATAGAAAAAAATTTAAAATGGAAAAAGTTTCGATATAGTCTCAAGAGCCCTCGTGTGTATGGGTGAGGACTCGTAAGTCGAGAATGTTATTGTTGAAGTGACTAAAGAGAGTAGTCATGATGAGCCTAAGTGGCGATCAAGTGGCTTTAGTTCGGTAACGCCTCGGGCTCGGTTCCGGCGTAAAACCCGGGTAAGTGGTTTTACATAAGCTATATCTTTTAGTCGAGACACTGCACATTTTAGACATTCGGCAGGTGTACAGGATAATTCATTAAAAATCCGGATGGTATTTTTCAACCAAAATTCAGCCCTTTTCGGATCATCATCTGCGGTAGCTCTAACTTCTTCCGCCCCATGCTTGCGGAATTTATCTATCGGAGGCTTACCAATTTTAGCGGGTTCAGCACCCTGTGGTACCTCAAGAACCGGTTGAGGAGCAAGTGGGGGAGGTTGTTGTACAACGGGGTTTGTTCTTAAGTACTCGGTAAACCACTCATTCATCAATTGAAAGAAGGCTTGTTTTGCCTCCTCACCTCGGCCCTCAGACACGGGCCTTTCACTACCAGATGCAGACATAACTCTTTGAACTGAAGCTGAACCATTGCTCTCAGCTTCCTCAAATTTAACTCTAGCTCGGTTGGATGACATTACTATATGAAAAACATATTTAAAATGATCAAGATTCATCACACTATCACAATTTATATAATGGCATGTATAGCTAAACTCGTGTTTGATACGTTAAATCCGAGAATCGGCTAAACCGTAACTCTGATACCACTAAATGTAACAATACTAACCCGTATCCATCGCCAGAATAGGGTTACAGAGTGTTACCGAAAATTTTCAGAACATTTACAGACATTTCATATTAATCACTATTCATTCACCGAGATTGTTCAAAACGTCTCTTGATTGGACCCTCGAGGACCAATACGAGCATTAAAATTGAGTCAGGACTTAATCGGGAACTCTAAGAATTTTTCGCAAAATTTTAAAATATTTTCAAGGTGCAGGGCTCATACGCCCGTATGGTCCAAGGGACACGCCCGTGTGACCCTGGAACACGCCCGTGGTACAGGCCGTGTTCGACCCCGTGTAACTCTCTAACTTGTGCACACGGCCATGCCATACACCCATGTGCTAAGCTATATGGTTAATTAATTTATTTCAAAATTAGGTGCACGTTTCACACGGCCAAGACACACGCCCGTGTTCTTGGCCGTGTGGCACACACGGCTGTGACACACGTCCGTGTCTCTGCCCGTGTGCTCAATTTTGAGCATTCTGTTTCTCAACATTAAGGTGCAGGGGATACATGGCCTAACCACATGCCCATGTACCAGGCCGTGTGTCACACACGATTTAGACACATGCCCGTGTGTCTGCCCTTTTGGACAAAATAAAATCATTTCCTAGCCTCATTTGTCACCCAAATTTACCATATACCTGCACTAAAATATATCAAGTACAATCCAACCATTCCAAGCATTTAAGTTAAACAAATTTCATCATTCATCATGGCATATCATCACATGCATATGTGTTTATAAACTTACCTTGGATTTACTTAGGCTTTAACATCATTTGATCACATATATTTAACATAACACATATGAGTATACCATAATAGCCTACTTAATCATGCCAAAATAAGCCATTACTAGCCATTCCAATGGCTTGGTTACAAAACATCATTTTTAAGCCACTATTGGCCAAGTTGTCCTATACATGCCCATTATACCAAAATGATTTTTACTAAGTATACCCAAAATGACGAGTTGATAGTGTGACGATGCTCCAATGATCTCCAACCTTTGCGAGCTTCCGAGCACTATAAAACAGGGGAAAAATAAAATGGAGTAAGCATTACATGCTTAGTAAGTTCGCATAACGGAAACTAAACTTACCAATACCGTTTATTAAATCTAAGTATACAATATCATGTTTTCCATCCATGTGCAAAATTGCCTAAACACATGCATTCAATCAAAAATGTTAGTCACCAAAATCTTCATATCAATCAAGTAAACATAGATGAGCTCATCATGCACTATTCTTTCAAGTCATTATCAATTACATCTCAAAATTCTCATACCAGGTCAAGAGTTGTGTCCATTGAATCATTGAAGTTCCGATGGATGTTCAAGTAGTACACTCGAGGTGTACGATTCAATAATCCGTCAATTCTTATTCAAGGGTACCCATTAGGGTACTTAACCAAGGAACAAATTCTCAAGCCACATACCGTATAACAGGATTACTAATCTAGGCTAAATCCTTTATATAACGTATGCTCAGAGGAGCTCGATTAGGATTACTAGTTCGGGCTAAACCCTAATCATAACGTATACTCGAGAGGTACTATATCAAGATTACCCGTCCAGGCTAAATCTTTTCTGTAATGAGGTCAATAGGATTACTCGTCCGAGTTAAATCCCGTTTGCGACAAATGCAGGACCTCATCCATTTCGGAAAGCACATATATTCATCGAAATTCAATATTCAATTGGGACTTAACCCTTTTTTCATCATCTCAAGCATGTATTAAATTTTCCATTATAGCATTCAAGCAATGCATATCAATATAAGTCACATTACATACAAACATTCATTAACATAATTACATGCCCGGTTAAGTTACACGAACTTACCTCGACACTTGTTCGCGTATATAATCTACTAATTCGAAACATGTTCTTTTCCTCGGTCTAACCTCGAATTTGTGTTGTTCGGATCTATATAAATAGCTTAAATCATCAATTTCTCATATTTCATATCCATTCGGACTTAATTTACGTTCTAGGCAAAATTAACATTTTGCCTCTAACTTTTCCATAAATTACAATTTCGTCCTTAGGCTCGGAAAATGAAACTTGTGCAATTTGCTCCCTATTCCAAGCCTAACCAGAAACCCATTACAAAATTTACAGCATATGCATTTGTAAAAATTCAGACTTTTCATCAAATTTCATAATTTTACATTTTAGTCCCTAAATCATGTTTTCATCAAAAATCACTTTGTAAAAGTTGTTTATCTATTTACAACCTTTCATTTTCTACCATAAATTTCTAATTTTCAGCATATTCATCCATGACTCAAATTTCATACCTTGATAATTTTTCAAATTAATCCCCCAAATAGAGAGATTAGACTATTCTGGTTTCAAAAATATCAAAATTACTAAAAATGGGATAAGGAAACTTACCCAATTAAGCCTTAAAAATTTCTTCTCTCTCTCCTAGGGTTTCCATATAATTTTGGGGTTGAAGACGAAAAAATAATAAGATGATATCTTTTATCATCTTTTTAATTTAATCCTTGCCCTTTTCTAATTTTTCCATGGATGAGTCACCAAAATTCTACATACTTTTCTTTAATGGTCTAATTACCATATAAGGTCATCTAGTTTTGAATTCCATAGCTATTTAATCCTTATAGCTACTAGAATTCAACTTTCACATTTTATGTGATTTAGTCCTTCTCGTAATTAAACACTTAATCGATAAAATTTTCGTATCAAAATTTTCACACAACACGTCTATCATAATACGAACCATATAATAAAATAAAAATAAACTTTATTTTCGGATCGAATTTATGGTCCCAAAACCAGTGTTTTGATTTTACTAAAAATGGGTTGTTACAAATGTACTCGATTATCAATGTTTTATTATTCTTAATTATTTGTTTAAAATTTCACCGCATGATTTCGTGGTTTATTTAACAAAGGAAAGCTTGTAGACTAAGGTGGTGGTGCTTCATTTTGGTATGTGTTCAATGGCTTATAATGTTTGGTTATACTAAAATGTAAGTTATAACATTTATATCTATTGACTAAATAATTAAGGAACTCGGCTATCAAACTAATGAGTGAACTATCAAGCTGTGGTTGAGTTAAGTCTAATTATGGCTATACGGTAATAGCATTGAAAATGAAGACAACTTTTAAGTATTAGCTTATTTATTAATTGCATTGGAGGAATTTGGTTATGTGGTTAATTGAATGAATATGAGTGTATATTGAATTTATAAATGAATAAATACGAGTTTATATTGAAATGAATATGAGATCATATATTAAAGTATCCAAATTTAATATAAAGGGAGACAATATTGTAGCGAATCATGTTACCATGTGAAGTATGTGCACTGTTTTGCCTAAATGGCATTATATGCTTTATAAGTAAAAAAATCTGGCATGTTATGTGTTCATAACATTGATGGGTATTTAAGGTGAAGTCCTAATTTTTCTTTTTTTAAGGATAGAATTAAGTTATAAATTTTAATAAGAATTGTAATGTAATTTTACAATTATCTTAGTTAATATTTTTATAATTTTGTAAAGAATTAATTAAATTAAAACCACATCATTTGGGGTAGAGAGAAATTTTACTATTATTAATATATAATTCTATACAATTTAAAAAGTAAAAAAAAAAAAAAAAACCAATTTTGGTGTAGGCCCTGCCTCCCCCTAACTTGTATATAATATATATTGCCTTTAATTATAATTATTTGGAAATGCCTCAGTAAATTGGTAGAAAAAGAGTGGGATAAATTGACATGCCAACTAGAATTTTAATAGTTCTATGGATGTGTGTACAGGTGAAGGGTTTATATCTAGCATTTTAGTGCATCCATTAGAGTGTAGGTTAGACACATTCCGATATCCGGCTATATGGTTTCCCCGTTATGTTCTGCCGATATCCTAGGAAACTGGTTTAATTAGAATTATGTGTTTATAATGAGATAAGGATTGGTTTACGAATTATAGTCTATATTAGTCAGTATCATGGTGGACGTACTGCTTTTCATATCACTCTGTTTCAATGTACCATTTTGAATTTATTATTATTGTTGAAAAACATTTGATATATATATATAATATTTATAAATATCAAATAATGAAATTATATTTGAGAAAATAAACTTTAGTTGAAATGCTAAAGAAATTTTTTAAAAAAGTTGATGATATGCATTCAAATATCACCATATGTGATATGTAACTTTTAAGACACCCAATAAAAAAATTTATCAATTATATAAATTATTCTTTAATAAAATTCACAAATGCAATCCATTGTTAAACAAATTTAAAAAAACAAATAAAAAAATTATTTCATCTCATACTATGCATAAAATAATTCTTAATTCAACAAATTCTAAATAAATAATAAAAAAATAATTTTAATTTTAATTTTTTTATAATGACCGGTACTACTTATTCCGACCAGTATGGGCAAAATTAACTTGTACGCATGGATAAGACCAGTATCAATCAGAATTTGCACCAGAACGGAACCTAAAATTGTTCCAATTTATTACCGGAGCGTTCCAGCAGATATGAGTGGTACCAGAACGGTACCGAGTACCATGGTTTATACCCTAACCATATGAGAATCAAATCAACTCCTTTAATAAATGTTATAATTAGATTCAGATCAGTCGGAAATGACTGTTGTCGGTCCGGGTTAAGGCTGCTTCATATATATATATATATATATACAAAATATGTACAGGTTGTCGGAAAGTTACTGGACAGGATCTACGACTGCTTGGGCCTGTTGTGGATCAAGTAGTTTTCTTCAGCAATTTTGAAGTAGATGAACGTTCTAATTTGGCTGCCGACCAAAATGGGCCATATCTTGATTACGTGGAATGCCTAACCCATGCGGTGAAGCTGGACGAATATAGGGGTTAACAGTTGCTACTTGAGGTCTATAGGAGTTAATAACTGATCCATCAGTCCGAGCACGCTTATTGCTTAGCCCTTGCGGTTGAGCCCCCGGTGTGGAAGCATAGATCCCACCGTGAAACTGCCCTAGTGGTTGAGTCCCCAGTGTGGAAGCATAGATCCCACCGTGAAATTGGCCTAGTGGTTGAGTCCCCGGAGTGAAAGCATGAATCTCACCCTGAAACCGCCGTTGAGCTGCAAGAACAGGACTCGGTTGATTCCAGGGCCCAGAAGGGATCACTATTGGCTGAACTGCAGGGGCAGGGGCTGGTGCAAAAAATGTCATGTTCATCTTTTGCATTTCTAGCTCAGCGATGTACTTCTCAATGACCTCAACTGGCATACACGATTCAAGCTTACAATCTTTAATGCATTCAATTACAGATTTCAAAGCAGCAATCTGTTCATCTGTAGCCTTTTGCTGCCAAAGACAATCATATCCAACTGTTTGTATCATTTATTGAAAAAACCGTGCAAGTATAAAATGCAAATTAAACTTTACTATCAAGGATATATTAACACCTCAATGAATTGTAAGACATTACCCGAACTTCAGGCGAATTCTTCCCAATCTTGCAGCGATGACAAGCCACTCTGTTTACATCCTGCAAGAATAAGGTTAGGAGCTGTTTTGGTTGGCACTTATCCTTGCAATCAAACGCACAAACAAATCTAACAGCTTCGATATACTGCTTCCTTTCTATTAGACTTTGAATGAATCCTGTTACATAAAAACATGAAATTGTAGTCTTCATCAATCTGTCAATCTCAATATACAGATTACAAAAACATTTTAGTCTCTATGTTTTCTATTTGATTTCTACTTTTTTATATTGAAGAAAAAAGTTTAAGAATGAACTAAGATCGAGAAAAATAGCAAGAACATAAGCACGAAAAGTATAGAAGATGCCTACATGAACATACAGAAGAAAATGATAATGTTCATGTTCGGTTACACAATCAAACAAGAAAATGAATACGCAAACTAAGCATTCAGTAAAATTTACCAGGAATCATATCTGTAAAACCAAGGACCCGGCATACATTTCGAGCCTGCTGGTGTTGAGCAGTAGTGCCAAGAAGTTTGAAGATTTCATCTCTATTAAAAGAGGACACTAATCCAAAAGCAGCAATAAACTGCAAAAAACCCAATATTTCGATAGAATTGTCTGCATTCAGTTTCATCCTTGCTTTCCACTCGCTTGCCAACTTCAATGCGTCTGCTTTCACCCTAGGTTGTACATGCGGTGAGACTTGCAAAAGTTGCTCCAACATAAGGAGAGAAATCTTCAGAACACTTTCTTCGAATCCTGTCCCACCCCTCTTCTTATGTTGAGAAGATATCCATAGCATTAGATCTAGAACAAACTTGGCTGGATCGGGTGACATTTGAAGAGCACTCAGAACTTCATTCTTTCTCAAATCCGGCTCATCTAAATGCTTATTGAGGATCCCCTGCAAATCCATTCCATCCATTGTAGCACCAACCACAAGATCAGCAGACAAAGCTTCACTTGCTCTGCAAATGATAAAATTTTCCGGATTTTCCGTCTTTATTTGATTAGGGATGATGGAGTTCACTAAGCACATGCAATAAAGAAGAAAAAGAGAGTTTAGTAAGAAAAGCAAAGTCTTAATTCTGCATTGCAATTACTAAAACATTTTTAGCAGTGATGAGTTATTTCCATACGAGCATTACATATTTATATCAAGAAACTTTCTAAGAGCCAATGGCGGTAAATTATATCTCCAAGGTATATACAAGTTTTACTTTAGTAGACTGCGACACCACGGACAACAAATGAGATTTCCTCACTTTATAACTAGAACAGCTAGAATAAAAAATGTCCTTCACAGGGTTGTTAAAATAGCGGATGGTTGCCCTAATATAGCAAAACATAATCATGTCACCTACAAGCCACCAAGCTTTCAAAATCTCCATATTGGCCATAGGTAGTCACTTCAACCATGGTTTTGAAATAGTAAACACAGTGAAATAAAGAGACTGAAAGTAAAAGATGATGAGCATGTCTTATGGTGCTCCACAACCACATAAAAAGAACAAAACACATCCAGTTTTGGTGATGTACAGATACCTGAAACATATATGCAAGTCTGACTAACATAGCTATCACTAATGGATACATAAAAATAGAGAATACACCTGATTCTGTGTTAGCGATTCCAACAGCCTGCGAGAAGAAAGAACTAGGATTCTTGCTGCTCGCTTGAGAGTGAAGGCCATTAAATTGTTTCTTCTCTTTCAATTCGAGTTCTTTACTTCTCTGTTCAACAGCCTTTTGGACGGAATCGAATCGTTTTTCCCTCAGTTCAAACTCCTTGACACGACCTTCAAATTGCCTCCTTTCTATTTCCAGTTTTTCCAAGCCTTCCTCTAATGATCTTTTAAGCAAATCAAGATGCTTCTCCTTCATGTTAGCCTCCTGTAGGCATTCACCGCATGCCTTTTCGACTAAATCCAATTGCTTTTCTTTTGACTCAAGCGTGCCAGAGAGTTCCCCTTGAGATTTTTGTATTGCTTCAAGCTGCAGTTGTTTTGATTCAAATTCCTTGGTGCACTCCAAGATTGAGTTTTTAATTGAGGTAAGCTCTTCCTCCTTTGCTTCAAGCTGCTTGGAGCATCCTTCAATCGATATTTGGACCAAGCTGAGTTGTTTCTCTTTCAAATGGAGTTCTTGACTGACTTCTTCCGTGGACATTTGTATAGCATTGAACTTTTGGTTTTTCAATTCGATATCCTTGGAACATTGTTTCACCCTTGCTTCAACTGATTTGAGCTCCTCCTTTGTTGATTCAAGTTGTTTTTCTCTCCTTAGAATCAATGTTTGGAGTGAACCAAGTTCATCATCTCTTGAATGAAGCTCTTGCAAGCGATGCCTAATTTTTTCATTGATCGACTCCAATTTCTTCTCCTTATAATCGAGTTTAGCAGCATGAACACAGATAGATTTGTCAAGTGCTTCATATTTTTCCCTTTTGGCTTCAAGTTCTTCCTCATAATCCTGAATCAAGGACTTGATTGAATCTAGCTTTTTCTCATTCTCATTAAGCTGTTTACACTGGTCCTCAACCATTTCTTGGCTTTGAACAAGTTCAGTCCGTTTCAAATCAAGTTGATTAGAGCATTCCTTTATCGAGTTTTGCAAACATTCCAACTCCTCTTTCAACGCATCAGTTCCATTACTGGATTTTCGAATTTGTTCCTCAACCAAAATCAATTGTTTCTCCTTCCCTTCTAGCTTCTCACAACATTCACTTATCAACTTTTGCACAGAACACAATTGCTTGTTCTTCGAACTAAGCTCCTTAGAACAATCCTCAACCCATTTTCTAACCAAATCCAACTCCTGGTTTTTTGATTTAAACTCCGATGAACACTCTTCCAGCAATTTCCGCTTCCTATCAATTTCCTCTTCTTTAAACGTAAGCTCAACATTACATTCGTCAACCTTTTTACTCAACAAACTTAATTCGGTTTCTTTCAAACCAATCTCTTCTTGTCTTTCCCTCGATACTCTCAAAGTAGTTTCAAGCTCTTTTTCTCGCAACTCAAAAACAGCAACCCTTTCCTCAATTTTCTGTTGAATCGAATCAAAATGACTCTCCAATTCTTTCCATTGTAAAGTAAACAACAGAACTGAAGACGCTAGACCATTGGCTTGCTCAAGTGACTTACGAAGGTTCTCGCTCTTTAACTCACCAAGTTTCAACTCTGTCTTAAGATCCTCCATTGAAGGAACCCCCCCCCCCCAAACAGAAACTTTTCCACTGTTAAAAAGTATATAAAACCAACAATTCCAAAACCCGGCTGCCAAAAAAAGGAGCAAGTTTTGAGCTCTTTTTTTTTTTTTCAAAAAAATAGTCTGTTATTTTAAATGCTTTAAGAGAAACTCAAATGCAAAACCCAGGTTCAGAAACCAAAAAGTTCAGGCCATATTCAGAAAAATGTAAAGCAATGCAAAACAGAGATGTAAAGGACAATGCGAAAGAAAAAAAAAAGGAAAAGCAGAAAGTGACGAACCTAGTTAAGGTTTTTGGCACGGTTTAAAAGAAACAGAGAAACCCTAAGGTGGGAAGAATGGGAGTGATTTTTTTGTATGTAAATTTTGATGGGACTGCGGTGAGAAGCTTTTGTTAACGTCCAGAATTATTTCTGCGTAAGGAGTCTTTTCCCTTTCTGCCTAGACTAGCCCCTGCCCACATGGTGACAGGTCATTGATTAAAATATTCCATTATTACTTCATGTAGTTTTACCAAATTTGATATTTAATCTCTATATTTTAAAATTAAAATTTAATTCTCCTACAGTCTAACCCAGTCATTATTACCATTAATAGTTTTTGCTAAATAAATTTTAATTTAATATATTGTTTTCTGTTGACATGTCATATAAGAACAACTTAATTAATATACTAAATTGATAAATTTTTACAATAAATACTAACCATTTTAATTATTAGACTTTAATTTTTAAATATAAAATTTAAGAGGATTTAATTTTCAAATTTTTAAATATAGAAACTAAATCTTAAATTTTATCAAAATATAAAATATTTTAACTAAAAAATTTTAAAAAGTTGAACCGGTCCCGATCTAACTCCATCCTTATTTAGTGCCTGCTTAGGTGTACTTAAAAAAAAACATTTCTGGCTTCAAAAGTACTAAACAATAACATAGTACTTTCTTCTTCTTTTATCTTAGTGCTTAATTACAAATATATTAAAATTATTCATTAAAAATAAAAAAATATTTTTTAAAATACTAATTACAAATATTTAATGATTATATTTAAATATTTAAAATATAGTTTATATATTCTAATTAAATTTTATAAATAAATAATATTTATTGCTTAAAATATTTAAAATTTATATTTCATATATTAAAATATTAACAAGTTAAATTAATTTTTTTACATTCTTGATAAAATATAATAATATTAATTAATTTAAAAATTATTTAAATATTTATTTGTTACTTGATAATAATATGTGTAAAATGAACATTTTCAAAAGTACTTTTTTGACAGCAATGCTAAACATTCAATTTTCAAAATTACTACTCAAAAGCACTTTTTCACATCACTTTTCAAAAGTATTGCTACACTAGCCCTTACTACCACATAGCATTCGATTCATATTTTCATAAAAGAAATTTGCTAAAAGTCCTCTTTATTCAAGAAAAGAAAAAAAAATTCCATAAAAAAATAATTAAAATGTTAATAAATGGCATAATAAATTTTTTGCCCTCCCACTTTACAAAAAAAAAATAAAATCATTTTAGCCCTTCATTTAATTTTCACATCTTTTAGCCCTTAAACTTGTATTTTTTTATCAAATCACCTAAAAATAGATAGAAAAGTTAACATTCGCTAACTTTGTTGACGTAATGGCATACACGTGAATTGTCACGTGGATGACATGTCAACATTTAATTAATTTTTAAAAGTTCAAATAAAAATTATTATAATTATTATACTTTTTAATAATTTTTAATAATAATTTTTATATTTTTTAATTTTTTTAATTAAATGTTGACATGTCATCCATGTGTATGCCGTGACATCAGAGTTAAATAAGATTAACTTTTCTATCCATTTTAGAATGATTTGATTAAAAAGGAATGTTTAAAAGCTAAAAAATATGGAGGGTTAAAATGACTTTTTTTTATAAATATGAATGATTAATAAGTCACCTTTTTAAATTTTGGATAATTATTTGGTATATTGAAGTCCAAATTTTTAACTCCTCGAAGGAAATTTAGAATTGAAATTTTGTCACATTTCTTTTAAACTATACAGAAAGTCACTCAATTATAAAAAAATTCATTTTAGCTACCAAAAATAAAAAAATTTATAATTTAAACACTCGAGTTCCATAGTTCGATCATTTTGGTCACTCCAGTTAAAAACACAAACTAGCTAATGTGGTAGTTAAAAAAAATAAGCATAATAACAAATATAACCCTAAATTTTTACATATTATATTAATTTAGTTATAATTTTTAAAAAATAACCTCAAAATTTATAAATATTCTTAATTTAAATTCTAAAAAATTCAGTATATATAAATACATAAATATTTCAAAATATAATAAATTTTACTTTTATATTAATATTAAATAAACTAAAAAACCCAAGAGCGAAACTAGGGGCTGGAAGGATCCCGGCCACTCCTAAAACAATTTTCCCCTTCCCCCACCCTCGTCACTGTCCCTTCCCTCCCATCCCCGTTCCTCTCCCTCTCCCCTACTGTCTCATCTCCCTCCCCCCATTGTGTCTCTCCCTCTCTGCTGGTCTTCTACTGCAGCAGCAACAATAGCTTGAAAAAAATGATACAAAACATAGAGATAATCACAATTATCCTCCTCCCATATATGTTCACGAAAGCCATACTAACAATGAGCCGACAGCATTGAGACCAGACGTGACGAGAGAAAGAGCCAATGCTGTCTTGTTCGAAATAAATCCAACGAACTGAACTATTATTGGGCTGTAATACATAACAGCATTGATACCTGAAAGCTGATACGCAACCTGAACTGTCACGGCGTCACCCTAGCATAGAGTCCCCTTCGCACAACAACATTGCTTAAAGCCCCTTTTCAATTTTGCTATCAAATTATTCACAATGGCTTGTTCACCAGCTTTCTTTGCTTCAATGGAGTTTCTAAGAGCAATCAAGTTATATTTGACTTCTTAGCAGGATAAATGTTTTCTAGGACAAATCTTCGGTAGTAATCAATTAGGACTAAATTGATATAAAACGTAAAATTTGAAACTTAAATTTATTATTTTATATTAACTATCACATCAATTTGAGTGCTTAAGTTATAATTTTTTTTTATTTTGAAAGCTTAAAATAAAAATATTTTATAGATGAATGTCTATTTGTATAATTTAACTCTTTTTTAAGTTATATTAAAAAAAGTTTAAAAAACAAATAAATATGACGAAAAACAAAATTAATCTTAAAATTAAAAATTTTCACATATAATTATCCATTAATTTTTGGTTAAATTTCTCCTCTTCTTCTTCTTTTTTCCTTTTAAACAAATGGTACAGTTCTGAAATCCATTTTAAATTCTTCATATATGAATCAATTTTAGAATTTTATTTCTTATTTTATTTAGAATTTTTAATATATATTTTTATTTTTAATATATTTTTATAATTTTAAAAATACATCAAGAAAGAATTAAAAAACTCAAAAACTTGAAATTTAAATGAATATTGACGTCCAAAGTTGAATTTTTAAAAAAATTTAATGTTGTTGACGTCAGCAATATGGTGGGAAATTCAGTGGCAGCTAATGAAGACGGTATATGAAAAGACTTAAATGATGAGTGTGATTTTGAAAGATACTCGACCTTCAGCGCATATAATTGGTATTAAACCCGCAACTTCTCAACACTAGTATCTGAAAGACGGTATAATTGGTATATTCCTCATGAATATATATAATTTCTGAGCAGCTAGTTGGTGTAATGGAGAGGGGTGGAGCTGTTTTTAAGGTAAGTAAACACCAGAAAATAAAGTGACCTGTTTGAAATACAATTTGTTACATCCCATACCATCCATCACTTTTTTTCAAAAAGTAAAATGATTTTAAAAGAATTAAACTACAAGGCATAATTATAGTTAAGTTACAAGTACAATACTATTAAAATACAAATACAAATACAAAAGTAAAATAAATGATTATTAAAATATGACAATAACACACCGTGAAACATAAAAAATCCACAGACATAAATTGCCATGATTTGGTCCCGAAACGGAAAACCTCCTGTTTATCAACTATGCCAAGGACTACAATTATATTTCAATATTAAGATTTTCATTTTAATACAACCAACCAATTCAACTCGTTAAAACGCCTCATCAGTTTGACCTACTCCACTCCCTTTTTTTTTTTTTTAACATTGTTGGGTTTAACTAGTCCCACCAACTGGTTCGGTTTGTCAACACAGTGAAGGGCATTGATACACAGACAAGAACTCAACAACAAAGGATTTCACAATATACAAAATGTTCCAACTCTATTTGTCACATACTTTTATTCAAAAAGTACTTACCTATACCACAATTTCTGATCATTCTGAATGGGTTCTATTACTTCTCCAGCCAACTTCTTGTTATCATGCTTTAAACTAGCAATGAGAGTATGTTCGAAACCCCACAACATCCTCGTCAAGCCTTTATTCGGATCACAAACGAACCTGGGAGTAAAAGCAAGATTACAAGTCTGAACAAGCGTACATGTTAAAATCTGTTCATTATGTTTAAATTTCTTCCAGAAACATGTTATCATTATGATTACAGTACAAACAACGGCAAAGAAAACATCAAAAGATATATTCAAAACCAAAGAACCATCAAATGAACTGAATGTAAGATTTTCATGGTGCGGTGTTATCGGTGTGATCATCCAGATTTCTTTGTAAAGCCCTGGATAGCAAATGTTATAGCATTACTACATCACCCGTTTTCTAATTTCTATAATAAAGTCACTAAAGTTTAGTTGAAAGTTTATAATTTAGGGAATCAAAATCTAACTAATACTGGCCAAGTTCCTAAAGTGGAATGTTAACCTTAACCGAGTCAAAATCATTTATAATTTGCATGTCTCGAAATATGGTGAAGTGTCTAGAAAAGGGTAATAAAATTTATTAGCAATTGTCAAATAGGTTACTCACATGCAGGAAGGCTGGATATGTCGGCGGAAACTGCACAAGGAATTCCCAAGTTTGATAGAGCTCCTCTGATAATTCCACACGGAAAATAGAGCTGCATGCTTTGCATAGCCTTGTTGTCAGCCATGATAGAAAGCTCTTCGGATGTTCCATTTTCGGGTGATTGATCAATCGACATGCGTGTAAGCCAACAAAAACGATTATCTTGCAATACAAAGGTACCCTACAAAATAAATGTCAACAGCTTCACTAAACTTCATCACCGCAAACAGTTTTGGTCGGTTTCAGTTCCTAAACATACTCTGTGATTTGTCTTCAAGTTGTCTATCTGCTTCTTGAAGACTTCAAACCAAAAATCCTTGCAGATGAATTTGATTGCTTCTAAATGATCGCTAAAACGTGGCCTCTCTATTGTGTACCTGGCAACGACTAAACTTTGTTATTACGACTTGTAGCATTTGAACCTCGCAAATGATCAAAGCCTGAACATATCAGAATGCATTTCAGCAAATACATTAGGTACTATCATACTTCTTAAAGGCCCCATGGTAAATCAAATGTTGATGTCGAGGGCGACAAATAACATCAACACTATATGTAAAGAGATCATTACATAAGCCAACAAGTTCAAAAATAAATCGGATAGGGACATTGATGGAAAAAGTACTGTGGAAGCCTTTGTACTAGGAGTCAGATTGCATTTTGCCCCTTTTTACTCAAAAGATGAGTAAAGTAGTCCCTACACATTAGATCAAGAGGTAAACTGGTCCTTCTGTTAAAAATTCCATTCATTTCTACTGTTAAAAATTGGCTACTTAATGTCAACACGAGGTACACGTGCTATACATGTCACTATTTGGTTATCACGTTAGCCATACTAGTTTTTAACAGTACAAATAGATGAAACTTTTAATAAAAGAGACCAATTTGCTCTTTGATATAATGTACAAGAACCATAATTTGCCCATTTTTTTAGTAGAGGGGACAAAATGCAATCTGACTCCTTGTACAAGTACCTCTACGGTACTTTTGCCAAACATTGACCAATATCTTATTCTAAGTAACTCCTTAAAACCATGAGATCTTTTCGGTTCATGTAGAAACAAATGCATACAAGTTATGAAGAGTCTTCAAGACTGCAAATCAAAATTACCAAATCATTAAACTTTTATTCTCCATATCATCTATCTTGCATTACATCATCAAACTCAATGAAAAATTGGAATTGCTAAGATAATTATATCAACAGTTACAAGCAATACCGATAATTATGAAAGCCAAGGCAAGGAGTTGCATCCATCAATAGCTACAATCAGAACTCCAAATTAAGTGTTCAGAAGACTAACAAATCATAATACATAAAAAGGCGTATTACTATTACTACAAAACTAAAACTAAGAGCATTCTTTTTCTCACATCATAAACTCACCCAAATTGACATAATCAAGATAGGGTTTTCTGAATTCACTCGATTTAACTCAATCTCAAGTAATGGGTTTTTTTTCTCCCTTCCTCGAAATCCGCACACACACACAAAAAAGAGACATTAAATCAGAGTAACTTAAATTCAAGCTAAAATTACCAAAACACAATTCAAATGGGCTGCTCAGATTCATAAATATGCTAATATTAACTCAATAAAAAAATTTGGGAATTCGGGTATTGATAAGATGTGGAAGGGTTTACCGTTCAGAGAGCTGGTGGCCGACCTGATATCCAATGGCTTCGATCCGACGGGCGGCGAGTTCAGGCTTATTAGCGTAAAATCGGTTGCAATATGTTGAAACCATTTCGGTCAGTAAGCTACCGATACAGCTTTCTGATACCTCTCTCCCCATTTTTTTTTTTCTTTTTTCCTCCAAGAAAATGGTTTAAGCTGTCGTCTTCCTTCTTTAAAAACTATGTTTTCATAAAATTATGAATTTAGTCGCTCCATTGACCAAGTTTGATTTAATTTTGCTAATCGTGTACTTAAAAATCATTTAAGCGGGTCTGTGGGCTAAATTTGATAAATAAATAAAAAAGGGACATTTAAAAAAAAAATAAGGTTTCAACTAGATTTTTAAGATATTTAAAGAAATAAATCGATTTTAAAGAAAGAATTGAAAACTTATTCAGCAAAATGTATTTTTTACTTATGTGACAAGAAAGCACGTCTTGTGGGACGCGTTTTCCCAACTTTAGCCAACAGTAAAATTGCAATAGTCACAAAACCCAATGACCATAAAACAACTAGTTTATTTACTATATAAACCCTAGTCATTTTCTTCATTTTGTATTCAAATTCAATTCTTTCAATTCTCTCTAGTTTTTAATTCTTGATTTTTCATTATATTTTTCTAAAATTCTTGTTATTTTAATTAACTATTTCATATTTTATTTGTTTTAATTTATTTTTATAATGACAAATACTCTTATCCGTTTAGATGGCAACCACAGTTTCGACGTCTAATTGCAAATGGTAATAAAATATTTTTAATATTTTTTTAATTTTAATTAAGTTCATTATTAAGTTGTTAGCATTATTAAATTTAATTTTTTTTTTTATAATTCAAGCCGAAGATCAAATTTTGAAGACGTACATACACAATCTATCATCAAAGTCACGACGTGTAATTGAACGATACTTGCAAGAGGTGAGATTCTTGCATGTGTCTCGTATGCTAGGGGGTGTAGATTGGATCCCGCACTTATCACTGTGTTGGTGAAAAGATGGAGATCTGAGACACACATTTCATCTTCCATGCGATAAGTGTCCAATCACACTTAAGGATGTAGCTTTACAATTCGGTTTACTAGTGGATGGGCCAATCGTTACATGAGATGAAATAGTTGGAAGATAATTTCTGTTATCTCGACGACACCACGAATGCCCTTGAAAAGAACAACACGCCTGAGCATTCATCCTAAGGTTAGTCAATGATGTTCTAATGCCCTATAAGTCTCGAAATCTGGTACATCTAAGGTGGCTACTAAAACTCGTCGAGTTGAAAGAAACAGATCGACTCAATTGGGGATGTCGTGTTGGCCACATTGTACTGAAAGAAGTGTTAGGTGATGCAATCATAAAAAATTAAAATCGGTGGTTGCAAACTCCTTCTATAGTCTTGGGCATGGTATCGACTATCATTTTTACGTCCCCAAGTTGACGCCCTTTATACTTTCCCACTCGTAACAAGGTAAAATTCATTTGATAATATAGTTATCATAATATTTTTCATCATTATATTTTTGATATAACATATTATTTGAATAGATAGAACACTCGCGCAAGTCATGTAGGACTACCAGAGGAGCTCGAAGATATCCAACTACTGTTAGATTAACGATCAAAAGCTGATGTTAGTTTTTAAAATTTTCAATTATATATTATTTACCTAAGGAATTGAAAGTTAATATTATGTAGGTAATAAAATTTATTATTTCGTATTATAGTTTGAATGGATGTCATACGCTAATCTGAGAATTCGAGCATGCATCCCAGCTGAATATTTGGCCAATCCCAATATTTGGCATATCAATGTGCCATTGATAGTTTACGCGAAGGTGGAGATGCACGAATCCGATCGAGTAATGCGGCAATTCGAGTTTAGGCAAACTATTCTTCCATCACCCCAAGACATTGAACCATACAAGGTCGACTTGCGAGGGAGAATTGACGAAGATTGGCCTACATTTCACGGACAATATATCAACATTTGGCGACCTCTCTTGACTACATGTCATGGTTTAAACATCATGGCAAACCATATTTTCTATTTGAGGAGGCAAGGACTAAGCAACGTCGTACTAGGAGGCCAAGACTATAACACCCCGAACCCGTATCCGTCACCAGAATAGGGATTTTGAGAATGCTACAGCAAGTTAATAGAAATAAACAAGTAAAAATCATGATTATTACAATATAAATTCTCAAATACCATAAAGTAATTGACTTACAATCATAACTTACATCTACGAGGCTTAAATCGAGCTTAAGGGACTAAAGAAATAATCTTAAAATTCTCAAGCACTAATTTGAAATAAGTCAGGAAAATATGAAAATTTTCAAAAATAGGGGACACGCGGCCGTATGGCCAGGTCGTGTGGAACGCCCCAGATCGTGTGACTTTCAAAGTTGGGACACACGACCATGTCTCAGCCCGTATAACTCACTGACTTGATACAGAGGTCGTGTAACTCTCTGACTTGATACACACGATCGTGTCGCAGACCGTGTATGGCACACGATTGTGTGGCAGTTCATGTCCCAAGCCGTGTGTACCTAAATGAACCTTAAAGATCAAGTTTACCACTTCAAGATTTCTTGGACACTAAGCAATCCATTTACCAGCCATTAGACCTATTTAAAATGCCATTAAACATACTCAAATCATGCTAAATCAACCATCTTAAGTTCCTAACCAATGTACCCTCAATGATACCACAAGTATACACACTTATACAACAATATAAATCATCAACCATTCATTCATTCAAAACATATAATCTTATCAATTTTAAGCTAAATACCTAACCTTATAACTTGCTAAGTTAATATCAAACATGTATCATATTTATTCCTAGCAAAGCTTACCAAAAGCTTAACCACAACTTCACAAAATGAACTATATTCACCACCAAACCTAGCAACCATGTAACTATCATCACATTAAGACAACATTGATCAAAAGATTAACTAATTACATGTCTTATATATATACATATCAAACGAGGTCATCGACATAACGACCTATTACATGCCATATAATCCAAAATAAACGCTCAAAAACTACCAAAATCAGATGGATAGTGTGACTTGAGTGCTGATCCAATGGCTCGTCTTACAAAAAGATATGTACAAGAAAATGCAACTAACACAAGTAAGCTTTCAACGGACAAAAACAATAAATCTTATCGGAGTAAATATAACATTTTAATCAAATATAATCAACAACAAATGTTTCATGTCATCCACAATTGCAAACCAGTGAATTACATAGTTCAATTCAAAGCTCATATAATAATTTTCGGAAAGCATACATGTCCACAACGAAGTCAATTCAAGATGTCAAGTACATGTCATGCCATTCAAAGTCATTAAACAAGTTATAGTACAATAATTTACGACCTGATGAATGACTTACAGATACGAGTACATAAGTAGTCCAATTGAAACACGCCAAACGCTCATAAGAGCTAATCCAACCAATAACAAGCCAAATGCTCATGAGAGCTAATCCAACCAATAACACGCATCGGTACTAAGTGCCTAGCCTGTAGACTATACATCCACCCCCATAACACGTCAGAATAGGATAGTATAACACGAGGGTTCGCAACAAATTCTGAACCTCAAAATACTCAGGAAAAATATGTAAAGCACGCCACATCAATATCCACTCCAATCCCTCATAACATGCCATCATTCAGTTGTACTCTATCTCGTGTTCATCCGGCTCAAGTACCGAAATTCAATATCAATTTCCAAAGAACTTTACATCGTCAATAGAACCATTAATATTCACTATTTCATAACATATCATCATACATTTCATAAAGATATTAAATTACAAATCGAACGAACTTACCTAAACTGAATTGTAATAATTGCAGAAGTTCAAGGACTATTCCGTAATTTTCCCTTTTCCACGTAAGTCAATAGGGTCTTCATCTAAAATATAAAATTTTCCATTTATTACATTATATTTCATATTCCAATTAATTAAGCATTTTATACCCTTTTATTTTCAAAATTTACACAATTGCCTTTGACTTTTACAACTTATGCAATTTAGTCCCTTAACCCGAAAATAATCAAATTAACCATTTTTTCAAGTCAAAAGTTATAGCCAAATAATATAGGCCTTAAATAGTCCCAATTATACCTCTAATTCACCATCAAACCTTGAAATTTTGACATTTTAACAATTTAATCCTTAAATAAAAAAACTAATTAAAATTACTTCATAAAACAACCAAATATCACAATCAGAACTTCAAACGCATAATTATCATAAAAAACAACCAAGGTTAATCAATGGAAACTTCAAAAATTTTTAACATATTCAAAAATGAAGGCACGAGTTAGCTGGACCTAGTTGTAACGATCTCAAAAACATTAAAATTACTAGAAACGGGTATCAATTTCACTTACATACATCCATAAAAAGCCACCGAACCTTCAAGCTCTTGAAAATGGAGGTTTCAGCCAACAAAGAAGAAAAAATGAAGAAAAGGATTGAATTTTCATTATGTTTTAAGTTAATTTTAACTTATTTACAAAATTGTCATTAACTAAATTTTCTTTCAATTTTTTCTTTAATTTTCACTTCAATACCGTCCACTATCTTAAAATAAGGTCTAATTGTGTTATTGGCCCTCCCACATTTATTAGTTAAGCTATTAAATCATCTAAATTCCAATAGTTACTAAGTTTTGCACCTTTTTCAATTTAGTCCATTTTCTTTAATTAGCTATCAAAACGTTAAAAATTTCTTAACAAAATTTTAATACGACTCTAATGACTCCATAAATATTCTATAAATAATATTTACGGGCCGACACGACCGAAATTTGTGGTCTCGAAACCACTATTTCATCAGCACTGAAAAACGGGCTATTCCAAAGACAACCCCACATCAATTCTAGGTTGGGAGTGCATGCCTCGATGGAGTCATCATCAACTCCAACCTTACACGAGGCACTGAGGGCTGCACCACCTCCTGGTCAATATGATTCATATCATTCTGGTTCTTTCACTAACCCCGTTATTTTTACACAAGCACCACACTCTGCACCACTATACCCTGCTTTAACACCTTCTGAAAGTATGTTGTTTGCATCACCTGTAACAACCCGAAAGTCAGAGGTGTCAGGAAACATACCCTTAGGACTCAGTTTTTGCAAACCGGGATCGTAAATATTTATTATTATATTTATTTATTTTAATTACATTAGAAGTGAATTAAATGATAGATAATTTTAATTATTAGTGTTTAAAATTAAGTACAAAGACTAAATTAAGTGGGTGATAAAAATAGTAATTAATATTAAATTTCAAAGTGGGATTAGATTAAGGGACTTATTAAATAAATAGACCAATATTTGTATGTGTTTTGATAGTGGATGATTATGAGGGTATTATATATATTATATGTATATTAATTATATTGAAACAATTTAGATAGTAACTTATACTAGAATAAAATAAAAATAAAAAGAAAATGAAATGAAAATGATAATAAAATAAAAGAAACAAATAGCTTAGTGGGGGAAGAGAAAAACAAATTTAAGCTTCATTATTTCTTGCATGCCAAACTTGGAGGGGGAAGAAGCACTTTTGGCTTTAATCTTTAACCCCTGGAACTCAAATTGGTGACTAAAATTTGGTCCTTTTTGCAAAAATTTTATGTTTTTGGAACCTTAAGATCATAAGCTAGATTGGCTATGTTGGAATTTTTAGAATTTTTAATGTTGTGGAAAATGTTATCTTTGAGAAATTTAAGTTTTTGAAGTTGTTTTGATAGATTTTAGAGTTGGAATTCAAGTGAGACTACCTTGTAGAGTGAATTTAGGAAATTTTGCATTAAAGACTAGTTTATATAAAAATTTGCTAATTAAGGGACTAAATGGATAAATTATGATAAATATAGGGATTGTTTTGAGACTATTTATTTTGCTGAAAATTTTTGGTTGAGTTATTAAATTGTATGGTATGGGAAATTATTACTTTAACTAATGATTAAGTTATTATTAGCTTTAAAGGAGTTAAGTGTTATAAATTAAAATATCATGGTGTAAAATTATAAATTTTAAGAATTTAGGGACTGATAATGAATTATATGTATATTCGATTAGCTATGGAAACTAAATGAGGATGAGGTGAAGTTAATTTTTATGTTAAGGACTGAGTTGTGCAGTGACCAATTATTAAGGGTTAAATGTTGAAATATGATTTTATAATTGATTTTTAAATTGAACTATTGAAGTTTTGAGTTAGTTAATTGAATTAGATTATTGTATTTAGATCAAGAAATGAGTAAAGTGGTCATTAACCGAGGGAAGGAGAAAGTTGTCAATTAATTAACCTTGATCACCGGAAAGTTGTCGATTAATTAACCTCGATCACCGGAAAGTTGTTCGATTAATTAACCTCGATCACCGAAAACTATCGTAAATTCGGTAAGTTCATAATCTTTGAACTTGAACTCTATTTATTTAATTTAAATACCTAATTATTACTTTGATATCTTAATTATATTTATATATATGCAAATGATTAAATTATGAAATGAGAAATTGTGAATTATATATATGAAATGTGACATTATGAAATGAATCAATGAATGATTAAAATTTAAATTGCTTGAATGAAATATTATGGAATTATATTGAATGTTATGAAATTCGATCATGGGATATAACATAATTGATTAATGTGAAAGATTTATTATGAATTGATGGAATGTGGAATTATGCAATCGAAATTTTCGGTTTATCCGGCTAGCGCTAGGCGCAACTTATCGTTGGTACATCCAACTAGTGTAGGGCACAACTATTGTTGGTTATCCAACTAGCATTGGGCGCAATCTTTGTCGATTTATTTGACTAGTGTTGGGCACACCATTATACTTGTTTCTTTATCCGACTAGCGCTAGGCGCAACCTTTGTTAGTTTATCTGACTAGTGCTGGGCACATCATTATATTTGTCGGTTTACTAGACTAGCGCTCGGCGCAACTTTTGTCGATTCGTTTGACTAGTGCTGGGCACATCTATTGTTGGTTATCTGACTAGCGATGGGCACAAGTCTCTATTACGGTTTATCCGTTAAGCACTGGGTACCATCCATTAAATGACTCGTACAAATCAAGTATAATCAAAACATTGAAGAAGATTGGTAAATAAGAATTATTAAGCAATATATATAATTATGTATACTCGGGTTGAATTCAATGATAACCAAATTGGATTAAACTTTATATGAATTAATTTATGAAATGATGCTTATTAAATGAAATTGTAGCTCTTTGAGTCAAGTAAAGTATTCGTTAATTGATCGTTACCTTATGTGCAGGTTAGGTGCCTACTTTTGATTGACATTTTAGCATTCAACATCAATTTCGAACTCAAGTTGGTGATATATTTCTTTTGTGTCTTGGCATGTACCTAGGTTGTCAATATTGAGACAATGATCTTTTTATTATAGTTAATTCTAGTGAAGGTTACTTGTATTGAATGTAGTTCTATAAGTTGTGAATGAAGTGTTACTTTAAAACATAGTTATATATAGATGTTTGGAGTTATTTATGTAAATGTTTTCACATGGTGGTTATTCTAGTGAATTGGTCACTTTGGTATTATGCTATTGATGTGCTTGAAATAGTATTAGAAGAGAGTTTATATATATGTAGTCATGTTTATATATATATATATACACACATATATTTGGTCATTTGGTTGATGTTAGAATGTGAGAGCTTGGTTTGAGTTATGTGTCTACTTATCTTGCTTTATTGAATGTTAAATTCTTGTTGAGATGCCTTTGAATGGCACATTGGTTAGGTACATGAATTGTAGGATTTTGATATGTATGTGTTTTTTTTTTTTTTGGACTTGTTTGAGGACAATTTTGGTCATGGTTTTAATATGGTTTTAGGTTTGGCTTGGGAACCAAGATAGATGTAAAAATTACATTGTTTTAGAAGCAAAATTTGGTGCACACGGCCGTGTGTCTCACATGGTCTATCCACACGGTTGTGTATCATAATGATTTAGGTGTAGGTTACTCATGGCCGTGTGACCTGACATTGAATGCACATACGGGCTGGGACACGATTTTGTGTCTGGATTTCGAATGTTTACATGGTCCAGGCTGTGACAGACGGCTTGGCCGCACGGTTATGTGTCCCCTATTTTCAAAATTTTCAACTTTTTACTAACTTTTCTATTTTGTTTCGAATCGACCCCAGAATGCTTTCAATCTATTTTTAGGGCCTCGTAAACTCGATTTAAGGCCTTAAGTGTATTTTTGTTATAATTGCAATGTGATTAATTTTTTATATTCATGGTTGGATATTTATGAGTAAGTAATGATAAAGGTTTAAATTAATGTCGTAATATTCCGTGACCCAACTTCAGCGATGGAGATGGGTTAAGAGTGTTACACCACCTTTGTCCCCAGAACCATATTACACACCAATGTTGACAACAACACCGACATATCTGCCACCTTCGATAATTCTAACATTTTATTTGCAATCGGGTTATGCGACACTATATATTTATCCGTCGATAATGTCGCAAACACACTCAGCATCACTGTTCTACCAAGGTGTCCCATCTTCGCAACAACCTATTAGTGGAACGGAAGACATATGATGGCAATGTAGAAGGACACAACACTCAACCACAAAGGAATGAGATGAAGATGAAGAAGGAACTTCAGGTGAAGACAAAGACAAATAAGATAAAGAGCCGGAACCCCAACTTGTACGAAAAATCCATCTCGCAACTGACACACACCATGTTGTGGCACACCTTTGGCTCGACGACGCCAATGATTTGATTTTTTAAAAGATTTTTTATGTAAATAATCATTTAATTTGTATTGTATACATTTTTTCAAAAAACAATGTATTTGATATCGATAATATATACTTATTTTTTTCAATCTATGAAAAAATAAAAAAATTGTTTATATTTTTTTGTATTTTACATTAATAATATATTAATATTTACAATTTACGAAAACATGAGAAGCAATAAAAAATAAACAAATTGTCTATCAAAAGAATGAATAAATGTGTTAATGAGGTATTGTCCTTAATGTTTCCCCCCAAGTGTGGACATGTTGGCCTCGTATGCCTTAGGTTCTTACAATAATTGCATAACCTCGGTTGGTCTATCCTCTCCCAAATATCTATATTGTTGCGTATCTAAGTAAAAGTCAATCAACCTTTTGACTTGTGATGTAACACAATATTTGGTACCATTTCGAAAGGAGCGTTCGGTATAGGTGACCATATACTTGGGAATCCAAATTTCCATATGTTATATATGTGTTCTAGTTTGTACACTTCATTAACATAACTCATGCAATCTAGTCATGCCGAGGCACATGCAGCAATTGCATGTGCTCATGGAAAACAAAGTGCTTGAAATCTCCCATAGTCGCAGGTCCATCATTTTAGGTAGACATGGTACACTTCCCCGATAATACCTTGGTCGGGTCTACTAAATTTTGTAACCTGAAATGATAGGTTTAAGTGCAAGTGGCACACTATAGACATAGAGTTCGCTCTTTCTGCATTTTCTCTAATTTCTTTCATTACATCCTCGTACCAAACGTGATCATCCTTTATCTGTTCGAAATATTTTTTTGCTCGCTTTGGAAATAAGGCTGCCAAATGGAAATATGTCTCTTTGACTTCCAAGGTTATCAACAAATGATGCACCCCTTTCAATATGGAATTTATGCATTCTGTTAGGTTAGTTGTCATGTGCCAGTATCATAGACCTCCATAATACAATTGAGTCCACAACTTGAAAGGTATGTTTTCGAGGTACTCTGCACTGCATTCGTTAATAGCCCGTAACGTCTCCAACATTTAATGAAAACGATATTGGATGAGCTCATACCCTGTAGAAGAAAAAAAAAATATGTCCATGAATGCAAACACTTTTTCATGTTAAACAATGAAATAGGAAATAGTGGCAACTACATACCCATGTTAATAACTTTACTCGCTGAGCATTCAAATGGTATCGACCCATATAGTTAAACCCTATATGTCGTAGACAATACCTATAGTGTATATAATCTTAGAGGCTTCCATGTCGTTCAATTGCGTTCTGTATTTTGTGTCCCCTATAAAAAATGACGCATATATCGGGTTGCAGCACAACATGCCTTTTTTAAGTGAGTTAAGAAGAAATCTCAATCATTGCAGATTCTATCAGCGTTATTGAAAAAGTTATTGTCAAGAATTTACAATTACCATCCTTTTCACAACCAACGACAAGCAATACTCATATCTCTCGTACATGAACGTGCCATCAATTTGTACAAGTGGCTTACAATACCAAAATATTGTTCCGCATTGCTTGAAAGTCTAGAAAAAATGATAGAGAACTCTTTTCCTATGGACCAAGTGATTACGGAAATACACAAGCTCCGTTCTCAGATTTGTTATGGAACCTGGTATGTACTGTTTTAGTACTTGACACCATTTCCACAAATCATTATATGATTTCTCCCACTCGTTATGCATATTTCCTACAACGTTTTGTTTCTCGAGCCACGCCTTGTAGTACAATAGCATGTATCATATTGAGTACGGATATTGGCAATCAAAATCGGCACGGGAATTCTGGGACTCTCTTTCATCATAGGTAATATAATGTCGAAGATCATGTTATAATCAAACCTGGAATGATCCTATGTCATACCTACAAAAACATGAGTTTTTCAAAATGAGAAAGTCAATATCATACATAGCGCCAGAATAAAATCTCGGATGACCATGTTACGTACCAACAACAAAACAAGTATATAGAGCGTTATATTTCTTAATGGTCCAAAACTATGTCTTCTTTCTCACAGATGCCATGATTTTCCATGAACATCTGTTGTCACACATTGCGCGCTAGGCCTTGAATTTCTTCGATCGGGATTTTGTAACGTAAAAGTTTACCCCATGATTTATGTTGTACCTCATTGTAGCAACAAAAGCATTTGTTGAGGAAAAATCCATGTTGTAGATAGCCAACATCTAATGAAAAACTCGCTTGGTCCGATTTTCTGTGTGAGAGTTCTGAAAATTCTAATCCACCTTCAGCATTGAGATTGACATTATGCATGTGGGTTGGAGGTGTATATGCCCTCAATTTCGAACGGGTTCTTTCAACATTGTCCAAACCTTTATTGTCAAAACCACCATCTTCTGGTTTTGTTGGAATCGGCTCTGGTTTAGAAAATAATGTAATTTTTGGACCATTCGGCCTGGACTCTCGGTTTGGATCATTATCGAATTCATATCCCTCTTCGTTATTAACCCCGGTTGCATGTCCAGGGTTGGTTGTCCCTTTGTCGGTGTAGGTTGTAAGGAATACATCATCATTTCTTGTGTACCTTTCATTACAACCAAAATCACTTGCGGATTGCCCGATAGTGTCACTTGATAGCATACTCATATAAGTGTTTTCAGCGTAGAACATGGACATTTGCAAGTTGAAATCAAAATCACTAATAGAATGCCGTGTCAGGGTGTCAAAGTTGCAGTTACCGACAAACCCTGATTGTTGGATGAACTGTGCACCATAGTTGAAATCAAGAGGTGAAACCGATAAATGTCTTCCCATTGATGATTTTTGAGATTTCATAATGGGAGCTTTGCAACAATGTTGTGAACCCACCTCGCAACCGTATGGTTGGACTTTCAGCTTCATGTTCTATTTTGACATTAATTGGAACTATTGTCGAACTCGAACCATTTCATCGACGTCGACAAACTTGGTATATAACTCTAGTTTGGATGATAAACTACAGTAATACGTCTGAAGCATTACTCGATTGCCATGTCGCCTCTAACCTCAAATATTTCATATCTAACAGGGTCTACTGATGCTAGATATATATATTTCAAACTAGAAATTCTCCTCCAGCTTCGACTCCCCACTTTTCACCTATTTCTAGACTGGAGCTCTGACAATTGTATGGTTCGGATGAAAGCCAATTTCGTTGTTTGGGCTGATGCAAAAACAACCCCAATTTTGATATTACAAATTTCCCCATCATAATAAATAACGACTTTAACTCGCCGACTCATATTCAACCGAATAACTTGTTTCACATGTTTAAAACAAAAAACATTATATAGAAAAGAAGAGTACTAATTATGTAATAACAACCACAAAACTTACTTGATCTAATTCAATGTGTTGGGTCGATTTTTGAAATTCATCTCTTTAATGTAAACAATCTTATCCTTAATCTTCGTCTGCTCAAAATTTCATTATGGAATGAACAAAATGGGCATTCGTTTTATACCAAATACTACCCCCTGGATATCAAACATGACTTCAAATGGTTCGAAAAGATTGGACATGACAAGACTGAGTGGTTTTTTTAAAAACCGCTTCTTGTTAGAAGCATTTAGTTAAAAAAAACATGTACTATGAGTATCTAAAATTATCTCAAGATTCTCGGAATGTCTGAAAAATAAGGGTAGGAATTATCGAGTTCTGGAAATTTTTCATGGGTTGGGGGTTGGTTGAAAAATGGAGGGGTGAAAATAGGCCCAACCTGTGAAAAATTTCCAGAACTCGAGGATCCCAGTCCTTATTTTTCAAATATCCTGGGATAATTTCAAATACTCGTGGTACATGTTTTTTTTCCATTCTTATAATTTCAAATACTCGTGGTACATGTTTTTTTTCCATTCTTACCCACTAGATTTCCTATATAAAGGGGGTTTTCCTCCCCCTACTCCATAAATTCTCGCGGCCACTACCCTTCAACCCTAAAAAATTCTCGCCTCAATTGTTTTTTTTCAATGTTGAATTTTTTTATGAAAAGATTTATTTGTGTTTGAGGGATATAGTATGCTAGCTTTAAGGTGTGTTTGAGTTCACGATGAAATGGTGGTGCTCGAAGACCCATACATTTCATCTGTCGTGTCAGGATGAAACCATTACCTTAGAAACCCATCACATTACAACTCAGGCTCGGATTTCACGGTGCTTATACAATCACGGGGCAAAGTATAACTATGGCTCTTACTTGACAGATATTAATGTGAGGTCACGTGTTGGAGTATAACTCGAGAGTACAGTTGGCGGTGGTTATACAGTCACGAGGATAGTTTGTAAACCTCATACAGAAGTTTGACATCATAATCGTAGGAAAAAACTAAGGGGATTTCCAGTCTAAACAACTTATTATTTTTCTCTATCTCCATTAGAAGCAGTATCCTTAAACTCTGTCTTGTCCAAAAACTGTGACAGAGTTGGATGGAAGAAGACCCTCATGGGGGAGTGACTGTGGCATTGAAGAAAAGGTAAAGGTCCTTTCGGGGAAACAGTGGTTGCTGTGATTAAAGAACTCATTAACAACTACAATCATTGCCTCTTCGATTCGAGTTTTACATTCTCTCCACTGCCACAACCACTCCTCCTTGAGAGTCCCTTGCATCCAACTCTCTTACAGGTTTTGAATAGGGATGTTAATGATACTGCTTTTAGTGGATATGAAGAAAAAGATTAATTTGATTTTATTGGAAATCCCCTTAGTTTTTCCTTATGATTATAATCTCAAACTTATGTATCAAGTTTACAAACTATCCTCTTTTGATGAGATGAAACTCGAAGCTGTGACCACATAACCATTGTCAATCGTGCTCCCGAGTTGTACTTCAACCCATAACTGCAAATTAACATCCATTAAGTACGAGCCTTAGTTATATTTCAACTAGTGACCACAGAAGCACCATGAACTCGGAGCCTGAGTTGCAATGTGATAGGCTTCTAAGGTAATGGTTCCATCTCGACACGACAAATGAAATGTATGAGCCTCTGAGTGTTATCACATCACCGTCAACTCAAATATACCTTTAAGCTTTCACAATGTCTACCTCAAACACAAACATAAATAAATTTGTCCCCATAAATTTCCAACATTAAACCCTACAAAAAACAAAAACCTTAAGCCCTAAAAAATTTTAAAACCCTAAAAATGGTCGAGGAGAGAAAAAGTGAAAGTGCGTCCAGTAGGACATGTTTTCACTTCTCTCTCCAAAATCAGTCTATTTCCTCAAATATCCCAGAAATCAGTCTAAAACCTTAAATTTTTTTAAAATAGCCTTTTTTTTTTTTATCAAATTCGACCCTAGTCTTTATGCATTACATAAAGATGCTCTATTTAAATTGTGTGATTAAATGTTTATTTTAGTAAAACACAATAATAAACTTACCCCTACATTTGTATACTTTTATTCAATTTGTTCCTTATTATTTTATTTGGAGCAAATTGACCTCAACCTTTCATTAGCAATGCTCTATAACAATAAGGGTTGACTAAGGAGCCTTAATTAGAATCTTGAGCTTCTAAGTTTTGCTTAATCTAATAATTAACCCAACAATCAATCTGTCTTTCTTTTTTTTTTTGAGTTTGAGATGAGATAATTATTTGTTATATTAATGGTGAAAATTTTAAACTTCACAAGTAAGATTGATATTTTATTATGTGTTTTTAAATTATATTTTAAAAATTAAAAACTAAATAAGATGTAACAAAATTTCAACCCTAGTTATAGAATATAATTTTTTTACCACTTATATCCAAACAATTACCCTATGAAATAATGTAATTACATAAATAATTTTGAGTTAATGAATGATATAATGGTGGATGCAAAGGGTTTTAATTTAGAATATACTTTCAGTGCGCATTGAATTTGTTCCATTGAGTATAGTTCGATAATAAAAGTTAAAACTTTTAAAATGTTTGAAAATGAAATAATTTTTTTTTTTTGTAAAAAAATGAGATATATGAAAAATATGTATCATTTGTGTAAATGGAACCATCATTGAGTTTTCATGTAACAGCCTGATTTAGACCCTAGTTGGAACAGTGGTTTCGGGACCCCAAATCCCAGGTTAGAAAAATATTTTAATATTATTTTTAGTGTTTACAGCATGTGATTAAGCATGTGTGAAAATTCTGTATGAAAATTTTATCGTTTGTGTGTCAATTTGCGAAAAAGTACTTAATCGCATAAAATGCAAAAGCTGCGTGCTAGTTGTTAAAAGTGCTTAATTGTCATGTCGTATTAAATGAAAGGTCCTTATGTTGATATTAGACCATTGATAGTGGATTTTGACATAAATGGCCATCAAATGAATGAATATATAATGTTTTAATTAAGGGTAAAATGGTAAAACATGAATTAATGAATAATAAATAAAACAAAACATAAATTAAAGGCCATTATCATGTTCATGTTGCCGAAATTGCTAAGGAAAAAGAAAAGAAAAAGAAAGCTAGGGTTCGGCCATTGATAAGCATAATTGAGGTATATTTCAAGCTCGATTTTTAATGATTTCTATGTTTTTATGATCGTTGCTTATCATACTATTAAGCCCATGCTTTAATTTTAGAATTTGATTAGCATACTATCAAGCCCATGCTTTAATTTTAGAATTTGATGATGATTTTGCAATGTGTCATTGATGAATTCTTAAGCTTTGTGATAGTTGATGATGAAATATGAAAGATATGTGATAGATTAACATATTTTGTCTTTGAATTTTTTATGAATTTGACTATTTTGGGCTAAATTGTGAAAATGAGAAATTGAGGTACTAAAATGTGAAATAAATGAAATATGTGGGCTTATATGAGCTAGGGGAAAATTCGGCTAGGCATGCGTGTAATGAAATTATGAGTATTTTGTGATTTTATGAAATAGGGACTAAAATGTCAAAATCTGAAATACGAGGGCTATTTTGTAAAATTCCCTAAATATGTGTATTTGGATTGAATTGAATGATTTGATGAATGAAAGTGTTAAATTTGAATATGTATAGATCAAGAAAAGAAGAATTCGAATTTAGATCGAGGCAAGAACAAGGTGCTCGATTAATCGACTTGTATCGTGTTTCTACGTCCGAGGTAAGTTCGTGTATAATACAAACTGTTTAAACAATGTTTATTTATAATGAAATGAATAGAAATATGATTTTTGAATTAGAAATGTGAAATGAGAAATCAAATAAATGTAGCACTATGTGTACGTAAATGGTTACTACGATGAATTGCACTAAGTGTGTGAGATGAAGAAGTGAATTGGTTATAATAGTTGGCACTGTGTGTGCGATATTGAGATATCTTCAATCTAAAGTGAGGGCGCTAAGTGTGCGATACTATCTTAGCTTCGGCTAATTTGAGTGTGCGGTACTATTGTAGCTTCAGCTAATTAAATGGCACTGAGTGTGCGAATCCATCGAATAGTATAAGAGGATTGAACGAATTATGGCTTCTTGCATTGAGCGGTAAATGTGATAAATAAATACGAGATTGTACAGGTATGTACGGAACCTATGTAGTTGATAATATCATGTATGATTTAGATGGATGATTATGTGAATGATTGATGAAGAGAATTGGTTTGAAAGGCATTATGAATGCTTGTGCATAAATCTATAGATGTGGTATGAAAGTGAATAATGGATATGAGTGAGATTAAATGATGATACAAATTGATCAATGTGTTAGTTAATTTTACATATTGAACTTGAATTGTTGAATTAACTGTGTTATATTACGAACTTACTAAGCTTTTAAGCTTATTGTGTGAAGTTTTTCTCTGTTTTACAGTGTCATTAAAGCTAGCTCGGATCCGGGGATCGTCAACGACTCAACCACACTGTCAGCCATCTATTTTGGTACTTTTGGAAGTTATATATTTGGTATATAGCATTATAGGCTAGTAATTATGGAATGTTTTTGAGATATATAATTCTTGCCATGTGATAGGCTTGATAGTTAAATGACTTTTGTATGTGTTTTGGATATGTGAAAATGATAGTTATAAGGTGAATATGTGATGTTGTGTGAATGATCATTTTGGTATGTTTTGGTGATATGTAAGTGGTATGTTTCATGCTTGAATTGGTTGATGGGAATGATGATTAAAATGTATGGTTTGGATGCATTTGATATATGAATTTGGTATGGCTTGATGCTTGTAGGAGTGACCCAAAATTTGGGTGGCAATTTGGCCTTGCAAATGGCCTATATTTGCCCACACGGTTGAGCACACAGGCATGTGTCTCGACTGTGTCTTTTAAGGTTGCATTTCGAAACAAGTCAGACTCGCACACATGCCAGACACACGGGCGTGTGACAGGCCGTGCGATTTAAGTCAGTGTTGCCCACGGGTCAAGCACACGGGCGTGTCTTCGGCCGTGTGAACAAGTCAGTATGTATGCCCTGTTTTGCCATGGCTTGGACACACGAGTGTGTCTGAGGCCGTGTAAGGCATACGGCTTACCCATACGGGCGTATGACCTCTGTAACTTTGAAAAATGTTTGATTTTCGAAAAACATTTGTATGTGTTTGGTTTAGTCCCGAACCCTTCCTAGTGCATGTTTAAGGTCTCGTAGACCTCTTGAAGGGACTCTATGTATAAGATTTGTTATATTATGATGATAATGTATTTATGTTTGAGAAATGAATGTAAATGTTCCGTTATGTCCAGTAACGCTTCTTAGCCCTAGACCAACGATGGTTACGGGTGTTACATTTCATCTAAAAAATGGCTACATATTTTGGTATTTTAAGGATGATTTTACAAAGTTGAATTTATTTGAGGGTTAACATAGGAGATTATTATAACTGAAATTAGTGAAAAAAATGGTGTAAAAAAACGGAAAGCTCAAGCCAAGTCAAGTTCAAATTAAAGTCTTTTTCTACCATGATATGAAGCTATAGCTATTAATTATGATTTTTTCCATGATCATGAATCTTCGTATGTCTATTTAATGTTGTTGATACAAGTGTCAACAAGAGAAAAGATAAATATGAGGATGTGGTGGTGCAAAGAAGGTTGATTCACTTAATCAAGTGGAGATATAGAAAAAGTAGGTAAGGCAAGAAGGTTAAGAGGGTGTGGAAGGTTCTTTTAATGGACAGAAAAAGTGTTGAAAATAAGTGAACAGGATGTGCTGGAAGACAACGAAGAGGAGGACTGGATTAGATCCAATAATACTAAGCGCAGCGGCAAGTGGTGGTTGGTAAAGGGGAGAAAAGAAAATGTGGTTGACAATAATGCTAAGTAAAGAAAACAAGTTGAGCGAATTTTAGAGAAAACATTGAGAGCTAGAATTATAAAGTGCCAAATGTCAGCAATCCAGGCTCAACGATGCTTGTGTACTTCTTTCACTAGTTATTTGGCATGTACCTAAGTTGATTCAAGTTTGGTTTGCATTTAAATTCATGTATATTTTAAAGTTGGCATGTTAAGGTGTAAATTTGGCCAAGTGATATTATGTTATATTTTGATGATACTATGTTTGGAAGTCCTTTGTTTAAATATGTTCTAAATTGGTATGAATGGTTGAAATGTTAAGGATTAGTTTATTATATATGTGTGTGTATAAGTTTGAATGAAATTGTATTAGTTGTTTAGGTTATGAATGATAAGGCAATGATTTAATGTGTTTAAAGCTTTGATGTGTTTAAGTTAGTGTTGGAACGCTCCAAATAATAGTTATTCTGTAACACCCCTCACCCGTATTCAAAGCCAGAATAGGGTTACGAGGTATTACCGATCAATTCACAACACATATAGCATACATTTAAGCAATAATAAGCATTCATTCTCATAAATCATTCAACCACATTGTCCCTTATAAAGGCCTACGAGGCCTTAAACATGCTTTAGAATGGTTCAGGACTAAACCGACATCATACGAATATTCTAGAACCTTGGAAATTTTTTTCTTCTAAACAAGGGTCACACGCCCGTGTGAATAGGCCGTATGCCTCACATGGCTAGTAGACACGCCCGTGTCTCAGGCCGTGTGAAAATAGGGCATATATACTGACTTGGGTCACACGGCTGACCATACGCCGTGTGTCAAGCCCGTGTACCCTTCGAAGTGGCTACACATGCCTGTGTGCCAGGCCGTGTGCTAGGCCGTACCAAACCTATAGGGTATACTAACTTATGCACACGGCCAAGTCACACGCCCGTGTGCTAGGCCGTGTGCCATTTAGGGGGGTATACTGACTTGTACCACACGACCAGTCACACGCCCGTGTGTAAGACTGTGTGGAGCATACTAACTTCAATTTAATTTCAACACCAGGGGACATACGGTCGTGTAACATGACTGTGTGTCACACATGGCTGAGACACACGTCCGTGTGGACAAAAATAGGCCATTTGCAAGGCCAATTTGCCACCCTATTTTGCACATACCTACATAAGTACAAATGGTACCATTTCAAGGCACAATATGCAGCCAAATCAATCCCAATTCATGCACATTTCATGTTATACAATTACAACCATTTCACTTACTCAAATATAACCCAAAACAACATCAACAATATGGTTCATTTACTATAATTCACATATATGATTCATTCAATAAAACCATTCCAAATATGCATTATCAATTCAACTTTCTTCATTCATTATAGGTTAATATACCTAATTCAAAACAAAGCCATTCACACATCTTTATACAATAACCAAATCATCATCGCAAGTCAACTTAAATGGCCCAAAATACATGTTCATCAAGCATATCAAAATAACTCAAGCCTATACATGCCATATACCATATATACACAACTCGAAAGTACAAAAATAGATGTCCGATAGTGCGATGAAGTTTCTGATATCCCCGATTCTGAGCTAGCTTCGATATGCTATAAGACATAGAAGAAATTAAACAAAGTAAGCTATAAAGCTTAGTAAGTTCGTATGTAAATATGAAATAATCTCGACGTTTATTAGCATTTTCAAAACGAATAACATAATTAGCATTTATCAATGAGTTAACATAAAGTTAAACCACATCGTAACTCATAAGTCCTCAACTTCTTCTAACACGTTACTTGAGCAGTTTTCCGTACATACCTATACCGATACTTATCTATCTCTCGACAATTCTCTTATCAAACCACTTTGGCTTATAAATACTTATGATACAAATTCATCTATTTTCTGATGCCATAGTCCAACTATAGTCTTATATGTACATTGCTAAGGCCCTGCTGTGGTCTTACATTCATATACCATAACCCGGTTATTGTCTTATTTTCCAATTTGCCATAGCCCAGCTATGGTCTTATTCAACAACTCATATGTTTAAACTGTATATTTAAATTCAATATCCCCGAATTCAACTAATGGAATACATACAATCTCAATTCTATCCGTCAATTAAACAAATTCACAATTAAGTTCAATTATACGAACTTACCTCGTATACGGAAATGACGGATCGAGTCGACTACTCGATAACTTTGCTTTTCCCTCGATCTAAATCTGAATTCTTTCTTTCTTGATCTATATGAATTCAAAATTAATTTATTTAATCACATATTCTTTCAATTTAGTCCATATCACACTTTAAAGCACTTTTACACTTTTGCCCCAATTATTTCACAACTTTTACAATTTAGTCCTTATTTCACAAAACACAAAATTCACATAATTTCAATAAAACCCATGCTTGTCGAATTACCAATATACCCCTATCAGCCCATATTTTCTATTTATTTCACATTCCAACCACTCAATTTGCACTTTTCACAATTTAATCTCTACTATGCATTTTCATCAAAAATCACTTAACAGAACATGTAAAAATATCATCAAACTTTCATATTTCATCATTAAACATCAAAGAACACAATAATGGCAACTCTCAAAATATTTAACAGTTTCAAAATTAACGGTATGGGCTAATTAGAATACGAAGCAATGATCACAAAAACATAGAAATCATTAAAAAGGGGACAAAATACATACCTAATTGCAAAGATTAAAGTTTTTGAATCCCTAACCCTATTTTTACATGAAGAATCGGTTGAAGATGATAAAAGATGATAGAAATTTGGCTTTGTTTTAATTTAATTAACCATTAATAAACAATTCACTTATTTAACCTTTAAAACATTTAATAATTACACCAAATGCCATGCCACTATCATCCACTATCAAAATACTGGTCTATTTACCACTTAAAGACCTTAAATTTAAGGTTCTATAACTATTAGACACCTTTTGTAACAGCCCGATTTTGGGCTTAGTCGAAACAGTGGTTTCGGGACCACAAATCCGATATTGAGAAATTTATTTTATTTATATTTTTATGGTCTAAAATTTCACGAAACAATTTATTGAAAATCTCATTCAAAAATTTTGACGTTTGGGCACTCAATTTAGTCAAAAGGACTAAATTGTAAAAAGTGAAAAAGTTGAGTTCTACATGTTAGGGGTGTCCAATTGTTTTGGAATTTTAAATTGGAGGTCCTTAAATGATAATTAGACCATTGGTTAAGTTGGTGGACAAAAATGGACATGGCTGGGTATGTTTCAAAAGATTTTTTTAAGGGGCATTTTGGTAATTTAGTGAATTAAATGAATTAAAAACAAAATTTAAATGCCAAATTTGTCCATCTTCAAGCTTAGGCCGAATTTAACATGTGGGAAGCCATGGATAGGTTTTTCAAGCTTTCCAAGCTTCATGGTAAGTCCATTCTAGCCTCGTTTTTCATGTTCTTTACATTTTTGGAGTCTCGGTAACTTGATTTAGCTTATTCTAGCAATAATTTAACCTAGGGTTCATATTTGGAAAAATACCCATAGGTGAAATGTGTTTATTTTTATGTTTTATGGTAGAATATGAAGCTTAGAATTATGTTATTTTACTAAGCGATTTTAAGTGAAAACGAGTAAAACGACATAATCGACAAAAATACCTAATATACATAAGTGCATGTTAGAGCAAGAATTTGATGTTTCCATAGAATGGAAAAATGATCAGCATGTTATAAAACATAAGAATAAGGGATGAAGTTTAATTTTCAAGCCTAGGCGCAAAATCATAATTATGCAAAAGTTTAGGGGCAAAATTGTAATTTTTCCAAAGTTTGAGTTAGAGACTGTTTTGAGTAGTACATTAATTAAATAAGTGAAATGTGATGTTTTAGACCCCGAAGAATGAGATTTGGACTTAGAACGGGAGGAAAATCGAAAATCAAGAAAGTTGGTAAATTGCCGTTTCTGGATCCGAGGCAAGTTGGTGTGTCAATAATAATGCAATAATGTCGTAATGTATATTTGAAACCTAAATTGTGGTATTAAATTAATTTTTCTGAATTATATGTTTAGTATATTATGTTGGTGAATTGATTTAATAATATGTTTATGATAAAAGGTGACATAGGTGATATGGAAAATGGGTTGAAATGTTATGCTTAAAGGTGTTTTCTATGACTATGGTTATTATGTGAAATGGAAAGTTGATATGTAAATAGTGCATTTATTTTACTTGTTCAATAATTATTTTGCTAGATATTATGGAAATCATTGGGTGATAACTAAATTATGAAAATGTATGGAATGAGAAGTTCTCGATTGAACCTTCGAAAAATCGAGAGATACGGACAATATGTAGCTAGGTCACACGAGTGATAAGGGACTTTTACCGTGTGCACAAGAAAGCTACGAGATGGCAAAATTTGATATGTAGCTAGGTTACATAGATGATAAGGGACTTTCACCATGTGTGCAAGAAAGCTACGGGATAATAATTTCATATGTAACTAGGTCACATGTGTAATACTGTGTGTATACCATGTGTACAAGAAAGTTACGGGTTATGAGTAGCTAGGTCACATAAGTGGTTCCTAGTGTTGGACGCCATGTAGACAAGAAAGCTACGAGATGGAATGGCTAGGTCACATGGGTGATAAGGGACCTTCACCATGTGTACAAGAAAGCCGAATTATGTGTAGATAGAGCTATGTGCTGAGACCACTGAGTATTGGGCGTTTTCCAAAGGGGTTCAACGAGATAACTTACTAATGGTGATTGGTGCGATCATGTTATGAATAAGTGCAGGTGTGAATGTGACCAATTGAGAAATGTGGCAAATGTACGTGTGAGCAAGGGTGCATGTGACCATGTGTGTATGTGCATAATGTGTTTGATATGTGATACGTGATTGAAATTGTGGTAAGGCTGATATGGTGTAAGCGCCACTATGAGTACTTGTAAATATTGGTGATGATTATTCATTTGTATGGCTAGTAGAGAACATGCTTGGTGTTATGTGTGCATATATGGAAGTAATATAAAGAAAATATGGGAGAGTAAAATTTTCAGTAAAATAGATTGAAACAGCAGCAGTTACGTGATTTTGAAAAATCATCATAAATAGTAGAAATTGAATTATATACTGAATGAGAGATGAAATTAAAGCTTATTGAGTCTATTTTCACATAAAAGAAATGGTGTGAGTAAATAAATTTTCTATTATGAGATATTTAAATTTTGGTGAGACAGGGTCTAAATGGTTTCGGAAATCCCCTTTTCCAAATTTGGAAAATCACTAAACATTGTATAAAAATGGTTATGGTGTTTAATTTATATTCTCAGAATCCTTGGTGAGTCTACTTTCTAGAGAGACAAATGGGAAGGTTATCCAAACTCTTTATAATGAGGAATTTTAATTTTAATGAAGAGGTGTTAGAGCTATCGAACAGCAAAATAGGGGAATCTTTAATGAATAAACTGTATTGATTAGCTAAACCAAAAATTTTGGAAATTTATAGTAAGAAGATATGTGAGTCTAGTTTCATGGAAAATTAACAGATCTTAATTTGGAGTTCCGTAGCTCCAGATATAAATAATTTAATGACTGTGACTCGAAGAAATAGCTTAACTGGAATTTGAATAAATAGAAAGAATATGAAAATAATATGTTGTCGCATTGCTTATTATTTTCATGCGAGCTTACTAAGCGAAAAGCTTACTCCCTCCTTTCCATTTCTTTTAGTTTTGTCAGGTCAGCTCAGGGTTGGAGATCGTCGGAGGCAGCATCACACTATCGAGCCATTATCCTTGGAGTATTGGCATATGTATGTTAAATGTTTTCAAGTGAGTGGCATGTATAGGGACTTAATTTTTCTATGATGGATGTTGTTGTGATTAGTCAAATGTATTGGCTTATATTGATTTGTTGATTATAGCCATGAGATGTGGCTTATGATGATTTTGCCTTGTAAGCCTATTTATCCATGGTATGTTTTAATGTCATATTATGTGGTATAAGTGATTAAATAGATGACAAGGCCAAATGTATGTGTGTGCATGTAAAGATGACAAAAAGGCTTGGAAGTTAGCCTAAGTCTTGACCACACGGGTAAAGACACGGCCGAGTGTCTTAGCCGTATGGAGGACACGACTTCTGGCCATGGACGTGTGCCTTGGCCGTGTGCCCTTAAACGGTTGTTGACGTCAAAATTAGAGAGTTACCCGGGCGTGTGACTCTCCAAAGTAAGAAAATTAGTTAAGTTGCCCAAAGATTTTCAAAGTTCTCAGTTTAGTCTCGAACCACCCCGATGTATGTTATAGGCTTCGAAGGCCTGTATAAGGGACGATATGCATGTGTTTGAAAAGTTTTAATTTTGGGCGAAATTTGGTAACCCGATTTTGTACGATTGTAAATGTTTAAGTCCAGTAACACCTCAAACCCTGTCCCGGAGTTGGACACGAGTGAGGGGTGTTACACCTTTAGCTAATAGAATGAACTTTTGCATTTTACTCGATTTAGTCCTTTTTATTAAATTGACCATTTAAACGATAAAATTTCTTGACGAAATTTTCACACAACCACTCAATCATGCTGTAGACATTAAAATAATAATAAACTAAATATTTTGACCTCAGATTTGTGGTCCCGAAACCACTGTTCTGATTTAACTAAAAACGAGTTGTTACATGTTCATTAGGTGTGAATGTTGTGTGATAATTGTTTGAAAACTTCAGGTATATGCAAGCTGGAATTGTCGAAACAGTATAGACGTCGCGACGTCAAACGTACCACAACACGACAAGAAATTACCTATAATGTCATGGCGAGACGAGGAACCCTATTGTCCCGACGAGACCAAAACAATAAGTCACGTCACGACAACAATCTTGTACTTTGAATTCTATGCAATTTAGTCATGATTCGATCTCGATTAGTTTTGGAGCTTTCGTAAGCTCGTATAAGACCCGAGAATGATTCTTATCATATTATTTACTTATATTACTCACCATTTGAATGTCTAATGGTGTGAATTGTAATTATTTTGATCGTAGTTGCTCTGACAATGAATATGACACCTTATAGCTTGGACCCAACGATCGGATCGTGTATGGGGTGTTACATTTGGTGCTACCAGAACTATATAAAGAGTAAATCTTGTTCTATGATCATAAAACTTGACATGGAAAAATCCTATGATAGGCTTAAATGAGACTTTATGTTGGAAAAATCCAGTTTGGAAATGGTTTTCTTGCACAGTGGAAAAATAAAATTTTGAAAATCGAGTCCGTTTGTGATATTTATAGCAATAAAATTTTCTCGACAACTACCTGTGCTTTAAGCGAGACAAATCCTTGACGTTCCCAGCTTTCAACCGAACGATCTTCTCCATTATTCTTGTGTCATGAACTACTTCGAGTGTGGGCTCGAACAATTACGAATCAAACATAGAATCAAAAATATTTTTCTTACTTTCAATAGGAAAGAAGATCTCTCTCTTATAGAAAATAGTAGAATTTTAGTTCTCGAAAAATAGAATTTATACTTAGAAATAAATTTTGACTATTTTCGGGCAGAATAACAATATCTTAAAAGTTGTGTTTTTAATCTTACCAGTGTCATCTATTTATAGGTAGAGTAAGTGAAACCCTAGTTGAATTAGTATAACACAAATAATACTTATTTAATATAAATAAACTAATCCCCTAGTTGAACTAGGAGAAAGGAGCTACTAATAAGGTGTGTCTCCCCTCATATGTATTATAATGGGGATTCGGGCCTCTCTTGCATTAGGTCAAATTATATGTGTTTCCTGGACTTTTAACTCATCACTTTATAATTCAATCCAACCCAAAATAAATATCATTTATTAAAATAATTTTCTCAACCAAATTCTAATTCCGTTAAAATCATGGCAACTTTACCGTAAAAGAATCTATGAGAAAATATATTTGATTTCTACATTCAAGGGATTCACAACAAACAATTAATTTCATTTTAGTTTCGAACTTCAGTTAATTAAATAATAATTCAAATAACTTAAATTAATTCTCAAGTCATTTCCGTACTTAGTGAGATTTCACATTCATTTCTGAATGTAACCCATTTCTCTAACTTTATCATTGCTATCCATTTATTTTCATTTGATTCAACATGTAAGTAATTTTTGGTTTCAACAAGCTAGTGGAGGGACCAATTGGATATATTTAATTAGGGCTCAAATGATTTACAATTAAATTCCAGCTTTTTTCTTGTTAATTATAAACCCATTTAGTCACGAAGTCATTCCACTATAATATCGTGACTGAACTCTCCCTAATGACATACCATTACGAAAGCTGCTCCATCAGTGTCATAAGTGTGTTACCCTCATAGGATATCTTTAATCTCTTTGGGATAAATATGTTCTCCCAATATGATCATATTTTATCTCATAGTATAGATTACATATTTCTTCTTGAAAACTTAATTACTATCAAATGTTAATTCAATCATTCATTACTAAGAGAAACGACCTTTGACCATGTTTATTTTCATCTATCATGTAATGCCAACAAAAGGATATCAGTTACCCATGTATTGGGCTATGAATTCCACTATTTTGAATTATGCTACATATTGCAAAAGTTTTGGATTCCTTATGTATTTGAACTCAGACTTTTACTTACATCAAAGTATACGAGTCATGCATACATACATAGTTCGTCATCCACTCAAGATTAATGTATGTCACATTATAAACATCACAAGTGAATAAATCCATAAACGGATTCAAGATTTATTCTACTTGGATTTTATCCGATGTACTGCCAGTCCAGTCAGTCACATCTATATCTTTATCTTTTAGGAGTCATTCACTCTAATGCTCAAGACAAAGCATCTCCCTAATTGGACTTGATATACGACATATTACCCTTTCAATCGGTTTGCTCATTTCCAATTAGACTAAGGACATGTTTAGGTTCATCTAGCAATAGAAGTTGTCTTTCCGTATTATGATCCGACCATGTAATACTGTTTAGTATTAATTAAACATTAGATAACCAGTAAGCTAATATTTACTTTCATTTTATTTTGCATGCAAAAACCATTGATGGCAATATACAAAGGGTATTAATGTAATTCATGAATAATTTTATTCAACCAATCTGTTTGAAAAACATGCAAGTGTATATAGATGAAAATACTACACTTAGGGCATCAAATCCAACACTTTATCTGAAAAGTTTTTCACTACTTCAAGTTTCAACTTAGATAGACTGACCTCATCATTAGCTACATCTCCACCACTTCCATTTCCATTCTAGTGAATAGGGGCAAATTATCTTGTTTTAAACCCTCATGGGGTATTAGGCAAGGCAACCCTCTATCCCCTTACATTTTCATTTTATGCATGGAATATCTGAAATTGCAAATCATAAAGGCAGTTGAAAATAATATCTGGAAAGGGATCAATACTTCCAAAAAAGGTCCAGTTGTTACCCATTTATTTTTTGTTGACGATATTATTTTGTTTGCCAAGACAGATAATAAGTTGTTGGATACCATTGTAAATATCCTTTTAGAATTTGGATAAAAAAAAGTTAGCCTCTGTAAATCCAAAATTTTGTTCTCTAAGAATACAAATTATCAGACCAAGGAGATTGCAATGGTTAGACTGGTTTCTAAAGCAAGACTAATCTAGGTAAATATCTAAGTTTCCCAAGCCATTTGGTTTGTGACAAATTATCAGACCAAGCCATCATGGAAAATGTGACAAAAAAACTTAGTAATTGGAAAAGCAATTGTCTGTCCAAAGTAGATAGACTTGCCTTCATTAAATCAACTTTAGCTTCCATCCCTAACTACTATATGTAGTGCAAAAAGCTACCAACTAGTGTTTGCAATGAACTGGATCGGGTGAGTAGAAATTTCCTTTGGGGAGACACTAAAGAACAGAAACGTATCCACCTCCTTAAATGGGAGAGTATCACTCTCCCTAAAGACCAAGGTGGCCTATGACTTTGGCCTACACAAGTGAAGAACTATTAGATTTGATTTACCAAGATTTTGATATAACAATATTTAAGATAATTTTTTATATGTATTATATTTCCTAAGTCATTTGGTGAAAATATCGTTGAAAATTTTCTCAAACATTTTCAAAGCATTTTCAAATACTTGTAATATACTTAAAAGAATGTTTAAATGTATTTCAGTTTATCTAAATATTTTTGGGTTAATTCCAAAGTCTTCTAAGGTGTTTTAAGGTTTTAAAATTTTTTTAAGGGACTTTGGTATGTAAGTCTCGACACATACGACTATATGTCTCAAGACATGAAAATTTCAAAGCAAAAATTTGCCTGCATGTCTTGAGACATTGGGTAGTATGAGACATTTGAAATAATGTTATATCTCTAGATATAGCTTGCCAACATCTATATAATGGCTATTTTTCAAACTCGTCTCGAGAAATCTTGCCAGGTCTCAAGACATTATGTGCAGGAACAATTTTCAGCCTGAAATTAATGCTTCCAACGAATAGAATTCATCCCCAACAATCATTAACATCCACAAACTTGTTCCTTGATATAAATACACTTCAAGAACACTTCGAGACACAAGAGAGAGATATCCAAGCATTAAGATCAAGAGAGAAGTATTCAAATATTTATTCTTTCATTCCTCTTATAAATATTCTCTAGGAACTTACTGTTAGATCTTTTAACACTCATTTAATTTCTTTGAGAGCTTAATTTTTCGTAAACACATACTTTTAGTTGAGCCATAAAAACTAAGAAGGGTTCTAGTTTAGCCATAAAAGATAAGGAGAAAGGTTCCTTCTAAGCCTTAAGAAAAAGATAGTGTTGTAAAGGTTATACATTCTCTTTGAAAGGTATTAATTCTAATAGTGAATTGAAAAAATCTTAGTGGCAGAAAGCTAAAATAGTGAAGGTAAATAATTGGAGCCAAACCACTATAAATTGAAGTGCCCGAAGCTTTTTTTTTTTTCATTTTTCTTATCATTTGAAAAGGCTTTTTAGAGCACCCCTGTACTCATTGAAAATGAGGAAAAGGACTACTTATGATGAGAATTATCTTCTAATGGGGAGTTCAATCTCAATAGTGGGTGTCAAAAGATAATGGGCATTAATGAAGCAAACTTGAAAGACGCACATACCAATTAGAATTGGGTGTGGAAGGCTCGTTTACCCATGAAACCCTACCAACTTTAACTTTTCTCAAAAAAGAGTCCTTGCCTTGAATGATTTATGCCTATGTAGAATATAATTGGAGACTACTAAGCACCTTTTTAAATCATGCGAAGTTAGAAGGGTTTGTTGGAGAACTCTTTGCAATAATGGTTCGAATGTAATGCAAGAATCACTTGTATGGAAGGTTTGGCTGAAGTCAACTATTGATTCAAAGTATTTCCATAGCACACATCATATCCCTATGCATCTTGTTTTTAGCTTTTATTTGTGGGAAATCTAGTTGCTGAGGAACGCCATTATTTTTTGTAACAAGTATTTATTTTTATTTTTTATTTTTGAAAAAAAATGGCTGGATTATTATTATTAAAAATAAAACAAGACTCGATTCTTTAAAGCCCAGACACTATCAAAACAAAAGAAACTAAAACAAACAATCCAACAAAACCTAAAAAAATCAAGTAACCCAGCCACCCAAATAGGCACTTTCCTTATCTCTAGATATTTGAAAAAACAAAGTCCCTTCAAATTTCTTTTTTGCTTCTTGGAAAACCACTATGTGTCTGCTCTTGTTCATACCGATTCGTCTGAAAGAAGAAAAATAATCTTCAAATAGCTCTTAAGATGTAAGCACCTATGACTGACCTTTAAATTCCTTTTATTTGTAGCTTTTGAAATCACTGATAAGGCGTCCCCTTCTATCTCCACCATAGTAAGTTCGACATGCAGTCCCATCTCAGTCGCCAATAAACATGCCAATGCCTCAACTGCAAACGGTGAGGGTATGTTACCATATAGTAAGCTTTTTGAAAATAGCACCCTACCATTTGCATCTTTGATGATAATTCCAAAACATGATTTGTTGTTGTGCTTGCAATACGCTGCATCAAAATTTATTTTAACAAACTGGTCGTTTGGTGCATTCCATCGTGCTTGCACACTTAACTTTACTGGTGTTTTTCACTAGATCCATCAATTTCTCTCAAATAATTTCTGATGAAATTTGCCGTCTTTGAAGCTGTTTAGTGTTTGCCTTCATGCAGTAGTTGGTCTCCTCCCAGTCCATATAACCCAAAAAAGTACAACCAAAGATTCTCCAAAGGTATTTAGAATTGTTTTTAGCTAATTGATTCACCCAATCTTTAATATGCATATCTGATGATGCTATTGGCCACATAATGCCCAATTGTTGTCAAATCTCCTTTGATTTCAAACAATCCCAAAATACATGTTCCACTATTTTGAAACCATTCGCACATCTAAGGCATTCCGGCGTTCTCATTAATCTCCTGTAATTTAGATTAGCAAAATAGGCAGAAAGTTTTTTTGTAATTCTCCATACTATAATTTTTATTTTGGTTGGCAAATCCAATATCCATAGCTTTTTGTAAAGTGTCGAATGGGAATGATGAGTCCCATTTGTGTTTGCCTTGTGATTTTCTTGTAATAGTCTATAAGCACTAAGCATTGTATACTCCCTCAACCCCTCACCTCCGCAAGCCAGGAAATCTTCATGTGGAAACTGTGTCAAAGGAATACTTAAAATTCATTGGGCCTCCATCTCGACAAAGGTAGATCGAATAATTCATTCTCTCCCTTTCCCCATAGCTGGATCAATCAAATCTGCCACAGTTTGTATATCTTGATTGGTAACAGGTTGTTGAATTTTGTAATTTGAATTCCCAAGAATCCAAGCATCATCTCTAACCAAAACCGTTGTCCCTATACCAATTCTCCAACACATCTCAGACGTGAGAAGACCCTTTGTAGCCCACACACTTTTCTAGGTATACGAAGGTAGATTTCTTAAATTCGACTCTAGAAAGTTTGTATTCGAAAAATATTCTACCTCTAATGACCTCGTTAACAAGGAATTAGGATAATTAATCAAGTGCCAACCTTGCTTAGCAAGCAAAGCCAAATTAAACTTTGCTAGACAATGGAAAGCCATACCTCCGCACGCTTTTAATTCACATAACTGTCTCCAATTGCACCAGTGAATTCCACGTTTGTTACTACTTTTGCGTCCACAAGAAATTACCAATAATCAAACTGCTTTTACTAGAGAAATCATTAGTCAATCAAGCGAATTCTTACTCTAAATTGCAAATTGATTTGCCGCCCTCTTCCTAGATTTGTGCACGTTCAATGGCAGCTCCTAGTTACCGGTGCTTTTAAGCTTAATACGGACAAATCCTCACTAGGAAATCCGGGCATTGGAGGAGATGGTTCGATCATTAAAAATAATAAAGGAAATTGGATAAAAGGATCTTTATACGTATCCCGTTGGTTACTAATGTATGGATCGAGTTGTGGGCACTCAGGGCTGGCCTTTCCCTTGCACTTCAAATGAACATTGCTCATTTACATATTGAAGATGATGCCGAGATTGTTGTTAAAATTATTAACAGCACTCAGTCTAACTGGTTTCTTTGCACTCTTGATAATGACTGCAAGTCACTCATGACTAAATTTAATCGAGCCCCATTTACATTTATTTGCATTCTAGTTAATGACTGCAAGTCACTCATGACTAAATTTGATCGAGCCTCATTTACACACATTTATAGGAAAAGAAACTAATAGGCTGGCGTGACTAGAGAATAGTCTATAGCTCTATTTTATATCGTACTCTTGCTTAATTTATGAATTGCTCTCTTTAGATAATAAAAAAATTATCATTTCAAAAAAATAATAAACGTAAAATATATAATTAATAAATATTCAGTAATAATATTAAAAAAATAAAAAAATATATATAAACAAGTTAAATATAAATAACTCATTTTGTACCAAGCTAAACATGAGCCTAAGCCCGATCCAAACCCACCCATATACACCAGCACAATTTATCAGTAAAAAATAAAGAATAAAATATTCTTATTAATCAATGATGAAACTCGATTTGAATGAATAAATGTATCAATCAACAGCTAATGTTTAGGAATTTTCAATTTCGAAGCAGTTTACTATGGACAAGAAAGTCAAATTGGACCAAAAGTAAAATCCTACCTCGAAGACCAGACCTAAATTAACAATTAGGCATCAAAGCAAAACTTCAAACGTTGAGTTGAAGGTCACAATACTGTAAAGGTAGGTGGTTGCTATGCTAAAATTCAAACCCTTAAATTACAAAGATAAAAGATGGGTTTCATGCAAAATTAACCATGAAAATGGCTTGAAGCATTCATGAATCATGAGACCATTACCAGGAAGTAAAGCACCAAAATTAAGCATTCAGCAAAAGACAGCTTACTATAAATGGCTAAAGCATCCGTTAAGAGACCACACAAAACCAACACAAAACAAGGGTTCTTTTATTTTTATTCACAAACTTCCTAGTTCACATACAGAGTTTGCTCCTAGGCCATTGCATCTCCACTCAATGTATTATTCCGCTCACCAGGACCGAAATTTCACCCTTGCAGACCGATAATACCGCAAGCTACTCTACCACCAGCATTTCCGGTGCTTTTGCTAAGCTCATGCCCCCCCTTGCCAAGGTCATCCGGATCAGCATGGACAACAACCGCTCTTCCAATAATGGAGTGTGGCCCAGAGAGAGGAATCTACCAAAGCATAATACGGTAATTTCCAGAAATGGCCACAAGCATAAGAGAAAGGAAATCAAACATAAGCACTGATGAATAAGGAGTTGAAAAAAAAAAAATACCTGTTCGTCGACAATAGAGAAACTCGCAGAGCCTGGACCACCATAAATAAAATTAACAGTATAAGCAATACAATATCCTTAAACACCAATATTGAGTTGAAATATTTCAACATATTAGTAATGAACTAGAAGGCAAATATTCATACCATCAGCACCAACAGTGACATTTCCTAGATCACCAGCATGGCGATTCACATCTTCAGGAGCACCATGCTCTTTTCCAGCAGGATTGAAGTGAGGTCCTGCAAAGATATTAATCACGATGAATTACATCCAAAGATGCAAGAAATCAATAAAGTCAACTTCCTGTCATTTTTTCCCTTTCTCATTCCAATTCCGTACAAAAAGGAAAAACAAATCCAATTTTTGGACTTTACCTGTTGACATGCAACCATTTGTTGTGTCCCCTAGGGCATGAACATGGAACCCATGGAGGCCAGGCTTAAGACCAGAAATGCTCCCCGTCACTGTAGTTGGGCCTGGACAGCGAAGGAAAGGTTAAATAACTTTGACAAGAAAGACAGAAGTACAGAAACCAAGTGCTATCAGGGTTGTAATCTACCATCTCCCTCTTGAGTGAAGAAAACAGTTCCACTAACACCTTCACTGCTGCTAAGGACAGCCACTGCTTTCACCATTTTTCTATGTGATCTATACTACACAATGTTAGACATGGAAGTAAATGATATTACATAAATAAAAGATATCTTTGATAGATACATTTATAATGATGAAATAAAAAGTTCAAAAAGTATAACTATGATGAACCATACTACTTGCCCCAAATTTTATGCTCCCTGACATGATATATAATTATTGGATAAATTCAAATGCAATCAAACGAATATTTTGTCCCATGTCAAAGAATCCAAATATATGGAACAATTGTGATAGGCAGAACATTACTTTCCAATTGTGATAGCTTACATAAAAGGTTAAAATATTTAAAAGGAAAACTCTTTAACTTTATTAGTTAACCTAGGTAGTTTCATTGTACCCAAATGAGCCTTAACCTTTATTTTGCACTCATATAAGATATTCCCCTTCAATTTGTGCCAAATAAGCTCTTAACCTTCAACTTCAATAAACCCTTAAAATAATTGATCTTTTATTTGAAATGAAATTTTATTTAGGTACAAATAGAAAGATAAGCTCTTAGTTGGTACAATAGATTCAAGAGCCATTCTTAATAAGCATATATAAAATCAGAAGGTAGTCTTTGTTTCGTATCATCACAATCATTTTAAGACCCTTTGCAAATAAAGGCTAATAGTTTCCAAGAGTAACTAATTATAGTCCAATAGCACCACAAATGTAAAGTAATTAAAATTCCCCAAATAAAGATAAAAATTACAAAAGCTAAACATTCACCATAAACTATCATTTATCCCAACAAAAAAGGGAATAGTTTATCCACTACTTTAATCATACAACAGAAAAAAAAAATTAAAAAATAAAAAATAAACTCTCTCAAAGAATACAAAATAAAACAATGAAAAGAAAACCAAAAACTTGAAAATGAATTCAGCACCAGATTTTCTTCAATATGTAATTTTAAATATATATTCTTAATTTTTCAATCATCAACCAAGTTCACACGGCTTTGAATCAAAGATCTTCCAGTTATCCTACAAAGAGGGGGGGGGGGGAGGGGGGGAAGAAATACAAGCAGCAGCGAAATCTAGGTTAAAAAAAAAAAAGGACATCTAGAAAGATCTTCCCTAAAAGCTAAAGAATATCAAAATTAAGCTTAAGATATAGTGAAATAATCAGGTAAATGCTTTAAAACCCTAAAAATCGAAAATCATGACTGTCAAACCGAAAAACAATAAAGAACTTGACAAATTGAGCTACCTCCTTCGGAACTAGTTCTTCTTCAACATATATTTGTTTATGATTTTTGTCTTAAAATTTTCAATCATCAACCAAAAAATAGGATTCACACAAACTGATCAGACAGAATTTTAAAAAAAAAAAAAAGAAAAAAAGAAGAGAATTCTAGAACGATCTTCCATAAAAGGTGAAGAGGAGCAAAATCAAGGTTAAGATAGAGAGAAAAGAAAGAAGCGGAAGGTTTAGAAGCCTAAAAATTGAAGGAGAATATGAAAGTCAAAAGAAGCTTACCTCAGAGCACCCCTTCAGAGTAAACAAACAAATGAGTGTGGTGTTTGTTTAGGAATTTATAGAAACGGGTGGGAATGAGGGGAGAAGGCTTTATGGGCAACTACCCATTTGAAGGTACAATGGGAATTCAACTGACTGCTAAATAAAATATCTATATACGGCCTTAAATAATAAATTGGGAAGCTTTTGTGCATTTGGCCAAAATGAACGGAAGATTAAAAATAAAAGTGATGATAAATTTAGTGGCGGCGGTGAGGCCAGAATGTAAATGATATTAATTTTAAAAAAATGTTGAATTCTTTTTATATGTTTTTCAATAATATTTAAAAATTTTAGCATATTATATTTTATAAAATTTATTTAGATATTTTTATTAATTAAGTATTTTTTTTAAAAATGAAATGAGCAGAAATATTAAATAAAGAACTGAAAACTTTTTAAAATTAAAAAGTTAAACATAATTAATTTAAAATATTTTAAGAAAAAAATAAATACATAAAATTAAAGTAATTGAAAGCTGGTAGTAAGTAAGAAAGGAAATGAGAAAAGGGTAAAAAATAATTTCAAGCTTAAGTAGAGGGTTCAATTAGCAATTGGACCCAGTACATTTCAGCGCGTTGGACTTGGGCTTTTAAAGAAGAGGAGCATGAATTTACAAGCAAGCGAGCAACACATGAAAGCATCTATAACATCAAGAAGGCAAGTATTTGAAATCAGAAGCAAAAGTTGAGCCCTTAGAATTTAAGCCCACACAACTAGAAAGCTAAAGCAGACAAAGTTAAAGCTCATAAGATTAATTATAATAGTTAAGATAGATTATTACAGTTTTATTTTGAGTGGAAGCTACCTCCACATCTTATCTCTCTAATAATCTCAAACACACAAATTTGCAATTAAACCCCTAATTTTTTATTTGATTTAATCATCTGCTGGAGAAGATAAAATTTATACATACCTCAAATTTTATTTGATTTAATCAACTAATATCGATCTCCTGGATGTGAGCAATTTTGTGCCAATCTGCCCCTCCATCTTTTTGGCATCTTCGTCCCAAGTTCAGACGTGCTCTAATTCTCAGTTGTCTAAGTCCGGTAAGATGATCCATTCCCCCTGGTAGAGTTAACAATCTTGGGCATTCAATAATCTGAAGTTTATGAAGGGAAGTAAGATTTTGTAGCCATGCTGGTAGCACCGCAAACTTGTCACAATTTTCAATTTGTATTTGCTGCAAAGTGGAAGAAGATCCTTCAAGAAGCAATTGTGGCAAATCTGTTAACTGAAGGTCTTTGTCTTCTTTCTCTTCAGGTTCCATTCGTAGATTGATTTTTTCGCAGCAAGATATTCGAAGGACTTCTAATTTGGTTAGGTGTTTCAGGCTTCGTGGTAGCGAGACAAGATTAGGACAACCAAACAGAACAAGTCTTCGAAGTGATGTGAGATACTGCATTCCTTCAGGTAAGCATTCTAAGTTGTCACATTCAAACAAGCCCAAGTATTGAAGAGATGCCCAACATCGCAGCCAAGTTTCTTTCAAATGCTTAGCTTTAATGGTTATTTCTACATATCTAAGCTCAATCAAGCTTTCCATGCTGACAGGCAATTGCATCAAAGGAATACCATACATTCTTAATGTTTGCAAGCTCCGAAGCTTATAGAAAGAACTTAGGAGTTTCTGTATATTTCGACAACCAGTCAAATCAAGGTCTCGTAAGTGCTTCAAGGTACCAATGGAATTCGGTAAAGCTGTCAATGGAGAACAACGTAAATGAAGTGCTCGTAGATACTTAAATTTTGAGACACAAAGATTGATAAGAGATTCATGGATAGTCTTCGATTCTGTTGAAAGCTCATGGACGAATACTGTTCGAACATTTTTTAATTTCTTCAAATCTTGCGGAACCTTTAGCAGCTTGTCATCACAAAATGATAAATGTCGAACATTTTCATCAATAACATATGATTGGGAATTCACTGTTTTACACTCTTTTTGTGACACATCTAATGCAAGATCATGTATCAAATCATGCATTTTAAAGGTAAAACCCAAGGCATAATCAGTCTCCTTTTGGATGAGGCACCTCGACAGTAACTCATTCAAATATCGACCTCCAACATCAACCCACTCTTGCTTTTGCTTTGAATGCTCAAGCAGTCCATTTGCCATCCAGAATTGGATGACTTTATCACTATAATATATACTATCCTTTTTGTACAACGACATAACAGCAAAACACCGTTGCAAGTGAGATGGCAAATGGTTGTAACTCAACTTCAAGACTGGTAAAATCTCATTTTCAGCATGATCGAGTTTCCATATTTCGTTATCTCGAACAGAGATCCAATCAGATTCATCAGTTTTCATAAACAAAAGGCTCCCCAAAGTTCTCACTACCAAAGGAACCCCTTTGCATTTTTTCACAATTTCTTCCCCAATCCTCATGAGATTTGGATATTGTCTATCATCACCATCATTAAATGCCCATATTATAAACAAAATCAAACAATCTTCATGATGAAGAACTTTCAATTCATAAGGGCGAATTGAACTCATTATTGAGGCAACTTTCAAACTCCGGGTGGTCACAATGATTTTACTTTGAGACAAACCGCCCATTGATCTTAATAAATCTCTTAATTCAATCCATCTTGCTTGATTTTCATTCCACACATCATCTAGAACAAGCAAAAACTTCTTATCATTCAAAAGACTTCGCAAACAAGTTTGTAAGGCTTCAACTGTTGAATCATCACATTGTTCTCCTTTATTTATAGAGTGAATCATCAGCTTAAGCAATCTAGCAAGATCAAATTCCTCTAAAACACAAATCCATATCTTCAATGGGAAATGTCTATTAACTCGATTGTCATTATACACTAATCGAGTGAGTGTGGTTTTTCCTATACCCCCAATTCCAACAATGGGAATGACAGGAACATCTAGACCCTCACTTGGTTTCATCAACAGATCAATAATGTTCTCTTTATCCAAATCTCTACCAATGACATCCTTAGAATTCACAAAAGAGTGAGTCTCTCTGTTAAAAACATGTCGGTTGTCCGTACCCTGTCCTAGATTAAAGTTATCCCACTCAATGGCCAGTTCGTTTAACCTCTGATTGATGACTTCGATTTTATGACCTATTTTTAAAGAGAAGGAAAGAGGCAAAGAGCAGAAAGCTAAAAATCGAACCTTGAAGGTGATGTTGGGGTGATTGACCACCTTTTTGCGGAGAGCTTCACACGTGAAATCATCAATAACATCTTCAGCGTCGTAAAAGATGTCTCGGAGCTTCCACATAGATAGGCGCAACTTCTCGTTCTGGCGCTGTTGCCGCTCAGCATCCAACAGCACCGCTTTAATGCGGCTCAGGGTTTCCTTGAGCTTTCTGAGAAGGCTTTCGACATTAAACGCCAAGCGAGCTTCTTCTACAGAGAGATGGGCTATTTTTTCCAGGACCCTTTCTGCAATATTGAACAGAAATGATTCTGCCATAATTGAACTCTACGAGCAAAGAAAGAAAGAAGGAAGAAAAGGTAATTACTTTAGGGAAAGCAAGGCAATCAAGCACTCAAAAATGGCTTTCTTTTTCTTTTTCTTGGTTAGCAACATTTGGAAGTCGCCTTTAAGCAAACCTTGTGATTGATAGTTGACTTGAATCGAAATCTCCAGACAAGAGACGCGTATTCCTGTGTTTTTAGTTTTGACTTTTTGTTCCCTCTTTCATGGAACAACTCTGGGAAAGTTCACAACAAAAGAGGGGACTTTGAGGGAATTGGAATTTGTTTATTTAAGGTAAACTTGATATATATATATATATATGCCCAATAGGTGGATTTTTCCAATATTTAGGAGAAGAATTAGATCGATTTTAAAGAAAAAAAACAGAATCACATCCTAAAAAATGTATTTTATTTATTAATTTAATATATTAATTTTTTTAAATTAGATGATTAAATATTAGTAGTTTTGTTTTTGAACGTGGGGTTAAATTTTTCTCTTACTCTTTATATTTATATAAATAAAATAATAATTATATAATTATATAATAAAAATATATTTTTTATATATAGCTAATGACTATCATCATTATCATCAACTATAATATTACAAACAATGGTTTAATAACCATTTAGGTTTCTTGGTTAATAATAAGGAGCTTATTAGTAAGGTGTCTGAGGTTGAAGTTAAGAATGATGTCTTCCAGCTGGGAGGTTTGAAAGCTCCAGGGTCTGATGGGTATTGTGGGATTTTTTATCAGAAGTATTGGTCAATAGTAAAAGATGGTGCTGTGAGGTGTGTCCAGAGCTTTTTTAGAAATGGCAGAATGCTGAGAGAAATGAATAAAACAGAGGTCGTGCTAATTCCAAAAGTGAAGGGGCCTGAGTTGGTATCTCAGTTTAGGCCTATTAGTCTGTGTAACTTTTGTTACAAGATTACTGCAAGGGTTATGGTTAATAGGATAAGACCTTTGATGGGAGAGTTAATAATGTGGAATCAAAGTGCTTTTATTGAAGAAAGATTGATTCAGGATAATTTTGTTATTGCTGGAGAGGTCTTCCATTATTTGAAATTGAGGAGAAGAGGTAGGAGGCATGAGGTGGATATCAAGTTGGATATGAGATTACTTCTGCCATGGCAAAGTTTATTTGGGAACAAAGGGATGGGAAAAGAAAGATTCATTGGTTGAGTTGGGAAAAATTAACTAAGACATAGGGTGATTGGTGGATTGGGTTTTAAAGAATTAAGAAAGTTGGTGTATTGTTAATGGATCTGATAAGCTTTGGATTAGAGTGCTGAAAGGGAGATATTTCCCAAATTCTGAGTTCTTTGAGGCTCAAAAAGGTGCACAAGCATCATGGATTTGGAGTAGTTTGGCAGGAAGGGATCTGATATCATTGGCAAATAGGGAATGGAGAATCAATGAATATTTGGAGAGATAGATGGGTTCCAAGATTAGGAGGTTCTGTTTTTGCTAATGGTGAAGAGGATGTGTCTGGTAGGCCACAAATAATAACCGAGATTACTGATATGGATGGTATTAAGGAATGGCTTGATGATGATGAACAATGTAATGCTATTTTGAAGATACCTTTTTGTTTTAGTGGTGGTCATGATTGTTTAGTGTAGAGTAAATACTCGGTGAAATCTGGGTACATTGTTGCAAGGATGGAGGGTCATAGTAATAGTAACATGGTTTGTCAGCGATCTAGTATATGGAAGGTGAACTGGAATTTGAAGACTCCACCTAAGGTCAGGAGTTTTTTTGTGGAGATCATGTAATAATGCGATTGCTACTAATTTGAGCATGTGAAGAAGGAAAATTATAACTAGCCATTGTTGTAAATTTTGTGGAAATAAGGAAGAGACAGTTATGCACTTATACTTTTTAAGTGTAGTTGGACTGGTCTGGAAGTTCCTTGGGCATCAGATTGTTTGGGGATTTCGAAGGAGACTTTGTTTAATGGTTGTTGCAACTGTGAGAGAGTTTAAAAAAGAGACATGACAAATAGGAGATTATGGCTAAGGTGGGCTCTTTTTGTTGGTATATTGGGAAGCATAGATGTGATGCTTTTCTGGAGAATAAGGGTGTTGATCCAATAAGTACCATCATATTTGCTGAGAATGCTTTTAAGGAATATTGGATGGTTAATGGATTATGGGAGAGTCTGTGTAAGTTGGCAAGAGATGGAGAGGGTCGAATGGAGGATAAATGGGAGAGGCCGCCATTTGATTGGTTTAAAGTGAACTATGAATGAAGTTTTCACAAGGATTCTGAGGATGCAGGAGTTGGGGTTGTTTTTAGAAATTCAGATGGGAAGTTAGTGGATGGTTTGGCCAAAGCTGGGGCTGAAGTTGTGAAAATGAGTCTTAAAATGGTTGTTTGATACGAATTTGCCTCGGTGATGATTCGAGTCATTTAGATTGCCCAATCATGAATTTTAGTAAGACTTGGTTCGTTTCGAAAGGAATGGAAAAGATAGATAATGGCTACAAACAAAGGTCGAAAAGAAAGATAATTAAGCAATAGATAGGGAATTCGGCTAAGGGCAGAGAATGAACCAACAATAAAATGATTGTTGACCTGAGACTCAAAATAGCTCTTATGGGAATTTGGTTTAGGAAAATCAACAAAGAACCTTGACCCGCTATCAAAAGTAATAGGAACCACAGGTATAATGAACGCCACACCAAAGGTGATAAGTTCGGTTTACAAAGGAAAGATTGATGCCACAAGCTATGCTTGATAAGTCAAGTCAGACCCGAAAAGAACTATGAGAATTGGAAATCTCACAAAAGAACATTTGTTCATATAATTTGGCAAAAAGTCTTTTTATAATGAGTTGATTACAAGTATTTATAATGCTAGATAAGGCCTAGCCGAAAAGTCATAATTGTTCAGCTTAAATGAGCTAATAATGAGCCGAAATAAAACTTAATCACTAAGCACAAATTCTTGAAATTCTAAGCCTAAGTAACAACAACTATCAATAAGATTTAATGTTCTAATTTAGCTGATTTAATAAGCTTGAATGCTTAGGTTTCATTCTTGAGCAGCCAAAGAGTTTAGGATAAGCTTTGAATTCTCCCTTGGACAGCCGAATAGACACCAGCAACTTTCATGATATTTTTGGGCACACAAACAGACCATGGAGTGTTCTTAAAGAGGCAATCGGTTATGGAATTTGTAAACACTCCTTTGTCCATTGCCATTCTTGAACAGCTCCTTGGAGAAGAAGAATAAGCAGTCGAATTTAAAGGATGTATAATACTCTCCTTTAAATGATGTAACAGCTCCTTTAACTGATGTATAATGCTCTCCTTTAATTGATGTAACAGCCCCTTATATGTAACCGATTCCAACTGAATAGTCACATTTAACACTTTGTAACAGCCCTTGTTCATAATTGTTTCCAGCTGATTAGTCATCTACAAACAAACACATTAAAAACACATTAAACACATTTAAACACATATTAGACTTAATAAGCTTAATTAATAAACTGTAAATTAACACATTTAACACTTAATTTAATAAACTTAAAAACACATGCAACAATAAATTATTCCAGCAACTAAATTAACTAAGATGAACTTAATTAACTAAGATGAGTAATTTATTCCAGCAACTTAATTAACTAAGATGAACTCAATTAACTAAGATGAGTAATTTATTCCAGCAACTTAATTAATTAAATTAAATTAACTAAACACATTTAATACTTAAACTAAATATTATTTAAGTTTATTCCAGCAAATTAAATACTTATTCTAGCAAATTAAAAAATGAGTTAAAGTTAAGCTAAATGAGCTCGGGTTGAACTAGACGAGCTTGAAGAAGCTAGAATTGAGCTCATTGAGCTGAAATTAAGCTTCATTTTGCATTTGGGCCGTTCGAACTTAGGCCAATTCTGAAGTCGTCGAGTTATTTCAAAACATGATGCGGCCGGGATCGCATCATTGTTGATAAGGGATTTAGAAAGATTATTGTTGAGATTGATTCTAAAGTGTTGATGGGTGATATTAACGAGGGCGGTGAAGTGAGTTTCAGGTGGAAGTTGCTGCCTGTTTTGAAGAACATCTGGTCTTTTAGTAAACAAGTGTCTAATTGTAGATTCAAATTGATTGGAGGAGCTGCTAATAAAGCAACAGATTGGGCTGCAACACAGGGCCGTTTGATGATGTGCCCATGTAATTGGGTCAATGCACCCATCATCATTGGTTTTCATTTTGGAAAACGATAGTGTGCTGCCCTACCTTTATACTGTTAATTTTACACTGTTGGTGAATGTTTGTTGTGAGAAAGATAGATGTCTTCTCTGTATTGTTTCATTTGTGCTTTTGTAATTGTTCATTTTTTGGTTGGATTACATTTGTTTTCAGAAGTGAAATACCCTTTCACTGGCCCAAAAAAAAAAAAAAAAAAAAAAAAAAAAAACCTAAATCTTAGATCATCAATTACCAATACTTTGAGCACGAATAAAACCCTCAACTGAGATATGCAGCTTGATTAAACAAAAAACTTCTACATAAACTACTACGATAAAACGAAATGACACATTTTAAGTTCCACAATTTAACTAAGAATCCCAACAACTTTATTACGAGATTTCCTACATATTCAACATAATAAAAGTTCACACATGATTTCCCCCAAGTTTGCGGTCTAGTATGTGAAGATCAAATATCGGCAAATAAACCAACCAACTGAGATCCTTGTTTTCTAGGCACTTTTCTCACTGCAAAGCTTCTCGATAAGTTCTGCAGCATCTTGAACAGTTGTGATGGATTGTGCATTGTCCTCTTCCACAGTGATTCCGAATTCTTCCTCAAGTCCCATCACAATCTCAACCTGAAACCATACACTATCGATCATAACACAAACTAAAACCAATAATCTTTCAAATTACAAACAACTAATCAACAAAGTATATGCATCTAAAACAAATAGATGGGCAACTACTACTTATAAAAGTAGAACAAATTCATGGTCTCCTTGATCCTGCTTACACTACTTTTATACACCTAAGATGAAAGGGAAGAAAGAAAATATGAAATGGTTATACAGTTGAGAGAGTACCGTATCAAGAGAATCAGCTCCAAGATCAAGAAATGTTGATTCACCGGTGATTGGTTTATCATTGTCTAAAGCTAATTGTCTCCTTACTACTTCACATACCTTATCCACGGTCTCTTTTTTGGCCTGCACAATGACATTTAACATCAAAGAGAGAAATAGTTAAAGATATATATTGTCATAGGAGAGACCAAAACCTATAGAAACGAATATCATTGCATTCATTGAGAAACATACAGCACAGCAGATCTGCAAGCGAGCAGGCATTGGACGCATCGTAAATGAGAGGGTGCTTCTTCCCTGGTTCATAAATGAACCCAATTTCAACCCAGAAACACTGCCTTTAGCCTGTTAAAAGATGTTCAGTAGCATGAAAATCAGCCGATGATTTATATAAAAGAATGGTTCTAGAAGAAACAACAATCTTCAAAGATATCTCAACTTCTTAATCCAAGCAAAATAGAAACTTAAATTTTGCACTTCAACCATAGTCTATTTTAGTGAACTTTACAAACAAAATTCCAAATCCAACATGCCATTAATATTCACAAGCACTCTAAACATCAATAATATAACTGCAATTTTATACAGTGATCTATATCATAGATCAAATATAATTCTATGAAATCATGTTTAACAGGCCACTAAAACAAATCTCCTTAAACTTAAAACTAATGATACCCAGAAAATCTATATCTTCCATCACTACATCAGCTCATTTGGAAGCAAAAAGCAATTCCCGTTCTAGTTATTGCTTTAGTAACTTGCTTGAGCTCCCTTAAGATGCTAAAACAAATCACACTAGATTAAAAATGGATAAATAACCATATCTAATGCAACACCAAATCAGATAAATAAGTAAAATCGTTCATTATTTTCTCCGAAGCAATTACAATTTGAGCTTTTTTTTTGTAATTTCCGAAAGCAAAAAACCAAAAAGAAGTAAAAGCAAAACAACAGCAATAAAAATAAATTAGAAACTTTCAGATCTCAGATTGACCAGATCAAATCATCCATGAAAGAAGTAGAACTAACAAAAGTAACAGTAAAGCATCAGTAACAGTAAGATATGGACATTTGATTAAATCAATAAACAAAAAGTGAAATCTGAAAAAGAAGGATAAATTAAAACAACAAACAGATCGGGCCAAAAATAAAACCAAAGAAAGAAACCGGAAAAAAAAAAAGAAAGTCCAAAGAAGAAGAGAAACAAATGCATTAGTAGCTAAAAAGAAAGAAAGATAAAGAGAGTACAAAGGGGCGAGGTTGCATGGAGATGGATGAACCAGCAATAGAAGCCATTGGAGAGAGAAAGATGAAATGCGAAACGGCGGAGAGATCGAAGATGAATGGAGTGGAGTATGAGGGTTTAGGAGTTCGGTTTTTATAGGAGGATGTGTGATATTGAGAATGAGAAAGTGGTTTCTCTCTGTTTGGGGGGGTTATTTGTTGTTTTTGCAAAGCGTGGATTGTGTCATTAGCACCGACTCTGGACGGCACACGACCAAATTTGGCCTTTTTTATTTATGGTGCCGTAATAATTACACGAAAATGTAATTATAATTTTATATTTTATATTATATACGAAGAATTTTAATTTTTTAGATTTTATGTTACATTTGTTTGTAAAAATTATAATTATATAATTTTAAATTTTAAAATATTAATTATTATAAAAACATTAACAATATTTTGAGAAAAAATTGATTAAACAAGTAATAAAATCTAAAATCAAACTATTCTAAATATATATTTTTTAAGCAAATTATGCTATTAATCTCTATATTTTATGAAAGTTGTAAATTTAGCTCATATATTTTACAAAATTTGTAAATTTATTCTTTTTTTACTTTAATTTGATCAATTTTAGTCCTTATACTTTTTTTATTTGACCAATTCTAGTCCTTGTACTTTTCGAATTTTAAAATTTTAATCTTGACTCAAACAATAAAAATTAAATTTGCTTAGTTAAATTTAATTACTAGCCCTATTACTATGCATTCAGTTGTAGATTTGGGCCATACTCTCTAATTTGGTCATTATAAATTTCTATAATTTTCAAATTTTGAAATTTTAGTCTTTACGCAAATGATATACATTAATCCATTAACCGAATTTTTAGTGAGTAATATGTGGAAATAATAATTTAACATGACATTTCACATATGATAACATGTTTGGCGCATTAGATTTTGAAAACAACAAAACTTAGCTTAGTGAATTTAACATATATCAATTGGTGAGGATTGGAACCTTAAAATCCAAAAAGTACATGGACTAAAATTGATCAAATTAAAATACAAAAATTAAATACACAACTTTTATAAAGTACATGGACTAATAGCATAATTTAAACTATATTTTTATGATTTACAAGACTTATCATATTTATGAATAGAAATTTTGATTGTTTTAAAAGATTTATTTTGAAATGAATTTATATAATAATTTGCATTTAGATTATGCTCTATATCCATATTAAATAGAAATAAATATGCATGTTCACACTACAATTTTTTTGATATGGTACACTTTCTATTTCAAGCACTTATACTATCATTTCAGCATTCACTAGAAAATACTATTGTAACTCACATTTACACTATAAATAAATGAAAAATTATTAATTTTATAGAGCTTATAATTTAAAATTATTTAAATGCAATAATATATTATAAAAGAATAAAATAAAATTAAGTGAATGATGATTCCATGCCATACATGTTTCAAACAATTTAATTGTTAAAATGGAAGGATGGCATCCAATGCTTTTAAATGTTAACTCCAAAGTTTAGTATGGAACCATGTGTTCATGCAGTGCAGTTAATGACCAATCTGAAACGGTAAAACTGACATTTACAATACCAAATTTCTTCTTCTTTCTTTACTGATTTTTAGCACTATTTAATTCAAAGGTGTAGGATATATGCTGAAAGTAATATTTTTTTATGTTCTGCGCACCATGGCAAAATAGCTATTCTTAAAAAAGTTGCATGGAAACACACCTTGCTGGTCAGTTGTATTTAGAAAATTTATTATAATTTTTATGAATAATGTAAAAAATAATTTAAAGCATATTATTTTACAAAAATATTAAAACTAATAAGTCATATTATTATGAAAGATGCAAAATAGATACTTGAATATAATATAAAAGGATACAATTATTTTATTCCATAAAGAAATACTTAAATAAGTGATATAATACTAGTAAATAATTTTGCACTGCTCTAAATATATTTCTTTTTGTAAAGAGGTTAACTAAAATAAATCTTCAATTCTTTAATATAGCAACTTACAAACAATAATATGTTAGAAAAAATATATGATTAGTTAATATATTTTTTTCAAGTTTGTAATATTATTATAATTTTTAAAATATATTATTATGAAAATATTTAAATTTCATATAAAATTTCAAATATATTTTTATTGAATTTTTAGAGAAAATATATTTTTATAAATTATTTTAGGGTTTAGGATTTTTTTAAAAAATTTAGGCTAAATAAGGGCTATAGGCCAATTTTATTTTTTTAATTAGGCCTTTAGGCCGATTTTAACTTTAATTAGGGAAATAGGCCGGTTTTCCAAGGTTAGGGCTTATTATTTTTTTTGGGTTAGGGTTTAGAGTATTTTAAAAGTGTTTAGGGTTTTTGACTGAAACGACAGAAGTTCTTAAGTAGTTTTGAGGGGTCAGGGATGTGATAACGTGCCTTAGCACACATACATTTCATATGTCATGGCGGGATAGGACCATCACATTAAAAACCCGTTGTGGGGAAATCTGGTTTCGGGGTAATAATGCTTGATACAATCAATGGTCAAAGTCGACGTGAAGGTCCCAGTCGGCGGCTGTGATGAAGTCACGAGTTCGAGTATAATTGGGGAGGCAGGTGACGGTCGTTATGCGATCAGGAGTTCAAGCTTTTGGATACTCGCAAACAATGACCTATATATACCATACATAAGATTGATGATATAATCATATAGAAAAATTTTAGGTATTTTCGGTGTAATCAACATAAATTTTTTCTCTATTTCCAAGCAGCTGATATCTTTAACCTTTCATTCTTATCCGAAGGTTGACACCAAACTGGACACAAGAAGGCTCTTAGGTGGAGAGCGGATGTTCCGACACAATAAGGTCAAACTCGAGTCGGTGCGGTAGCGATTGTAGTTTTTAATGTGTTGTATAATAACGACAACCGTCGCCGCTCCGAAAGGAACATCACCTTTACTGCACCGCAACAGCTGCTCCTTGCTTGAGGGTCCTCTTGCATCCATGACGGTGTCGGCCTTTGAATAAGAAGAAAGGTTAAAGGTACTAATTGCATGGAAATGGAGAAAAAATTACACTGATTATAGCTAGAAGCCCTAGAGTTTTTCCGTATGAATATGTCTTCAAAGTTTTATATGGTATTTATAGGGCATCATTTTAGGGTATTCAAAAAGATTGAGCTCGTGTTCACATAACGACTGTCAATTAGCTCCCCCGTTATACCCCGATCCATTACCGCATAACGGTCATTGACTGAAACCTCCATGTCGACTTCTAACTTTGACCATAGAAAGCAAAATCATCCCATAACTAACTTCCCTAGGATAGGCTTCAAAAGCAATGATCCCATCCCGACATGATATATGAAATGTGTGTGGCTCAGAACGATATCGCATCACTGACTACTCAAGAATACCTCGAACGTAAACCAAATATTTTTAGCAGCCAAAATTTTTAAAACTGAGAAATGTTTTATAGTGGAGAAATGGAAAGGATTGGAGAGAAATTATATGAATGACGGATGATGAAGCTTAGTATGTGTGAGTCATTTTATAGTCGCAGGGAATGGTCTATTTGCAAAGAAAAACCTTAAAAGCGTGTTGGAACATATTCTAAACATGTTAATGTGTTTAAAGCGTCCAGATTATTCGAAGTGTCATGCTTTTCTGCCCCAGGAATAGGTAATTTGTTAGAGAAAGCTCCCCCAGTTGGGTGATCTTTCTCTAACAAATTTCTTATTTTAGGGTGAAAGGACATTTTCGTATGCCTGTTGAACATGTTATGCAACACCGAATCTCAATGAAATTATATGACTTCTGAACACGTGATGAAAAGTATTTGCACCATACAATATGCAACAAATGTGTGCATTCGTAAACAAAATTAATAGCGCGTATTCTCTTTCTCCCTGTATAATTATCTTATAAAAGGGTGTAATTTTCATAACGTAGACACTCATCAAGTTAATATCAAACAGAATAAGCTTGCATCACAGGTGAGAGTTGTGTGTACTCCTTTGGACAACTCTCTACTCTTTTTTTTTTTTTTTTTGCGTTTATTCATCCAAATTGTGACCGATATTGAAATAAGTCTATGAGTGAAATTCATTATATACTACGACAGTCAAATCTGTAATATAGAGTTCACAGTGGTGTTTGTAGGAGCGAAGTCCGTAGAATTTGCGTTCAATAGTATTATTCAAATGCATGAGTTACGGACCAGAATTAGGAGGAAAGTCGGGGGATTGCCCTAGGGAATAATTACGAGATTGCAATGCAAAATTTTTACATCCATTGACCCCTATAAGTATGAGTTATTTGATGTGATTAGTGAGACTCGTCTCAAGACGGTCATATCATCGCACATCTCAAACGGAAATGTTGTTATTGAGTTATATATCAAGTTCAACGATGCTGATGGATCTAGCCCATCTTCAACCACCATCACGGTGAATACGGGTATCGAAGCTAAAGCAGAAAGTCCTACTACAAGGTTGTGTGGTGGGTTTTCTAGCCGTTTTTAAAGCGGTTACTACGATGTTCCCTAAACATCTATAGGTAGACTCATCGATTTAGCATCAATCTAAACTTTAGGGGTCAGTACCAGTCGAGGTACCAGCATAACCCAAATCTAGAAACTCGAGCTTGACATTAAGTCAGTGCATTCGATTTCAATTTTGGCACTGGGTCAATGTCATAGGGTGAAAATAGTTATATCGGGGGATCATCGATGTACACCGATCATCAACTCGTTGAATATTCTGGTGGGCACATAAGTTACAGAAGAATCGATAACCTACACCTTTCGACGGGGGCTGGTGAGGGTACGTCTAACACCGTGCTCGAATGTGACAATGAAGGCGCAGACGAGGAAGGGGATGCAAATAAGGAAGAAAGGGCTGCAAATGCAAACAAGGGGGAGGAGTCAGAACCTGAGCCAATCTGGCAACGACGTCCGGATGGTTCAGAAATTGCACTATTTTTTAAACTGGATCCTATTACAACGAAGCGCAACCTTGCGAGTTTGATGATGACGCCTCAAACAATGCTCTAGATCCAGATATGTGATTTAAGGCATATGAACCTCTGCCACACATGAAAAACATCGACCTATCAACCGAAGGTGGTTTAGAGTTTTTGCGACTTCCACACAGAACACTTGATCATGCAAGCACATATCGTGATGTACGAGTATTGAAAGTTGGAATGGAATACCCCAACAAAGATGCCTTTCTTGTTGTACTAAAGCAATATAGCATCAAGAACGGTGTGAATTGCTACGTTACAAAGTCCGGTTCTAAGAAATTTGAAGGAAAGTGCATAATGAAGGACGGAAGGTATAAGTAGAAAATCATGGCGTCTTACCAGAAGAGAATTGGGCCATGGGTAATAAAGAAGTATCCTAGTCCCCATACGTGTGTTGCAAAGAATGCAAGTCAGGACCATCCGAGACTAGACTCAGACATGGTTTTTGACATAATTCTACCTATGGTGAAGGCTAGTCCCCAAATTGAAATACCGGTTTTGATTGCGAACATACATAGCCAGTACCAGTACACTCCAACATACTACAAAGTGTAGGTTTCAAAATAGAAGGCTATGAAGAAGTTGTATTACGGGTGGAAGGGTTCATACAACTATCTACGACAATGGTGTCAAGTACTAGATCGGTATGTACCAGGTTCCGTAACCGATCACGAAATGTACTTAGAGTACTGCGGCGATTGGTTGGTCCCTAATAGAAGAGTATTCCACCGGCTCTTTTGGACCTTTGAGTGATGTAAAGAGGTATTTCAACACTGCAAGCCTATGGTTTAAATTGACGGCACCCGTTTGTATGGAAGGTACTAGTAGTGTCTGTTGCTTGCCATTGCTCAGGACGATAATCGGAAGATTCTGCATATAACATTTGCAATAACTCCCAGATAAACGATAGATGACTAAGATTTCTTCTTGAGCCGATTGCGCCGCCTCATTTGCCCATAGCCTAACATATGTGTCATATCAAACAGGAGATCCGGAATACTATCGACTATTGATCTTCAAGGATCCCTTTGGGATCACACTCATCATCGGTACTGCATACAACATATGGGATCCAACTACTTCAAAAAATATCCTTCGGCGACTGAGTGAGATCTAGTTATCGACATGGGTTTGTAGTTCCAACTTTGTATTCACTGTACATCAAATTTTCAAATACGATGTTATTTCATTGTACTAACTGGTAGCTATTTATTGACAGGTTACAAGCTCGTCCAACATATTTTCCATCAAAAGTTGAAAAACTTGAGCACTATTAATGCTTACGGTACGAGGTGTCGAAACCATTTTTTTGTAAAATGGGGTCAACTTTGAAAACGAAAATGAAGTCGCCACCAATCCCTTTTTTGAGGTGTGATTAGATCACCTTGAGATTTATCATTAAAACATTTTGATTTATTAAAACAATGATTTTGGCCTACAAAATTTGAAAAACGGATTCGGGAGTCGGTTACGTACGAGGAAGGATTAGCACCCTCGTAACGCCCAAAATTGGTACCGAATTGATTGATAAACGTCTTAATGTCAGAAAATTGAAAAGATTTTAAAATACGATTCTTTTTATTTAAAAGAAAACTTTAATAAATTAAAATGGATGCTAAGACCCTCTTATTTCGAATAAGTAAAATGCCACGCCCAGTAAGTTGGGGTACGACATTTCGAATTCCCGAAACTGAGCTTGTTTTTTGACTTTTAAAACTCATATATTTAAGTTTAAGAAGGATATTCGCTCATTTGGGTCAAATGAAAAATCGAAACCCAGTAAGTTAGGGCACAATTTCTCGAAATTCCAAATTCGGGATATTGCCTTTGTTTTTAAAAATCCTTATCCCGAGATAACAAAATGTCACATCCAGTGAGTTAGGACACAACGTTTTCGAATTCCCGAGAATAAGTTTTTATTTAACTTTTATGCTTTGACTTTAAAAAGAAAATAATAGGTTCTTTAGACTCGATGAGAAAAATAGAAACCCAGTAAGTTAGTGTACGTTTTCTTTCGAACCTTAGAATGCGAAGTATTTGTTTATTTCAAAAACAAAAATTTTAATAGATTGGATAAAATGTAATATTATTTTATAGTAAAGTGTAAAATGAATTTCAGTGCTAATATATGTAACTAAATAATGATGATGACAATAATAAATATAAATATCAATAATGAATGAGTTAATAATAATGACTAGTCAAAATTTGAAAGTATGTACAACAAAATACAAGTACATAAATGAATAAATAATGAAATGACAATAATAAGTGTAAAGTTTAAAATAAAATAAATAAAAAAGTAAGAGTAAAAATAAAAATATGATAAATAATAAAACAAAAAAAAGCACATTAATTTTTAAAAAAATTAGTAAATAAACGTTTAAAAATATTAATAATGATAATAGTAATAAAAATAAAGTACTAATAATAATAGTAATAATACTAGTAATTACTAATAATAACAGAAATATTATGATGTAAAATGATAGTAGTGATATTAAAATAATAATTATGATAGTAAAAATAATAGTAATAATACTAAAATTAATAATAATAATAGTAAAAATAACAGCAGTAATACTAAAATTAATTAATAGAAATAATAATAAAAATAATATCAATGATAATAGTAAAGAAAATAATAATAGTAATAGTAATAAAAGTAATAAATGCAATAATAATATTTAAAAATAATAATAAGAAGAATAATGGTAATAATAATAAAATTAATTAATGAAATAGCAATATTAACAAAAGAGGGACTAAATCAGAGTAAAATAAAATATAGGGTCCAAATTAACAATAAATAAAATTGAAGGGATCTAATTAATAATAAAATAAAATTGAAGGGACCGCAGACTGAATTAATCCCTTCAAAATGCAGGTTTCTTAAGCAGGTCGATTTGGTCCGAAACGACATTGTTTTGGGTGTCTATTTCATCAAATGGTCCGAGGACTAGATTGAAACAGGAGCAAAATTTCGGGTCGAAATCAAATGTAAAAGGAGGATCGCATTGTGACATGCCGCAAAAGCGGAAAGATCTGTTGCGAAAATATCCCATCCAATAGAAAACATGTGAATCCCCTTTGCCAATCGGGTCGAGTTTGGGTCAGAAACCTTATACGGCGCCGTTTTGCGTCTGGACAAATTGAATCAAAACGACGCCATTTTGATTTGCTATATAAACTAAAATTCTATAAAAAAAAATCATTTGGCCTTTGTTTTAAAAAAAAAACCTGAAACCCTAAAAAAACTCTCTCTCTCATGCGATCTCCGATCGCTGGACCGCCGTGACGGCCGCCGGTCGCCAGAGACTGCTCCCGAAAAACCCAAAAGCCTTCATTTTTAGTGCTCCGTCGTTTTAGGCATGAATCTGGGGCTGTTTTCCACAAAAAAAGACTCGATCGAAGAGGGAAAATAAGAGGAGGCCTTTCAGTTTCTCCTTCGTTTCGCCGAAACGATCCGTCCATCATCGAGGATGGCGACCTCTCCCACTTGCGGTGGTGGAGCTCGAAATGCACAAGTATGCTTTTGTCCCTTCTTTTTCTTATTGTTTGTTTTTTTATTGTTGAAAGAAAAGAAAGAAAAAATGAAAAAAAAAACCAAAAATGCAAGCGACTAGAAAAAAATCAATCATCTTGAATCTGTTTTCTGATTTTATATTGATATTTTGTTCGTTTCTGTGTGTGTCAAAAAAAATACATCATTTGTTGCGGGGCTTATATAGCCGAATAAAATGAAAAGAAAAGAAATGAAAAAAAAAACAACTTTCTTCTGTTCTTCTTGCTGTGCTATTTGCTTTTCCTTTTTTCTTGCCATTTCTGTTGCTTTGTAGGTTCGGGGGGAAGTTAATGGAGAAAAGAGGGCCATTTTGGTGTAAAGGGCATAGGCGGAGCCGATGTGGTCAGGCCTCGAGCGTTGAACCCGCTGGCAAAGCACGTGGAGGCAACAACGCTAGGAAGCTCAGGAACTCTAGGGTTCCTGAATTGGTTTTAGTGTTTGGGGCTATTGGGCCAATAGGAATCAGGCTAGTTTTTGGGCCCAGTTTTTGTATTTTTGGGCTTGTAGTCTGGACTGTCTTTTAATGGACTTTTTATTGTATTATTTTGTTATTTTTCATACCCCTGTTTTGGGCCCGGGCAAATTGGGCCTATATTTTGAATATACTGTTCGAACAGAAGACGTAGTCGTATGACGGGGGGTCTACAATACGGGCACATGATGTCAAACTTGGCCGAGTGCATAGATTTAGTAACATCAGTTGTCAAAAAAGACAAACTTTCGACTGGCCGCCTTATTTTTTAACAGGTAGCGGGCAGTGGTACATTCTGCAATGATGTTATGCAAGAGATTCGGTGAAATATAGCGGAGCGAATATGATGTATGTAGTGTGTCACTCGCATCAAAACCTCGATTTTTGAGTCAGGAAGCGCGCTAGGCCTGACCAGGAAATGTCAGGTGCATCCTATCGTGTTAACCTAATAGAAGAAACTTGCGATTATGAGAGAATCAAAAAACTTCAATTTCCATGCACAAATACAATTGCAGCATATGGGAACATACAAATTAAGTATATGTCTTACATCAACGACGTCTAACGACTACAACGCATTCATAATGTGTGGAGTCCTGAATTCCCACCCGTCTCAAATGAGAGTATGTGGCCGCTTGTGCCCAACGCGCCATTTAAGTTCGTGCCAAACAAGGACCTGCATCGTGTTCCAAAAGGTCGTCCAAATTCCTCACAGATGAGGAACAATATGAATATTGTGGAGAGACACGATCAACAGAAAAAACATGTTCTTTGTACACGGATGCTGGGGCCCCAGTGTCGATAACATTACTTTCTACCAAATTTCATATTCATGAAAAAATAAATGTATTGTTCAAATAGAGACTTTATTCTAATTGTAATAATTAATAATGTACAAAACCTGATAATATTGTTTTGTAATAATTCATTGTTTTTTTATTTATGACATTTTTATTTACATCATAATATTTATAACCAAAATACTGCACACTCATCATCGAGGAGAATATGTGTCGCAAGACCGTGGACGACAGTCGCATAGAGGATTTCTGCGTGGAACCAGGCGTACAACTAGAGGATCAACAGGAGGTACAACTGGAGGTGCCTCCAGAGGTGTATTCGAGAGTATAGGCTTGCAAACTTCCTCCTCGTCGTCATCATCGCCTGAATATGTACCTAGCATGACCCTCTTAGGTAATTATTTTTTCGAGACCGACAGCGCCATCATCTTCCTCATTGGTCAATTACTACGTCATCCTCACCTGCAATCGTGTATCCGCCACTCTTGTATACAGTGGTTGTGACGATTTACAACCTCGGTAAAATAGTGATGTGCGTGATGTTTGGGTCACTATAGGCGTGTAATCGTAAAGTGCCCCAAATCCTAGGTATATCAGCATCGACCTAGGTATCGACATCGACTGATGCATGGGCATCTGCATCAGTATCGTGATTGCTGGGGTGCATACATCAACATATGCCCCGATATGAGTTTTAGTATCGACTTTGGCATAGGATCGTAATATGCGGAGGACGTCGATGCCCCAAAATATGAACCTGCGAGGATAGAAGAACTAACCACGTGCAATGGTGGTCCGTAGTACGGTGGTTCTTATGAAAAATACGTGGGGTTAATGAATTGAAAGGGAATAAGTTGAGGAAACTGACCTAGGTACTGTACAGCCACAGGCAGCGCATCTTCTGCCGAAGCCAATGACAAACTCGTCGTGTAACTGCATCTCCTCCTACACTGTTGTGACAGTTGATGTTGCCTCTTTGGTCGAATTTGCCTACTCCTCGCCTCTGGTGGTAGTAGATACGGCTTGCCGATGGCTTTAAACCATGTTAAGTAATTATCAATTGTCACCGTGTCTGCTGAGAAAAATAGTTCGCGGACAAGTATGAATTCCATCCTACAATCCCAAGCTTGGATGTGCTCCTTGTGCTTCTCCACCCAGTTCTCATTGTTCTTCCCTCGCATGTCCACCTTGTGTAGTTCCTTCATGTCTCACGGGGGTAGTGGGATTCGTTGTCTATACTCGAACTGCCGTAGACCTAGTCTGATTTGTGCATTTCCAACATCGCGTACACTATCAACAGCACCTTCGTGTCCCACATCTTCCGGTTGTCCAACAATTTCGACGGGATGCAAGATATGATCTTGGGGTCAGCATATGACATCCATTCAAAATGAAAAGCATAAATTGTAAATATCGTTACCTACTGATTTTTTAATGAATCATTGCGTAAGTAATATAGGTTTGAAAAGGATAGGAAATTAACCTCGATTTTCAAACGTTTATCTAATAGTAGCGTAATGTCTTCCAACTTGTTGGGCAGTCCTACGTAACTCGGTTCATGGTTCCATTTGTGCAAGCCATATATTAGGCTAAACATATTGTGACACCTTATAGCCAACCCAGTTGTTGGATCTGAATATAAAATGCCACATTTCGTTGTCGAAGCAACTTACTTTTCCATGTTTTTTTTTAAAATGAAATATAGTGGTGAATTTATTTTATAAAAATTTTAGCAACATTTCTGCCTATTTTACCTAAAAAACCCCTACAAAATTTAGATTTCACAAAATATCCACATTCAAATAATCTCCCAAATCAATTCCCAGCACTACGATTTCTCAAAGCATATCAATAAGCTAGATTTCTAAAATTTACTATTTCATCAAAATATTAGTTATAAAGTACTAGCAAAGAAAACATAACGAAAATATTTAAATTCAATTTACAACATAATATTATATATATACAAGCCTAGGTACATGCCATTTACATAAACTAAAAGTAAACTTTTCACAAACACTATTTGAGTTGAACTTCGATTTTTCAGATGCTGCTGGAACAATCTAGCGAATCTAACTACTTTCGCATGGAAAAATAGACAAACCGTACGCTGAGCAATTTTCATGCTTAGTGGTGCTAATATCATATAAATCATTACATAAGTATTGAACATAAATTAATTGATAGAAATAAATTAAAACATGATTATAAATATCATTAATAACATCTCAATAAAAGAAAATTCTAATATTAACAAATTTTAAATTTTTAATATTGAGAAATCGAATAAGGAAAACAAACTTTTTAATCAAATTCAAAATTGCGTAATTAATTTAATTCGCACAATATGGAAATTCAAATAAATTCAAGTTTTGTTTTTGCTTTTCTTTCAATTTAGACCACATACTAATGTTTAGACTCATAACTAGATACACGAATCCGCCACCCCGAGTTGTTCGGCAACGATGGCTATTAAAGTAGTCTTCGACCGAATTGGGACTGCCCACGACCCTCTGGGAATTGGGGAGTTCTAAATCCTCTGATATAAAGACTCTATGGCATGTTAATTATATCTTATTTAGTCTAACATGGTGTAACGGGGTAAAAACCAAGTTTCATGATCCGTTTCAATTCAATCCCATTTTTATATCATTCTCGTTTCAATTTCATTTTATGTTCAAATCATATATCCCCTAATGTAAAATTAGGGTTCCAATTCAAAACATATTAAACATTTTCTTGTCCAATCATCCAAAATCATAATACTCAAATTCAAATTATAACCATGAAATTTCTAATTTAATCTTTTGAAAAACATAGTCTTCATCTCAAAACATAATTTTATAAATATTAACTAAATCATTCAAACTCATCCAAAACTCATAAAAATAAAATAAAATAAAATAAAATAAGATATTAGCACAAACCGAAGTTTCAATTGCTTTACTCCTCTTTGCATTTCTCCTTCAAGATATTTGCTTCCATTTTTAGCTATAATAGGAGCAATTGAATACAAAACAATGTCATTTATCCATTCTAATACAAAAACTAATAAAAACAAACTTAAATATGCATGGTTAATCATGTAGGCAACTTAAATTTCCTAGTCCGAAGTTTGCATATTATTCGACTCGATTATCCGTTTTCAATTCCGTCTTCACTAGAGTACTCACTGCTTCACAAGCTATCATTTAGCACCAATATTGCACAAAGTGACTAATGTTCTCTACTTCCCCTTCACCATGGCCAAATGTACCAAGTAAATTTTTCACCCATTTTTATTTCTTTTTCACACTTCTAACAAGCTAGAACACATCTTCTAATCATTTCCTATCCAAGAATATACCTACTTCACTTAAGTTTTCTAAGCTTCCATCAATGTCCTTTAATGGCAACTTTCAAAATAATTGATAAAAAAAAAAAACTATTGATATATATATATGTAAAATAAAATTTAAAGATTCAAAATCTATGAAAAAATTGAAGAAAAATCATACCTTAAGCTTGAATTTGAAGGAAAATAATGAAAGAAATTTTTTTTTCTTTCCCCTTTTGTTTTTGTCAAAAAAGGAAAGAAAGATGATTCTCTCTTTTTCTCTTTATTATATATTATAATATTAATTTGAAGGAAAATAATGAAAGAATTTTTTTTTCTTTCCCCTTTTGTTTTCATCAAAAAAAAAGAAAGAAAGATGAGAAAAGATTTCATCTTCTCTCTTTTTCTCTTTATTATATATATAATATTAATTTGAAGGAAAATAATGAAAGAATTTTTTTTCTTTCCCCTTTTGTTTTGGTCAAAAAAAGAAAGAAAGATGAGGAAAGATTTCATCTTCTCTCTTTTTCTCTTTATTATATATTATAATTTTAATTATTAAAATATTATTATTTAATAAAAAGGGTAAATTATCAAAATAGTCACTTTTGTTTTCCTCAGGTTACATTTTAATAATTTATGTTTAAAATTATAACAGCCCGGTTTAGACCCTAGTCGGAACAGTGGTTTCGGGACCACAAATTTGAGGTCAGAGAAATAATTTAATATTATTTTTGATGTTTATAGCATGTGATAAAATATGTGTGAAAGTTCTGTGTGAAAATTTTATTGTTTGTGTGCCGATTTGTGAAAAAGGACTTAATCGCGTAAAATGCAAAAGCTGTGTGCTAGAAGTTAAAAGTGCCTAATTGCTATGTCTCTTTAAATGTGAGGTCCTTATGTTGTAAATGGATAATTGGTTTAATGAATGGACAAATGTGGTCATGAATTAGTGGGATTTAATGACATTAATAAGGCTAATTTAGTAATGAACTAAATAAGTGTAGATTAAATAAAACAAAGGCCAAATTCATGCATTCATCTTTGTTATTACCGAAAATTGAAATAAAAAGAAAAGAAAAAGAGCTAGCTAGGGTTCGGCAAGCTCAAGCTTCAATTAGGTATGTGTTTTCGATCCGTTTTTGATGATTTTTTATGTTTTTGTGATTGTTGTTAAGTACTTTAGCAAGCCCATGCCTAAATTTCTAAATTTGATAATGATTTTGAGATGTGTCATTGATGAATATGTGAGCTTTGTGTTGATAGTTGGTGAAATATGAAAGCTTGATGAATGATAAATATGTTTTGTATTGGGATTTTTGATGAAATTGGTTATTATGGGCTAATTTGTGAAAATGAAATTTTGAAAGGTTAAAATATGAAATAAATGAAAGATATGGGCTGCTAGGGACTAGTATGAAATTCGTCCAAACTTGGGTGTGAGTAAATTATGTGTATTTTGCGTAATTGTGAAATAGGGATTAAAATGTCAAAATGTGGAATTATGAGGGCTAAAGTGTAAAATGCCCTAACTATGTGTTTGTGGATTGTTTTGGATGAAGATGAGATTGAATAAGTTGAATTTGATATTATATAGATAAAGAAAAGAGAAATTTGGACCTAGATCGAAGCAAGAACAAAGTGCTCGATTGATCGACTAGTATCGTTGTTTCTACGTCCGAGGTAAGTTCGCGTATAATACATATTGTTGAAACAATGTTCATATATGATGAAATGAATGGAAATGTGATTGTGGAGTTTGGTAATGTGAAATGTGAGTTCGAAGATATGTGAATGTGATTGTGGAGTTTGGTAATGTGAAATGTGAGTTCGAAGATATGTGGCATTAAGTGTGCGTAAATAGAATAGTTACAGTGATGATTGGCACTAAGTGTGCGAGATAAAGAAAGCATCGGCTGTATTATTTGGCACTAAATGTGTGATACCGAGACAAATTCAGTTTAATGTGATGGCACTAAGTGTGTGATATTATTATAGCATCGGCTAATTAAATGGCACTAAATGTGCGATATTATTATAGCTTCGACTAATTAATTGGCACTAAGTGTGCAAGTTCATCGAACGTTTAAAGAGGATCGAATGAATTATGGCATTGAGCATTGAAGTGGTAAATGTGATAGATAAATACGTGATGGTACATAATGTACAGAACCTAAGTGATTGATGATATTGTATATGAGATAGATGGAAGATTATGTAAATGAATGATGAAAAAAGTTGGATTGAGTATCATTATAAATGCTTGTATATGAACCTATAAATATGGTATGAAAGTGAGTAATAGCCATGAATGAGATTGAATAGTGATGTGAATTGAACTAAGTGGTAGTTAATTTTGCATATTAAATTTGAATTGTTGAGTTAATTGTGTTATATTACGAACTTACTAAGCTTTAAAGCTTACTATGTGAAGTCTTTCTCTGTTTTACAGTGGTAATTAAAGCTAGCTCAGATCCGGGGATCGTAAGCGACTCAATCACACTATCGAACATCTATTTTGGTACCTTTTGGAAGTTGTATTTATGATATATGGCATGTATAAGCTAGTGAGGTTGTGGAATGTTTTCAGATGTATAAATCTTGTCATGTGATATAGCTTGATAATGGATGAGACTTTGGATTGATTTTGGTATATGTTTTCCTATGTGAAAATGGTGTATGTGATGTGTATATATGGTCTGGTGTGAACGGCCATTATGGTATGCTTTAGAGAAATAGAAATAGTATGTTTCATACTTGATTTGGTAGTTGAGATGGTGAATATATTACATGTTTAAAATGGTTTGAAATGAGATGTGAATCATATGTTTTTGGTATGGAATTGGTTCATGGAATGGACATGTTTTGAGTTGGAATTGTATATGGAAATGAATGAGATTATTGTAGCATGAATTGTGTATATTTTAGTAGCGTTTTGACCATTAATTGGGCATGAATTAAATATAGAGTGAGGATTGTAGGAATAACTCAATATGTATGGTAAATTGGCCTTGTAAATGGCCTATAATTGCCCACACGGGTGAGCACACGGACGTGTGTCTTGACTGTGTCCTTCAATGTCCCAATTAGAAAAAGTCAGACTTGCACACGAGTCAGACACACAGGCGTATGACAGGCCGTGTGATTCAAGTCAGTGTTGCACACGGGCCAGACATATGGGCATGTGACAGGCCATGTGACCCAAGTTAGTGTTGCACACGGGGTGAGACATGGGGCGATTTAGGTGAAATCCAATGTAGATCCAACTTTCTATTCACTAGTGGGATCTAGGCGGTCCGAGGGGGACCACCACGGCTCCTCTCTTCTCGATAATCCATACATCCCTTATCAGTGTATGGACAGCTATCTCTCGAGCACAGGTTTAGGTTCGGCTTCAATAGGAAAATAAAATGGAGCACCTAATAACGTATCTTCACAGACCAAGAACTACGAGATCCCCCCTTTCATTCTGGGATGAAGGGGGGATCGTACCATTCGAGCCTTTTTTTTCATGCTTTTTCTGGAGGTCCGGAGAAAGCTGCAATCAATAGGATTTTCCTAATCCTCCCTTCCCGAAAGGAAGAATGTGAAATTGTTTAAAAAGAAAAATTCTCTAAGTTCCGCAAAGTTTCCGTATGAGACCGGTTTAGTCGCGAACCTTCTTTAAAGTATGTTTAAGGTCTCGTAGACCTTCTAAGGAGACTTTGTGTTATTGATTAACTATGATATGCTGATGTGTGAGAAATGATTGTTTAAATGTTATTATTCGACTGGTGATGCCTCGTAACCCTAGTTCGGCGATGGATATGAGTTAGGGGTGTTACAGAAATATTACAATTTAGTCACTTACGTTATAGTGTTGTAACATTTTAGTCACTGAGCCATTAATTGTCGTTAACAGTGTAACGGTACGTTGACGTGGTATGTTAAATCATCATATCAAAGAAAAATTTTAGGTTAAATTCTACAATTGGTCCTTATATTTTTTTCATTTTAAGCAATTTGATTTTTTCTTTTATGTTCTTTTAACTCAACTTTTTTTTATGTTTTCCATTTGTTAAAACTAGTCCACAAGCTCGTCTTACTCGAAAAAATTAATTTTTTTTTAAAAAAAATAAAAGTATAAGGACTAGTTTTAACAAATAGAAAACATAGAAAAACTACGTTAAAGGAAATGGAGAAGGGAGGAAAACAGAGGGAAAAGCAAAAGAGAATGGAAAAAAAAAAGGAAAGTTAAAAGAACATAAAATAAAAAATTAAATTGCTCAAAATGAAAAGTTATGAGGATCAATTGTATTAATTAACCTAAAATTTTTGTTTGAAATGATGATTTAACGTACAACGTCAGCTTACTGTTACATCGTTAACGACAATTAATGGCTCAGTGACTAGAATGCTATAATGTGATAACGTAAGTGATTAAAACGTAACATTTCAAACATAAGTGACTAAAATGTAACCTGAAGTAAACAAGAGTGACTATTTTAGGAATTTACCCATAAAAAATCATTTAAAAACCATCATGAAATCATTGATTTTTTTAAGTAACGGTAAAACTGCCATTAAGTCCTTTCCATCAAAATAAAAATGGAATACTTGCACTATAGTTCCTATACTTTCCCAACTTATTCAATTTAATCCCTAAACTCAATAGCAAATTTTTAACTTAACCACATGCTCCTACTAATAATTCTATATTTCATGTCTGACAGTTTCCTATAAAAATGATCATAATTTCTTATACTACTATTTATTTATAGATCACTTATTCAATGGTTTCTACCATAAATATTCTTCTTCTCTCTCTCTTCTTTTTAAAGTGAAGATGTTACGCATATAATAAATAAAAACATTTACTGCACAAACTACGTATTTATTGATAAATGATATTTACCTCGTCACCAACGAGAACGTGTATGGGTTGGTGACTCTAGGACGTAGAAACGGTATTGGCCACCAGACCGACGACTGTAGAAGCAATAAGCAACCACCAATCGATATATTATCTAGTTGCGTTGCCCAAAAAAGCTCATGATATAACGTCGACAACACGACAAATCCCCAACTTAGTTTTGCGCATTCACTGAAGTTCGTTAGATATAGAAACCACCTTACGCGTACCAAATTTCTAGATTTATCGGGCATTAAAAATAAAGAAAATTTAAAAATAATGAATTACCATTACTAATTGGGTGACAGAAATATGGTTGTCGTCAAAGCGGATTAAAGAGGTATCCATTCTCGAAAAATTAATCCGAACGAATAAAATGCAATATAATTAAAAAATAATATATTTTTAATGAAAATATAAATAAATGTTTAATAAAAATCTTGAGAGAGTTGAGAGAGCTTGAAAGAAGGATGTAAATGAAAAAAAAAATAAAATTTAGGGGGTATTTATAGGTTAAAAAAATTACCATTAGCTTTGTTTTAAATTTTTTTACCATTTGGTGTGACAACGGTCAAAAAGCCGCTGAAGTTACCATTGAGGGAAAACATGTGTAGCTGGGAGCGCTTTACTGCCACATGTGCAGAAAGCATGCCCAGTTGGACGCGCTTTCACATTTTCTCTCCTAAAATCGGTCTATTTCCCTAATCGATTAAGCTTAGGGTAGAAAAAGAGATAGATTGATGAATTATCCATTAAATGATTGGTGGCGTATTGCGTGGGTTCGATAGTACATCCAAATGTAGAACACCTCGCTAGAATTCACCATTTGGCACACTCTAAGGTTTGGCGAACTCTAGGGTTTGGTAGACTCTTCTATGAAGACAATCCACCAACCCTAGATACTTTGGGCGAAGTTATTAGCTTGTGGATCGATAGGCATATTTTCCTTGTTTTAGCATGAAAAAGATGACTTAGTGAGTATCGTTAGAGTTTACTTGAGACCTAGTTGAAATTGAACTAGGGTACTGTAGGTTACTAGATTTCAAATTGATAGGCAAGTTTATTCCCGGGATTCAAGGGCGATAGTGGGATTTTCTGACATTTTCACTACGCTTTCTTTTCGATGTCTATGCTATATAAAGATGCCGATAGTTAGCATGTTTCACCTTTGTTTTTTGTAGTGTTCTTTTTTAAGTCTTCGAGAAATTTTAAGGTATTTTTGTTAGAAAAGATGAGGAAGGTTTCCAGTAGCTAATTAAGAAGCTATTGTTAAGTACCAGCTTACTAGTAATTTCTGGAAAACCCTTAGGTTGTTATCAAGGGGATTTATGTTTTGCAGTGGTGCCTGTATAGATTTTTAAAACTGGTTCGTAAGAAAGGATACTTCTTTATTCTGGGTTGCATGCAACCGATTCATGCATGCATGTTAAATTTTAGTAGATAAATAATTTTATTGTTATAATTGTTTCTTCTTTAGCTCAAGAAGCTAGTGAAGGTCTGAGCGATCGAGGCAAAGGAACTGTATAGTAGATTTCATTTTGGAGCTTCTGGTGAGTTCCTTCTTACTTCCTTTGATTTATGAAACCCCCATGTTATATAAATTGTGTATGGTAAATGTCTCTGCTGTAATGAGTCAATGTGTTGTGTCTGGACATGTGTGTAATAAACTAGTGTTGTATGCGTGAGTATAACCGTTATCGATTTAAAAACACCCTCCTTGTTGCACGAGTCCAGTACCAACCAATCTGTGATATATGAAAATTTGGAAAGAAGATTTGTTTTTGATGCCTCCGACAGGGCTGCTATATTGCAAATCAGATTGGCAGATCTCAGCCCGACCTTGCGGGAGAACATGTGTTCAACTTAACAAGGATGATATGAGGAGTTATGGTGGAATATGAATATAAATATAAATATGACCTATTTGAGATTTTGAGTTTTGAATTATGGGTATGAGGCTGGCACAATGATGGGTCATTTGTAAACATGCATGATTGTGAGAGATATGTATAAGCTAACGGATAATTACTGCTTGTGTACTGTGTATTATGTGTAAGTTCGCGGGATGTGTCCGCATGGGTATTGTAAGTGTTATATCTAAGTTGGAAAAATGTTTCCGCCAGAGAACTATGGAAGACATTTAGGCGTATTGTGTCTGTACGATAGAGTCTCACGAAAAAATTGTTTTTCTTGCTGGTATTGATGCTTGTTGAATAATGATATTCCTATAAAGTATTTGTATCTACTCTGGAACTCACTAAGTTCATTTGAACTTACTCCGTTACTTTTCTTTCCTCGGGCGTTGTAAGAACCTATTTATGCCCGGGCCCATACCAAAATTAAAACAAAATAAATAAAGTATAAAAATCCCAAAATTAAATGTCCAGTCCATTACAAAATTTCAAACCCAAATACAATGGCCCATATTAGGGCCTAAATAAACAAACCCCTACCCAATCACACGGCCCGAATAGCCCAAAATGTTTAGCAGAATAGAAACCCTAGGGTTCCCCTAACAGCGCCGCGCGCGTGCCTCCACGCACGCCTCCCTAGCCTCCGTACCAGCGCCACGTCATCGTCGTACACCGTCGTACCTGCCAAAAACGATAAAAACAACAGCAACAAAAGTAATATACAGCAGAAAATAAAAAAAGAGGGACTTTTTTATTTTTATTTCAGGCTATAAAAAGTCGAATAGAACCACTGTAATTTTTTACGTTTTTTGAATACAGAAATAACAAAAAGTATATTTTATGGTCCGTTTTTCAATCTATCTTCATTTCAAATATACGTCACATATATATAGAAACAGAATGGTATTAAAGTTTTTACCTTTTTGGTGACGATCGGAGTCCCGAATCTGAAGAGTTTTGGGTTGTTTTTTTTATTTTTGGTAGGGGTTTAGAGAGTTTTGGGGTTAGATTCGGGTCTAGGGATTTTTAAAGGCCGATTTAGCCTCTTTTGTGAGCTCCGACCACCGTTACGATGGCGAAACACGGCGGCTCGATGATCGGAGCTTGGCCAAACCTTGGCCGGTGCTCAGAGGGCAGAGGTCCCTTCGAGAGAGTTTAGACTTTTTTTTGGAGAGAAAGGTTTAAAAATGATTTTTTTTAGGGTTTTTAATATTTCTAGCCCCTCGGTGGGACGTCGTTTTGGTATGGTCTGTTAATGACCAAAACGGTATCGTCTAAGGGCCATACCCGCTCGAGTGACTCGACCCGGGAAAGGATCCGCGCGTTTTATGGAATTGGGTTATTTACCCTTTTAGTCCTTCCACATTTGGTTTCTTTTCTAATTAAGTTCTATTTTATTTTAATTTCGCCTTTAATTTTTGTTCTGTTTTAATTTAGTCCCCTTGTACACGCTGCGTTTTGGGCTTTGAAAATATTTTCTGGTTTAGTCCCCGATCATTTGCGCACGTTGTGTTTTAGTCCTTTTTCGATTTTTTTCTTTTTTTTAATTTATTGCTTTTAGCTCTCTAATTTTGTTCTAATTTCAATATAGTCCTTTAATTATTTTATTTGATTATTGTTTTTTTTAATTATTCCTTTTTTAAATTAATATTAAATATTATATTTTAAATGGTTCTAGATATTATTTATTTCTCTATGTCACTTTCATTAATTTTTTTATATACATATATATAATTTATATTAAATTATTTATATATATATTTGATTTCGTGTTATTTTATGTAAATATTTTCTTTTAAATTTATTCATGTATATATACATATATATACTTTCTTTTAAATTACTTCATGTATATAATCTGTCTCTTTAAAAGACCCTATTTTAAATTATATATTTATTTATTTATCTGAAACGCTTTCACATGTCATCATTATTTTTATTTTATATCAAGTTTTATTACATGTGTATTATTTAAATCGACGCATACTATTTTCTATGTATTAGGTGTTTATTTGTTTGTTATTGTATGGAGTATATTTCTTAATTTGTAACCATTTAATTCTTTGTGATTCATCATTGTAATATGTTGTGTATGTATTGCTACTTTGCTTTGTATATTATCATTCCATTTCAATTTATTTGTTAAAGAAAAATCGAGTTTAATGTCGTTCAAGTTTTAAAATCATTACATTCAAAGGTTTTAAAATAAAGCATCGTGTTTGGAAGTTTCGAGAAAATCGTGCCCTAACTCACTGGGTTCTGATTTTTCTCGTTAAATCCTAGCAACCGAGTCCCCTTTTCATTTTTAAATCAAAACATTTTGAATAAAAACTTATCGTCGAGAATTTGAGATGTTGCGTCCTAACTCACTGGATGTGACGTTTTATCATCTCGGGGTAAGAATTTCCAAAAAAGCAAAGACAATATTCCATATTCGGGAATTTTGAGAAATTGTGCCCTAACTTACTGGGTTCCAATTTTTCATAAAGCCCAAATAACTAAATACCCTTTTCAAACTTTATTACATGGGTTTTAAAAATCAAAAGATAAGTTTAGTTCAAGAATATAAGTTGTTGTACCCTAACTCACTGAATACGACATTTTATTCCTTCGAAATAAGAGGGTTTTGACATCCAATGTGATTCCTTTCAGATGTTTTAAGCAAACGGATCATAATCTATAATCTTTCCAAATTTTTGGCATTAAGACATTAAATAATCAATTAGGTACCAATTTTGGGCGCTACGAGGGTGTTAACCCTTCCTCGTACGTAACCGACTCCCAAACCCGTTTTCTCGAGTTTTTGTAGACCAAAATACGTTTTAATAAATCAAAGTTTTGTTAAAATGATCAATTTCAAGGTGATCCGATCACACCTCAAAATAAGGTCGGTGGCGACTCCACTTTTGTTTTAAAGTTGATCCTCGTTTTTCAAAACAAATAAAAAATGGTTTCGACAGGCGTATTGATAGTAGAAGAGGAATCAGTTGAAAGGGACTACACCAGAGCTGCGGTTGTGGATAAGCCACTTGCTTATTTTGGTATCATGCATGACTGTTTTGTAGGGTGGCGTATAGATCTGTTTTGTAATCAAATTATGCAATAATCTATGTCTTGTGCATTGTTTCTATTTTAAAAAGAGGTTGCCCCTTACTATGAAAGTATGTGCCAAACTTTAGTAATTTGATGCTTATGGTATCATTATTTATATGTATACGCCACAGTTGGATAGTAGATGGATAATAGATTATTATTTTTATATAATTACTAATACTTTTTGTTAAAAATGCATTACAAAATGAAAGAAAAATAAGTCTTTAACTAAAATGGGAATCTTCATAACTACTTTTCTAAAAATTTAAGTTAACTTGAAAGGTTTGAATTTGCTAGTAACGCCCTAGTCCGTTGGGTGGTCTGTCTGGCTAAATGTTATACACCATGTTTTCTTGACAGGCTAAAGGGTGTTATAGTGTGTAGAAATTCGACATAAACTATTCATCACATACTAAGACTCTATTTCCTAGCTGTGGTGACATGGTTGGTGGTGATCAAACCAAACAAAAGGCAAGAATTTTTAACATCAGTTTGGAGGATTGGTTTGTGATTAACTTATCTAATCTCGATTATTTTGCTTGTTTGGTGCTATTTGTTGGCAATTATGGATTAGAAGAAACAATTTTGTTTTTAATGCGGATTTCATTGAGGGGGCTAGTGTATTGAAGAAAAGCTATAGAATGAGGGATGAATACCTTCACCTTAACCAGAAAATGGTGAGCTTGTTCAGGCAGAGACAAACTAAAGTTTTCAGATTGATTAGGTGGATTCCACCCGAAGATGGGTGGCATAAGGTGAACATTGATGGTGCTGTGTGTAAAGTGTCTGGGAATGCTTTAGCCTGTTGAGTAATCCTAGACAAACATAGTACTTGGATTTTTGGTTTCTCTAAACATATTGGTTGCTGCTTTGCACTCGATGCCAAGCTTTGGGGAGCTTTGGAGGGACTCCAAATAGCTTGGAGCCTAGGCCTTAAATGGGTTGTGCTTGAGATGGATCGTACGACAACTATCCAATTGATTCAAGTGGCGTCAGTTGAGTACCACCACTCTACCGTGATATGAGCAATAAAAGATATATTTCAACGTTCTTGGATAATTTAGGTTTCACATGTATTCAAAAAGGGCAACCGAGTCACCGATGGATTGGCAGCAATGACATTTTCAAGGCCTTTAGGCAGGTATATTTATATGCAACCCCCGAATGAAATTCTTTAAAGGTTGCATGATGATGCTCTAGAATGGCTTGACCTCGCCTAGTCTAGTTATGATTTTATCCTTCTTCTTATACAAAAAAAATATATATTTTTTTTAATTTTGCTTTAAAAGTTTTTTAGTGGTATTTGTTTATTTTTTTAAATGTATAAAATTTAAAACTGTTTTAATAAAATTATTAAACATTTTTATGAAATGTTATAAAATCTAATATTTCATTATGATATTTTTAATTAATATGTTAAACAACATTTATTTTTTAAAATTTTCCTTATATGTGCTATATTCTCTTTCCTTGTTAACTTTTTAGCAGTATTTGAAGAAAAAAAGTTGTGTATTCAATGATATATCTATAACAATAGTTTTAGATTTTAGAAAGTTTTTTAAAGGATAAATAATTTTAAACTATTTTTATTTAAAATTTTAACCATTAAAAACTTAAAAAATAAATATAAAGAATGAGACGATGCCACTTATCATATAACTTGTTATGTATAATATAGCATAATATGTGGGACCCACTTTAATAAACAATACTTTAGGTGGAATAATAAATTTTAAAAAATTATTTTATTTATTTAGAGAAATATAAACATAATAAATCTGAAATTGATTAGAGAATACGCTCATATCTCGCATTTCCTCATTATTTTCATACTCTTTAGAATTTATTGGAGAGGGCTTATGGTTTAAAATTATATATTATATGAAATAGATAATAATTTTTAAAAGTTATATATGTATATATTATAAACTAAAAACAAATTTAAAATTATTAAATAAAATACATGTATGTTACAAATTTTAAGTCTTTTGTTTTCTATTTATACTATCTTATATAATTATATACCTATTTGATTTTGCAAAAGTTTTTTTTCTTATGAATAATACAATTTTAAGTATTAAATCACACTTTTGTTTTTAAATGATATATTCACTTTCTTCCGGGTTAAAAATTTCCTAATTTTTCATATTGCAAAAAATTGTTACAGAAAATAATGCACATTGTATTTGTATCTTTTTATTATTTTATGATTTAATAAATATTTAAAAATTAGAAAGATGTAATGCTTTTATGATTTTCATTGTTTTATTTATCAATTATTATTTTTAATTTCAAAATTATATTATATGTAAAAAAATTATGTAATAAATATGAATTAATTAAAGGTGTCTTTTAAATTAAATACAATAAACCTATGCATTTATATATAAGTACTACTTTACATTATTACTAATTAAAGACACATTAATTACTTTATAATTATAATTAATATTATCATTTCTACACATTAAATTATTTAAATTCACTAATTAACTAACTTAATTTTATATTCAAAATTTGATAGATCTCCATGGCTCTTATGGTTATAATTAATTTATACACACAGTAGGCTGATGCATTGTAGGGGTAAGAAAACTAGAATATATATAATATAAGCATATGCCATCCCTTACTGTTCTATGGTGCCTAGGAGAATCAGTAGGGTTGTAAATCTATTGCCCCTAAGTGTTATTGGTTGGAATAATCTTTTCTGGATCTATCTCCCAATAGGGGCCTACCTCCTTTGGTATTGCTGAAGTTCCCAAAAGCACACTAGACTTCTCACTGGGACCAAGCATTTGCTCTTTGAAACTCATCACTCTCGGTGAATCTATGTGTCATCTCATACAAAGTAGACAAGTGTGCATATGGTTTACTAACCAAATTGTATTTCAAAAATTGATGGCTAGTACAAGGCTTGAATGGTGAAGCCTTCTAGTACGTCTTAGTAATCATGGTCACAACATTAAATCTTCTCACAAAATCCCTTAAAGATTCATCTCCGTGTTGTTTGATAGACATCATGTTAGGATCGACCCGGTTAAGTAACGAACAAGTAAAAAATAGCGGAATAAATTGAGAAATTAGACACACAAATTTAACGTGGAAAAACCCCTCCAAAGAGGATAAAAAACCA